>JAJOZX010002512.1:165000-412500 GCA_023014485.1 Bathynomus jamesi
AAGCGTCGATTGTAGCCCATATGCCTAACGAAAGGGATTAACTTTGTGGCATTTTCGCCAGTTTCCAATCCACCTACCTACTTCCCCACCAATTCCCAGCGCGCGCACTTCGGCCTTTAGCCGGCGGTGAGGTACCTTATCAAAGGCCTTCTAATCAATCGCCCTACTCTTATCATACTCACTCAACATGACGTAGAAAAACTCGAGCATGATGGTGAGACACGACCTATGCCGTCTAAACCCCTGTTGGAGTCCCCAAGTAGCTTGTAAGAATCCAAATGGTCAACAATCCTACTCGCTATTATCCCCTCTAAATATTTACCTACAACTGAAGTTAAATGGTGTTATTTATAGAGGTTCCAAGCCTCTATTCCCACGCATGAGATAGCAGTAGCGTCCTAATCGTAACAGTAGAGAAAAAGACAATACTAAAAGTTTTTTTTTTTTTTTTTTTTTCCTGCAGTCAGAGGAGAACATCCCTAACCTAAGCTAAAAGGACAGAGTGGGATGGGAAGGGGTCCTAGTAACCCACGGGACAGGTTTGTACAACAGACTTCACCCGCCCTCCCGAAAGAGAGAGAACCTAAAGGAATTGGCAGCCAATTTCTCTAGAATCCCACGACTCGGGACCGGAGAGAGAGAGAGAGAGAGAGAGAGAGAGAGAGAGAGGAGAGAGAGAGGAGAGAGAGAGAGAGAGAGAGGGAGAGAGGGAGAGAGAGAGAGGAGGAGAGAGGAGAGAGAGAGGAGAGAGAGAGAGAGAGAGAGAGAGAGAGTGTGTGTGTGTGTGTGTGTCCCATAAGTCCGGGATCATAGGAGAAATTCATATTTTTCTATTTTTACAAACCATAATTCATGTTTTTCTCTTTCTACAGGCCATAATGTCTGTGAGCAAAGAAGAACGAATCCAGATAATTCTACTCAGGAAATCGGAGTCAAAGAGAGGCCGCTGCTGAATTTAAGAGACTGCATCCAGACCGCGAGACAATAACACAGAGTTGTGTTAGCAGACTTGTTGCAAAGTTTAAGAAAACAGGATCCATAGAAGATAAACCACGCAGTGGACCTTCAAAGAGGTCCACTGACGATGATACAGCTATCCTGGCTCATTTTAACAGAAGTCCCAATAAGTCTCTTCGGCGATTGTCCGCCGAGACAGGAGTGTCAAAAAGTAGCACCCATCGCATTCTTCAGGCTCACAAATGTCATCCATATAAACTTCAGATCCTACAGAAATTAAGCGATGATGATCCCGACCGGCGGATGGAATTTTGTGAATGGGCTACGGAATAATAGCACGTTCTGTAAATAAAAGCTTTTGTTTTGCCTTTTATTATTATTTATCCTATGATGCCGGACTTATGAGACACCCTGTGTATATATATATATATATATATATATATATATATATATATATATATATATACAGATTTTGCTAAAGCTTTCGATAAATGTGACCATGGTATAATAGCACAAAATTAAATATATGGGAATAACAGGCAAAGTGGGAAAATGGATCTACAACTTCCTTAGAGATCGTCTGCAGGTCGTCAAAATTCAAGGTATATCATCATCAGAATCGGAAGTACGCAGCTCAGTACCACAAGGGACATTACTGGCCCCACTCCTGTTCATTATCATGCTAACAGACATAGACAGCGGAGTAAACAGCAACAGTGCAGTAACATCCTTTGCAGACGATACAAAGATCAGCAAAAAAATCAGCGATGTACATGACGTGGAGGCCTTGCAGAGGGACACGAACAAAATATACAAAAGGTCAGAAGAGAACATGATGTCATTCAACGCCGAGAAATTTCAGCTCTTGAGATATGGTAGAAAAGAAGAACTTGAACAGACTGCATATTATGCTCCGGATAGACAGGAAATTCAGAGAAGCACGAAAGCGATTGATCTCGGGATAATAATGATAGATGATGCAAAATTCGAAACACAAAATTAGATAGCGATAAATAAAGCAAAAAGAGTCGCCGGACAAGTACTAAGAACGTTCAAGAGAAGGGACAGTACAGTAATGATTCCCCTGCTAAAACACTGATTATACCAAAACTTGAATACTGCTCAGTTTTGACGTTCCCATATAAAAAAATTAAAAAGGAAGAAACTAATAAACTAGAAGAAACGTAAAGGCATTTCACAGCCAAGATTGATGGCTGCAAAGAACTCAACTACTGGGAAAGACTATGTAAACTAAATCTGTACTCACTGGAAAGAAGAAGAGAAGTATACCATAATCTACATATGGAAAATGATCGAAAAACTGGTACCAAACCTAAAACTAAACCCAATTACCATTCAAACAACACTGGAAAATAGGAAAGGCAGAATGTGTAGTGTTCCCAAATTAGAGGCCCGACAAGGGACCTCCTCAACCCTGAAAGAAAATAGCTTGGTTGTCAGGGGGCCAAGACTTTTCAACCAGCTTCCTAAGGACCTCAGAAACGTAAAGGGGGTCAAAGTTGAAGTCTTCAAGAAAAGATTGGATGCCTGGCTCAGGACAGTACCAGATGAGCCGGGTGTGCCTGGCTATGTACGGTGAAGCGCAAGAAAGCCACTCACTCCTCCACCAGGCCAGACCTAGAGGCGGGGCCACCAGCTTGACCTCCGTGTGAAGAGGCCAACGCACGAAACAACATAAGGTTCATAAGGTTATATATAAGCACACCGGACAAAAAATGTCACCCCTAATAGCACCGATAGTAGGAAGTTCAAGGTCACACAGAGGGCGCTGATGTAGCATTGGTAAGTGACAAGTAGCGGTGACGTAGCACACAGGATCAGATCTGTTTCGTGAGGTGGTGAAGAACAAAGTGTGTGTTGGATATAGTCTGCAAAATGGGTCGTGAGGCAGACGTTACTCAGTGGCAAAAAGGAGCCATCGTGTTTGGCAGAGCCCACGGACACAAAATGTCTGAAGTAGCCCAATTTGTTGGTGTGTCAACGCGTACTGTCCAGCGAGTTTACAAAGAGTGGTGTAGTTCGCAATCAACTGACAATCGACGGCGTAACTGTGGCCGGAAAACAATTCTCGACAATAGGGGCCGCCGCCATGTTTCTCGTCTAGTAACTGCAAATCGTTTTCAAACCAGAGAACAATTGCTCCAAGAAACCAATGAGGTTCTCCAGCGACCAATTTCCGAACGGACATTGCGACGAGAACTGCATGCGATGGACATCTGGAGCAGGGTACCACGGAAGAGGCCGCTGTTAACAGCAAGTCACAAATTGGCACGTTATAAATGGGCTCAGAGGCACAAAAACTGGACTGCGGCAGATTGGAAACGTGTAATTTGGTGGTTCTAGGTAAATTCCACCCCGGAAAATTCCACCACGGTAAATTCCACCAGGTAAATTCCACCAATGGTAAATTCCACCAAAGTAAATTCCACCAGGTAAATTCCACCAATGGTAAATTCCACCCCAAATTATTTAAAATAAAATATGATTTAAATAAGTAAAATGTAAATATTTTATTCCTATGGGTACAAATAGAAGAATACAACGAATATTACAATAATTTATGGTGCTCTTCCAATATGTGCTCTACCGCGAAATTTACATTCCAATACGTGATCTACCTTAGATTATTCGGATTAGCAGCAGGTACGTTAGTTAGCCTTATAAGGCTAACTAACGAAAATATCACGACTTAACCTAACCAATCGTCAAGGGCGGTTAGTTGACCTAACGATTGGTTAGGTTAATTCATGATATTTTCGTTACTGCTAATCCGAATAATCTAAGGTAATATTTACATTTTACTTACATTACTTAAATATGATTTAAATAAGTAAAATGTAAATATTACCTTAGATTATTCGGATTAGCACTAACGAAAATATCATGACTTAACCTAACCAATCGTTAGGTCAACTATACGCCCTTGACGATTGGTTAGGTTAAGTCGTGATATTTTCGTTAGTTAGCCTTATAAGGCTAACTAACGTACCTGCTGCTAATCCGAATAATCTAAGGTAGATCACGTATTGGAATGTAAATTTCGCGGTAGAGCACATATTGGAAGAGCACCATAAATTATTGTAATATTCGTTGTATTCTTCTATTTGTACCCATAGGAATAAAATATTTACATTTTACTTATTTAAATCATATTTTATTTTAAATAATTTGGGGTGGAATTTACCATTGGTGGAATTTACTATTGGTGGAATTTACCATTGGTGGAATTTACCGTGGGGGAATATACCGTGGGGGAATATACCGTGGGGGAATATACCGTGGGGGAATATACCGGCCACCAATTTGGTCCGATGAGTCCCGTTTTTGTTTGTTCTCCAATGATGGGAGGCGACGAGTACATCGCAGGTCCAATGAAGCCTTTAATCCTGAATGCGTCGAAGGTGTTTTTCAGGCTGGAAACAGAAAGTGAAGCGCAGGAATAGACACCCACGGACTCTGGCGGAACTTCGGGACCGGCTGATGAACGAGTGGCAGCAAATCGATGTTCAGTACATGCACAACCTCGTAGTCTCTCTGCCTCGCCGGATTCGTGCGGTTATCAAGGCCAGAGGCGCCGTCACACGTTATTAGGTACATTCTGAGAGGGGTGACTAATTTTTTGTCCGGTGTGCTTATATATATATATATATATATATAATATATATATATATATATGAGGTAACCACCCGGGAATCGAACCCGGGATCTTCCGATTGCCGGAATCAGAAGATCCCGGGTTCGATTCCCGGGTGGTTACCTCATTTTTTCATTTGTTTCGTTCTCCCTCCTCATCTTGCGCGGAATATTCTCCTATACAAGCGTCGTTCTTTACGTTAATTATACTGCGTGTTTGCAGTTAAAATGTGTATGTATATATATACAGGGTGTCCATTAATGTTTACCCTGAAAACAGTATGCTCTCATGTTTTAATGACGAATCTTACATCCGTTTTCTTTTTACAGGTGATCTCGTACACGCATAGAGTTTCTGTGCTGGTGTGTTTCGTCTACCGCATTCGCCGCTAGGAGCGCTGTAGTAGCTGTTAAGTTAAGATGGCGTCTGTGACAGAGAAGGCACAATGTGTTGTGTGGCTTGCAGAAACAAAATCTCCTGTCAGTGTTCAGCGAAGGTTCAGAACAAAGTATGGAAAGAATCCACCTGATGTGAAGTTAATTAAGTCGTGGATGAAAAAATTCTTGGAAACGTGGAAAAGGGAAAGAGCAGTGGTAGACCATCAGTTTCCGATGGGACGGTGGAAAACATTCAAACTGCTTTCACACGGTCACAGGACAGGCAGCCAACTGTCATCTTCCAACAAGATGGGGCACCCCCTCATTGGGCGCATGTTGTTCGTGAAACTCTCGACGCAACATTTCCAAATCGATGGATTGGCAGGGACGGGCCAATCGCATGACCCCCAAGATCACCAGACATTACCCCGCTGGATTTCTTTCTCTGGGGTCATGTTAAAGATTTGGTTTACGCAACAGTTGTTCCAGATATCAGGACATTGCGAGAACGCATTACGGATGCAATTGCAACAGTTAACCCACAAATGTTGGAAAATGTGTGGCGTGAGTGTGAATGCCGTTTAGACATTTTACGTGCCACTAGGGGTGCACATGTGGAAGCTTATTAAGTTCATTAACTATGTATGTTTATCTACTTATGATTAAAACTGTGTTTGAATAAGAGTGTTTATTTAAAAGTTATAGCATGCTTTTATCAGGGTAATCATTTATGGACACCCTATATATATATCAAAGCTTTTGACTTCTTAGGGAAACGGAGCTTACAGATGAAAAGAAGAACCAACACAACAACAGACATTTTTGTTTATTTTTTGTACGTCTGACGTTTCGACAAATCTTGTCATCATCAGTGAATTATAAATCTTAAACCTTAAAACGAAAATAAGGATAAATAATTAAAATTACATCAATACAAAAGAAAATTAAAATAAATTAAATTAAAATTACCTCAACTGGTAAATATACAATGATTACGTCAACCTCCATATTCGGCAGATACTGAGAGAAAACTGTATGGTTAGTTACATTGGAAGGTATGAAAGTAGGTTGGTTGGTTAGTTAGAAGAGCTGTAATTTGTAAGATGAACTATTGTTGTTAATGGAGGGTTTGTTTCTATAGATGTACAAAGATTCTAAAATTCAGAGTTCCGTAAGGTTATTGGTTCTTGTTAGAATTTCGAACTGGTTATTGGTTCTTGTTAGAATTTGGAACTGAGTTTTGTGAAGGGGATGGTTGTTTTCATTACTATGGTTTCTAATTGCGGATTGTGGTGGGCTACTGAGGGGACAGTTGGTACAGACTGATAAGCCCAAATGTTGAGAAAGGCATACCTCCAGTTGGAGTTGAGTACTGCCGATATACGCAGCCTTACAGCTGTCGCACTTGTATTTATAAACAACATTAGGGCATAAAGTTTCGGGGAATTTATCTTTAAAATTTAAAAAATTTGATAATTTAAGTGGGTTGACAAGGGCGAATCTAAAATTTATTTGGGGATAACTAGACTTAAAAAGTTTGGATACTTCATTTCGAATACGTAATGATAAATAACCATAAAAAGGTACTTTAATATATCTGGTTTCTTTTTGTACTGTGGTTATGGGGAGTTTATTATTAAAAGTGTTATTTAAAAATTTCTTTAACTGGTTGTCAAAAAGATTGGAAGGGTAGTAATTATTAATAAAGTACTGTCTTAAAAAATTAAATTCTTCGTTTAATGAAAAGTAATCTGAACAAATTCGGTAACTTCTTGTTAATAATATTAGTATAGCACTGACCTTATATTTATAAAACAACTTAAATAATTGGTTCCCAAACCAGTAAAAGTTTGTTTTCTAAATAGTGAGGTCTGGAACTTGTTATTAGTCCATTTAACTAGAACATCCAGGAAAGGTAAACTATTATTTGTTTCATTTTCACATGTGTACTTAATATTAATATGTTGGTTGTTTAGATAATGAATAAAAAGTTTTACGTGTGAAAGATGTTTAAAAATTACGAAAGAGTCATCCACGTATCTTCTGTAATATACAGGTTTAAAACTATTAGGACAACTTTTCAACCAAATTTCTTCGTAATGGCAAAGAAATGCATTTGCTAGTGTTGGGCTCAATGTAGAACCCATAGCTACCCCATCAATTTGGCTGTAAAGGTTGCTATTAAATACGAAAAGATTATCAAAACACGCTATTTTGAGGAGATTATTAAAGTGAATCTGAGTGAGGCCATTAATAAGAGTATTACTAGTAGTGAATAACTTACCTTACCTTACAAAGGTTCCGCGCAATGATTCCTCATTTAACGAACGTCAAGTTTGTCGGCCCCTCCTCTCGAGTTGGCCTGGTGACGTAGTGAGTTGGTTTCTTGTGCTCTCCACCTCACACAGCCAGGTACACCTGGCTCATCAGGGATTCTTCTGAGCCAGGCATCTAGTCTTCTTTCGAAGATGTCCACTGCAACTCCCTTCATATTTCTTAGGTCTTTGGGCAACTGATTAAACAGTTTTGGTCCTCTCACTACAAAACTATTTTCTTTCAGGGTTAAGGATGTTCCTTGTCTCGCCTTCAATTTGGGAATACGACACAGTCTACCGTTTCTACTTTCCACCGTTGTTTGGGGAGCTATAGGGTTCAGAGTAAGATTAGAGACTAGTTTCTCCATTATTTTCCAAGTGTAAATAATGGTGTATCTCTCTCTTCTCCTTTCCAGTGAATATAGGTCTAGTTCGCATAACCTTTCCCAGTAATTTAGTTCTTTGTACCCGTTGATCTTGGCTGTGAAGCTTCTCTGGATCCCTTCCAGCTGTCTAATGTCTTCTTTTTTATATGGGGATGTTAGAACCGAGCAGTATTCCAATTTGGGTATGATCAGTGTTTTCAGTAGAGGAATCATTACATTCTTATCCCTTCATTTAAAGGTTCTCAATATCTGTCCCATTATTCTCTTTGCTCTGTTTACTGATATCTTATTTTGTGTTTCAAATTTCGCATCATCTATCATTACAACCCCTAAATCTTTTGCTCTAGAATTTCTCTGAATTTCCTGTCCATTTGGGGTATAATATTCCATGGATTTTAGTTCCTCTCTTTTTCCGTACCGTAACAGCTGAAATTTCTCAGTGTTAAATTTCATATTGTTGTCTTCCGTCCACTTGTAGGTTCTGTTTATGTCAGTTTGTAGAGATCTTATATCTTCTGGGTTTCTTATATTTCTACTGATCTTTGTGTCATCCACAAAGGACGTTACTGTGCTGTCTCTGGTAACGTCCTCATCTATGTCAGTTAGCATGATTATGAAGAGTAGTGGAGCTAATACTGTTCCTTGTGGTACTGAGCTGAGGACCTCTGATTCTGATGAAGATACTCCTTGTACTGTAACGACTTGCCACCGCTCACTATGGAAATTATATATCCATTTCCCTACTTTCCCAGTTATTCCCATATATTTTAGGTTATGTGTTATGATTCCATGGTCACACTTATTTAGTATGGTATCTAATGTTTCTTTTAATGGGACATTAGTAAATAATGAGACATCAAAACTGGCCATAGTAAGGGAATCGTGAGTGAGTGAGTGAGTGATCTCCTTTATATCCTTAGCAAAATCAAACGAGTTGTTAATGGAATAATCATTATAAGTAAGTTTTGAAAGCAAGGGAACAAAGAATTTGGCTAAGTTATAATTGAATGCGCCACAGGCTGAAAGAATAGGTCTTAGTGGGAAATTTGGCTTATGAACTTTGGGTAGACCATATAGAATTCCTGGATTAGAACAAGAAGCAAACAAAAAATTATATGTATTGTCATTGATAATATTGCTATTCTTTAATTTACGCAAAAACCCATCAAGTTTATCTTCGAGTTTTAGTAATTTAGACAAAACATTCTCTTTTACCCTTTTCAAATTTGACGTATCCGACAAAATTGTCTCCATTCTATTGATGTAAACTGTTGAATCAAGTAACACTACTCCTTTACCCCTTTCCAGTCTTGTAATGATGACCGAGTAATCATTTTTCAAATTATTAAGAATTTTAAAATCTTGCTTATTAAAAAGGGGGAAAAACACTTTATGGGGTTTAAAATTATAAAAATTCTTAAAAGAGATACTCTCCATTTGTTTTACTAAGTTATGAAATGAGAAATTTCGTCAGATCTCACAATTCTTAATATTAATGAGATTTTCAAAACCAGAGAAAAATGTTTAAAAATTTAGTTTATAATGAGGTAGACCAAACTTAAGCCTAACGACAACCATCCCCTTCACAAACCTTGAGTTCGAAATTCTAACAAGAACCAATAACCTTACAGAACTCCAAATTTTAGAATCTTTGTTACGTCTCTCTCTCTCTCTCTCTCTCAGCAGTTAGTCCCCCTCCCCCAGCAGCTAGTCCCCCTCCCCCAGCAGCTAGTCCCCCTCCCACAGCAATAGTGAGGGGCTCTTCGACTCCCGACAGCCCTGGCTGTTCGGGAAACGGGTCGTGCTAGGGGGCGGTCAGAATAGGGAAGGCTCCCTCCGTGTAATGCTTTTTAATGCTAGGTCAATTAGGAACAAGTTTCGCGAGCTACGGGCGCTCTTAGCATCAGAATACCAGGATATCGTTGCTATCACCGAGTCCTGGATTCATACTGATCGTAGGGACTACGTTGGGGAGTTCGAAATTCCCGGGTATAGAATGTTTCGCAAAGACCGCACCCGTGGGGAGGGGGGTGGGGTACTAATATACGTCAGAGACACTGAGTCCGGTTGACTGCCAGTTCCGGTCGGAACGGGAGCTGCTTGGCGTCGATCTGAACGTGGGAGGGACGAACTATAGGTTAATCTTGGTGTACAGACCTCCGCATCTCCTCCTCGAGGAGGATACAGCCCTGTACACCGAACTCAGTAGCCTGCTAGGGGATAGGGTGTGTGTAGTTTTAGGAGACTTCAACTGTCGCGGCATAAAGTGGGAAAACAGGACTGCCGATGCTGAAGGGAGGAGGCTAGTTGACTTTGCTGATGAGAACTTCCTCACTCAGTGGGTCAACGAGCCTACACGAGGCGAAAGGGTTCTGGACTTAGTGTTCACGACCGAAGACAACCTCGTCACTGGCCTCACCGTTGACGAATCGTTGGGCGGGAGTGATCACAGTCTTATTAGGTTCCGTGTGTGCGTCCCTCGGGTGAAGCGTAGTAACTCGAGAGGCAGTAAGCTCGATCTCCGGCGGGCGAACTTTGTTAGCCTCAGGGATAGCGTAGGAGATATGGGGTTAGAGGTCGGCGGCGATGTTGAGGGAGTGTGGAGTGCATTCCGGGATGAGTTTATGGTGCTGCAGTCTGCTGCCATACCCTCAAAACCGGTCACCCCTGCTTCAACGCAGCCTAAGTGGTTCAATCGTGACATCGCTTCGGCTATCCGAAATAGGAAAGTAGCGTATAGGAGGGCGAAGGCCAATCGTTCCCATGAGAACACTTTAGCGTATGTCCGCCTGTGTAGGGAAGTGAAGGCGAAGGTTAGGCTAGCGAAACGTAACGAAGAACTACTGGTGGCAAGCCTCTGCAAGGGGAACCCTAAGGAGTTCTTCAGTTATGTTAATAGTAGAAAGCCCATTAGAAGCATGATAGGTCCGTTAAAGGACGGAAGCGGCGTTCTGCGGACCTCGGACGCGGACATCGCCAATGTGCTTAATGAGTACTTTGCGGGAGTGTTCACCAGGGAGGATACCCGCATCATCCCCGAGCCAGGTGTGAGGCACGAAGGTGCTGGCCTGGATAATGTTCGATGTACCGCGACAGTCGTTGCCGATAGAATAGACAAACTGAGCGCGTTTAAGCTCCTGGGCCAGACCAGTTTCTCCCCAGAGTGTTGCGGGAGGTGCGCGACCAGGTGGCTCCCCACCTGGCTACAGTCTTCAACAAATCGTTGGAGACGGGCCAGGTGCCTGGTGACTGGAGGGAAGCCAACGTGACCCCTATCTTTAAGAAAGGGGATCACGAAAGTCCAGGGAACTATCGTCCCATTAGTCTCACTTCAGTTGTAGGTAAATTATTAGAGGGGATAATAGCGGATAGGATCGTTGACCATTTGGATTCCTACAAGCTGCTTGGGGACTCCCAACATGGGTTTAGACGGCATAGGTCGTGTCTCACCAACTTGCTCGAGTTTTTCCACGTCATGTTGGGTGAGTACGATAAGAGTAGGGCGATTGATATACTTTATCTCGACTTTCAGAAAGCCTTTGATAAGGTACCTCACCGCCGGCTAATGGCGAAAGTGCGCGCGCTGGGTATCGGTGGGGAAATAGGTAGGTGGATTGAAAACTGGCTGAAGAATAGGCGGCAGAGGGTTGTAATTAAAGGTGCTAGTTCGGGTTGGGCCTCGGTCACTAGTGGGTTCCTCAGGGTTCCGTTTTGGGGCCGCTGTTGTTTATCATTTACACAAATGATATCGACGGTGGCATCGTCAGTCGGATCGCCAAATTCGCTGATGACACCAAGCTTGGGGCCAATGTTGGGACGCCCGAAGCGATCGAGGAACTGCGTGCGGACCTACGTAGGATAGGAGAGTGGTCCGAAAAATGGCAAATGCCGTTTAACTTGGGTAAATGCAAAGTGATGCACATTGGCTACGCCAATCCCAAGTCGGACTACTCGATGTTGGGTAGTAATATCGAGGTGACTGATTTGGAAAAGGACTTGGGTGTGCTAATTAGCAGCGACCTTAAGTTTACGAAACAGTGCGTAGAGGTGGAAAAGAAAGCCCAGAAACTATTGGGTTATATCAGGAGGCAATTTCAGTTTCGGAACAAGGAGATTGTGCTCTCACTGTACAATTCCCTTGTTCGGCCGCACCTGGAGTATGCTGTGCAGTTCTGGTCGCCCACCCTCAGGAAAGATATTGAGAGGCTGGAGCGAGTGCAGGCGAGGGCCACAAAGTTAATCCCTTCCGTTAGGCATATGGGCTACAATCGACGGTTACGCGCCCTGAGCTTGTTTTCGCTTGAAACTCGGAGGCTGCGCGGTCAACTGATCGAGGTTTTAAGCTCTTACGCGGGTTCAACGATGTCGATTTTAGAAGTATGTTTAGTTTAAATGATAACCCAACTCGCAACAATGGTTGGAAGTTGGATTTGAAACGGTTTAGGACTAGTGTGTGTGGGAATTACTTTACGTATAAGATCTGTGACACATGGAACAGGTTACCTTCGGAAGTTGTGAACAGTTCCTCTGTGGATCAGTTCAAGAAAAGGGTAGACGAAATCTTGCACACTATTTGAGTGTGTAAAGACATTTAGGACCTCAGTCTGCGGAAATTTCTTTTCCTATAAAATAGTTAATATCTGGAACCAACTTCCCTCAGAGGTTGTTTCCAGTCAAAGTGTAAATGTGTTTAAAAATAGGCTAGACAAAGTACTGAATACTCATGTGAGCAAACTAAATATAGAGCTATTTATATATTCTCCACTTTCCTGTAAAATTTCCTTGGCTACTTTTCCAGGGTCAAGGTATTTTCTTCAACCTTTTTCCGTACCTGCCTCTGGCAGGGAGGGAGCGGAGGGTGGGGAGAGAGCCTTCTACTTTTCTATCCAGTTTTCTACTACTGCTAGGATAGTTGAAAGAAAAATAAACTTTTACAAAATTTTCCCTGGCACCCATTGCCATTCGTACCTCCTCGGTATGGGCCGCAAGGCCTTTTGAGGTGCTTCTTTTCCTTGTAACTCCTTGTAGCTCTCTCTCTCTCTCTCTCTCGTGGGGAGGGGGGTGGTGTACTAATATACGTCAGACACGTTGAGTCCGGTTGACTGCCAGTTCCGGTCGGAACGGGAGCTGCTTGGCGTCGATCTGAACGTGGGAGGGACGAACTATAGGTTAATCTTGGTGTACAGACCTCCGCATCTCCTCCTCGAGGAGGATACAGCCCTGTACACCGAACTCAGTAGCCTGCTAGGGGATACGGTGTGTATAGTTTTAGGAGACTTCAACTGTCGCAGCATAAAGTGGGAAAACAGGACTGCCGATGCTGAAGGGAGGCTAGTTGACTTTGCTGATGAGAACTTCCTCACTCAGTGGGTCAACGAGCCTACACGAGGCGAAAGCGTTCTAGACTTAGTATTCACGACCGAAGACAACCTCGTCACTGGCCTCACCGTTGACGAATCATTGGGCGGGAGTGATCACGGTCTGATTAGGTTCCGTGTGTGCGTCCCTCGGGTGAAGCGTAGTAACTCGAGAGGCAGTAAGCGCAATCTCCGGCGGGCGAACTTTGTCAGCCTCAGGAATAGCGTAGGAGAGATGGGGTTAGAGGTCGGCGGCGATGTTGAGGGAGTGTGGAGTGCATTCCGGGACGAGTTTATGGTGCTGCAGTCTGCTGCCATACCCTCAAAACCGGTTACACCTGCTTCAACGCAGCCTAAGTGGTTCAATCGTGACATCGCTTCGGCTATCCGAAATAGGAAAGTAGCGTATGAGGGCGAAGGCCAATCGTTCCCATGAGAACACTGAAGCGTATGTCCGCCTGTGTAGGGAAGTGAAGGCGAAGGTTACGATAGCGAAACGAAGAACTACGGGTGGCAAGCCTCTGCAAGGGGAACCCTAAGGAGTTCTTCAGTTATGTTAATAGTAGAAAGCCCATTACAAGCCCATTAAAGGACCGAAGCGGCGTTCTGCGGACCTCCGACGCGGACATCGCCAATGTGTTTAATGAGTACTTTGTGGGAGTGTTCACCAGGGAGGACACCCGCATCATCCCCGAGCCAGGCGTCAGGAACGAAGGTGCTGGCCTGGATAGTGTTCGATGTACCGCGACAGTCGTTGCCGATAGAATAGACAAACTGAGCACGTTTAAGGCTCCTGGGCCAGACCAGTTTCTCCCCAGTGTTGCGGGAGGTGGGCCACCAGGTGGCTCCCCACCTGGCTACAGTCTTCAACAAATCGTTGGAGATGGGCCAGGTGCCTGGTGACTGGAGGGAAGCCAACGTGACCCCTATCTTTAAGAAAGGAGATCACGAAAGTCCAGGGAACTATCGTCCCATTAGTCTCACTTCAGTTGTAACTAAATTATTAGAGGGGATAATAGCCGATAGGATCGTTGACCATTTGGATTCGTACAAGCTGCTTGGGGACTCCCAACATGGGTTTAGACGGCATAGGTCGTGTCTCACCAACTTGCTCGAGTTTTTCCACGTCATGTTGGGTGAGTATGATAAGAGTAGGGCGATTGATATACTTTATCTCGACTTTCAGAAAGCCTTTGATAAGGTACCTTACCGCTGGGTATCGGTGGGGAAGTAGGTAGGTGAATTGAAAACTGGCTGAAGAATAGGCGGCAGAGGGTTGTAATTAAAGGGGTTAGTTCGGGTTGGGCCTCAGTCACTGGTGGGGTTCCTCAGGGTTCCGTTTTGGGGCCACTGTTGTTTATCATTTACATAAATGATATCGACGGTGGCATCGTCAGTCGGATCGCCAAATTCGCTGATGACACCAAGCTTGGGGCCAATGTTGGGACGCCCGAAGCGATAGAGCAACTGCGTGCGGACCTACGTAGGATAGGAGAGTGGTCCGAAAAATGGCAAATGCCGTTTAACTTGGGTAAATGCAAGTGATGCACATTGGCTACGCCAATCCGAAGTCGGACTACTCGATGTTGGGGAACAACATCGGGGCAACTGATTTGGAAAAGGACTTGGGTGTGCTAATCAGCAGCGACCTTAAGTTTACGAAACAGTGCGTAGAGGTGGAAAAGAAAGCCCAGAAGCTGTTGGATTATATCAGGAGGCAATTTCAGTTTCGGAACAAGGAGATTGTGCTCTCACTGTGCAATTCCCTGGTTCGGCCGCACCTGGAGTATGCAGTGCAGTTCTGGTCACCCACCGTCAGGAAAGATATTGAGAGGTTGGAGCGAGTGCAGGCGAGGGCCATAAAGTTAATCCCTTCCGTTAGGCATATCGGCTACAATCGACGGTTACGCGCCCTGAACTTGTTTTCGCTGAAACTCGGAGGCTGCGCGTTCAACTGATCGAGGTTTTCAAGCTCTTACGCGGGTTCAACGATGTCGATTTTAGAAGCATGTTTAGTTTAAATGATAACCCAACTCGCAACAATGGTTGGAAGTTGGATTTGAAATGGTTTAGGACTAGTGTGTGTGGAATTACTTTACGTATAAGATCTGTGACACGTGGAACAGGTTACCCAAGAACAGGTTAGACCAAATCTTGCACACTATTTGAGTGTGTAGAAAATTTTTCCTGGCACCCGTTGCCATTGGTACCTCCTCGGTATGGGCCACAAGCCCTTTTGAGGTACTTCTTTTCCTTGCAACTCCTTGTAACTCTCTCTCTCTGTCTCTCTTTTATATATATATATATATATATATATATATATATATATATATATATATATATATATATATATATATATATATATATAATATATATTAAAATTATTTCACGAAACACGTGAAAAATATTTATGATGAATAAAACCACGAAGGAAAGGAAACACAAAATGGTGCTCAAGCGCTTTCGTCTAATGACATCCTCAGGAATACTGAAGTACATAAAAGGGTAACAGCCTATATATAGGTTACAGAGAGAAAAAAAAAAGAAAAATAAATAACGTATAAAACAGCATCAATATTCCGTTAGAACAGGACAGTTGTCCAGTGCCCTTTTTGTCCATTTGTCAGAGTTAGCCCACTGTATTGATTGGAATAATGCTTCAGTTTTATTCCATTCTAGCAACATTGTTAATAGAAATATTCTTGAGTCTGCCATTATCCAACTTTCAAATAACTTCAACATAAGCAAAGGTCTTTTTCAACTCGATCCTGTTATTTTGAATTCCTTCCAAACAGATTTAGATAAGAAAGGTAGAACACTAAATCTTTGGTAAACTTGTCTGCTACTTTATTAACTTTTAATTTGCATTTTATTTTTATATATATCGAAACCTGACCATAGGCAGAGTGTTAAAACCCGGGCAGTATTCCAATATAAATTTGTATTTTTATAATCCATTTGATCTTGTGCTAAAAATCGATATTATTCCTTACAAATCTGTACGCCTCACGGATAATCCTTTAATTTTTAATTTTTATTTTTACTTCTCTGTTTATTGCATATAATATATATATATATATATATATAATATATATATATATATATATAGATATGTATGTATATATATATATATATATATGTGTGTGTGTGTGTGTGTGTGTATGTATGTTATTTATTTTCTTTTTTTTTCTTTCTGTAACCTATATATAGGCTGTTACCCTTTTATGTACTTCAGTGTTCCTGAGGATGTCATTAGACGAAAGCGCTTGAGCACCATTTTGTGTTTCCTTTCCTTCGTGGTTTTATTCATTATATATATATATATATATATACATTTAGGATAAAAACGAAGACGTAGAGCAAGAAAGTCATTATATTTGGCTGCAGCCGACGTTTCGGGCAACTCTACCCATTTTCAAGGCCTAATAAATAAAAAGCTAAAATTAATGCATGACAAAAAAAAAAAAAAATATACGAATGTCAAAAACAAACTAATTCATAGCACAAAATAAAACCACTTAAAGAATAAAAATTAAAAAGCGTAAAACAAGCATAAGCCAAAAACAAAAATTAAAAATTATATACATGACAAATAACACATGATAAAAGTAAAACTTTAAAACTAAAAACATTCAAACAAATTAGTTAAAAACTTCACTAATAAAAAGTTAAATGAAAAAACGCAAAAGTGCACGAAACATACCATGCTCACTTGACATCCTCAAACAACTGAGGCGAAAAGGAGACAGGGTCAAGGGGAAAAACAGAAAAATTTAGTTGGTAGGCATTCTAATTAATATAAAGGGGGTAACAGCTAGAATCAATATTTAAGCTGGAGAGAGGATGGACATTTTAATGATTTAAGAATTTTAAAGTTATTAACGGAAATATCAACTTTACACTTAACAGAATGATTTCTAATGGCAGACTGTTCCTTTTTAGATAAAACTTTTCCTGTCCTATGGCTAATACCCATATGGGAGCAAAATCTTGCCTGCAAAGAACGAACTGTGCTGCCAACGTAGTTCCCCTGGGAACACCCAGGGCAGGTAAACAAATAAACGACAGAACAGTTCATCGCAGGGGGGATTTTGTCCTTACAACTGTTTTAACTTCTACATACCGGAAGCCTACTTTTACGGGTTTAGGTTTTAATTTTTATAGTTTTTGCGATTTTAATTACAAACTAAGTTCGATTCGCACTTTAGTGCATAGAGCTTATAATATTTGCTCAAACTTTGCTCTGCTTCATAATGAGTTTGAATTCCTTACTGATTTTTTCTTTAAAAATGGTTTTCCACGGGTTCTTGTACAAGGTATTATTGGTAAATTACTTAATAATGTTTATTCCCCCAAACTTATCCCAACGTATGATGTTCCTAAGAATTGTAAATATCTTGTTTTACCTGATCTCTACCAATTTAACACTTTTGTGAAAAGCAATTGTTGAGTGTGGTGAGGAAATTTTATTTTCACACGATTTTAAGGTTGCTTTTGTGAATAATAATACCCTTGAATGTTTTTTCCGTTGTAAGGACAAAATCCCCCCTGCGATGAACTGTTCTGTCGTTTATTTGTTTACCTGCCCTGGGTGTTCCCAGGGGAACTACGTTGGCAGCACAGTTCGTTCTTTGCAGGCAAGATTTTGCTCCCATATGGGTATTAGCCATAGGACAGGAAAAGTTTTATCTAAAAAGGAACAGTCTGCCATTAGAAATCATTCTGTTAAGTGTAAAGTTGATATTTCCGTTAATAACTTTAAAATTCTTAAATCATTAAAATGTCCATCCTCTCTCCAGCTTAAATATTGATTCTAGCTGTTACCCCCTTTATATTAATTAGAATGCCTACCAACTAAATTTTTCTGTTTTTCCCCTTGACCCTGTCTCCTTTTCGCCTCAGTTGTTTGAGGATGTCAAGTGAGCATGGTATGTTTCGTGCACTTTTGCGTTTTTTCATTTAACTTTTTATTAGTGAAGTTTTTAACTAATTTGTTTGAATGTTTTTAGTTTTAAAGTTTTACTTTTATCATGTGTTATTTGTCATGTATATAATTTTTAATTTTTGTTTTTGGCTTATGCTTGTTTTACGCTTTTTAATTTTATTCTTTAAGTGGTTTTATTTTGTGCTATGAATTAGTTTGTTTTTGACATTCGTATATTTTTTTTTTTTTTTGTCATGCATTAATTTTAGCTTTTTATTTATTAGGCCTTGAAAATGGGTAGAGTTGCCCGAAACGTCGGCTGCAGCCAAATATAATGACTTTCTTGCTCTACGTCTTCGTTTTTATCCTAAATGTAAAATTACGTCTCCTTAGGAGGGATCCTATTTCATATGTATATATATATATATATATATATATATATATATATATATATATATATATATATATATATCAATACAAAATGTCCCATTGACAACTTATAGTTTTAGATTCTGTAACCATACTGTTAAGTTCTTTCCTATAAATTTAGTTCTCTCTTGTAATTGTTTTTGATATAATTTATTATTCTCAGATCATCTTAATTCTCACCTTATCACAAAGGTCCTTGAGGGCCATCAGGTACTTGGTTTCTCCGAGGCGATCCAACCAACGCCTGCAGAAGGCCAGAGTCCCAAAGTTTTGGTTTATCACATTCAGGAGATGCTTCGATTTTGTCAACCTTAAAAATGATCATTCAGTATTTTAAGTTCCATTAAATCTCATCTTTATACTTCATTTTATTATTAAGTGATTACTATACGTAATCCCTTTGGCGTCGCAACCTCAAGGTTATTGACGCCGAATATAATTAAGTGGGTAATTAGAGCTAACAATTAAATAGCATAAAATTATGAGACTGCTCACAATGGTATAAAAAAAAAAAATAAATAAATAAATAAAAAAAAACCTAACAAATGAAGCGCAAATGGAAACAATTAAAAAAACAAGCGTTAAAAAACTACAAAAGAGAGGAGGATCCGAGCATCCTGAACAAACTTGAAAATCTTACTACAGACTACAATAATAATAATAATAATAATAATAATAATAATAATAATAATAATAATAATAATAATAATATCACCCATCTAAGGACAGTTTGTTAATTATTTTGGCAATACTTAACCCTTTAACGCCGGAATTATTTGTAGGGTTAAGTTATGAATGCGTGTATTTGAAACATTATCAATATGTAGCAGTCGTCCTTTTAGTGTTAAGTTAGTGTGTCATAACTGATATCCAAAATGAAAACATTTACAGTTTACGAAAGTGAACCAATCAGTAAAATCATCTTTTATTAATTACTATGGACACATTTCAGTATTAATTACGAAGGTTAAGTGAATATTTTCACCGCTAATGATTACATCTTACAACTCTCTCTACATCAATTACCGGAGCGGGACGTGGCCTATGTCAAAGTTCTTCATGTAATGGGAAGTATCCATATCATCATGGACAAAGCCTTTGCCGGTTGAGCCGAATGTTTCTATTGCGTACACCTCATTCTCTTCCATAACCTCCATCTCGCCTCCTTTTACGATAGGGACGGTCTTACCAGCATGAATGCCTAAAGTAAAAAATCAATAACAAGATTGAAGACATTTGTTAAATATGGTGTAGTCCTCAAGAAGCTGAGTTAAAAGTTTGATCAAATTTAACCCATGTTTTTTTAATATGATAATGACATGGAATAATAGAGAACTGCAGTGACATACCTACTGACAAATACGAGTATTAGTAATTATTTATTTTTTTTTTATGCAGCAAGATGGGACAAAGGCGAGTGCCGACAAAAATGGCCCCCATAGATGACCGAGAGAACCAAAATCAAAGACCAAGTTTTCGAGGTGCCTGGACACACTGCGTTTGAGAGATTGGAGATCATAGACAGGGGGAAAGATGGACTGAAGAAGATTGTTCCGGAGTTGACAGGTTGAGTAGATGAAAGACTGAAAATACCGATTGACCCTCGCGTTAGAGAGTTGGACAGAAAAGGAATGAGAATGTGTGTACTGCGTGCTCTCTTTAAAGGAGGAGGCATGCAGTTAAGAGTGTTCAGAAGAGCAGTGTCCGTTATAATAGTGATAGTAAAGAGAGAGTGAGGCAACACTGCGGCGGAGAATGAAGAATTGAAGTCAGTAAGACTGACCAAAAATTTTCTAAGCTATAAAATCTTACAAATAGGTTTAAAGCTTTAATTAGAATATTATTGGGTTCTTAGTCTAAGTCAGGGTTGTGGAGTCGGAGTCGGAGTCGGAGTCGGAGTCGTGGAGTCGGAGTCGTGGAGTCGCACGTTTCAGGGCGGAGTCGGAGTCGGAGTCGAATTTTTACAATGTGTGGAGTCGGAGTCGGAAAATTTTGGACCGACTCCACAACCCTGGTTATAGCCACTAGGTTAAGAAGGGTTATTCAATTTTAAGTAGCACTACTACTGGTTAGACCTTAATTATGTTTAAGAGAATCTTTTTCATTTATATATATATATATATATATATATATATATATATATATATTATTGGAAAAAATAAAAATCCCTTAATATGATAATATCTACAAGTCAATATCCTTCTTAATATTTGAATGTTCCCTTATCCTAGAAAGTAACCTGACGATTCATGTGGTGGTGATGAAATGTCTTATTATTATGATAATTATAGAGTGAAACACTAGAGGAGTCGGAGTCGTATATTTAAAATGTGAGGAGTCGGAGTCGGATTTTTAGATTTTTTACAATGTGTGGAGTCGGAGTCGGAGTCGAATTTTTACAATGTGTGGAGTCGGAGTCGGAGTCGGAGAATTTTGGACCGACTCCACAACCCTGGTCTAAGTATTAGTCATAATTAATAAAGATCTAAAATAGCTATTAAAAATCTTACGGTAAGGAGCAATAGAATGTCCATTTAAGTTGCGAATTGGCTTTATCTGGTAAGTCTTCCCATTCAGCTCGATCTCGTAACTCTCCATCGTTTCTTGGATCGCTTCTCCGATCTCATTCAACCTAGCATCAATTCCAGCCTCCCGAATACCCGTGTTGGTGGCAGCGCGAACAGCCTCCACCAGGGAATCAAACTTGGAATCAAATGTGAGTGTAAAGGCGCAGTCAATCACGCGACCTAAAAACATTAAAAAAGTTTAAGGTAATCAAAAACTAGCAGTGAATGAAAATGACCAGCATCACCGGACACATCACTCCAGGTATCGTACTCTCTCACCACTGTAGAATAACGCAAGGTGAATGAAAACTTATGACAATGACAAGCAAGACGTTTTAGCTTGCATTGATTGTGAGGTGTCCCAATGTTAAGGGCTGGGCGTACATGTGTAAATTTTTTTATAATGTATGCATGAATACAAATTCAAAAGTTTGTTTGCTACGTATTTGAAGCTTAGAAATGAAGCATAAATGTGATTAAATATATTATGGCCTCTCATACATTTCATAGGGGCATTCCAGAACAAATCACCCAAAAATTAAAAAATTTGTCACCACTCCAACCTGGATTTTAATGAAAATTGACATATGGGGTTCTTCTGGGTGCTGATTTCACTGGTTCAAATAAAAAAGTTCTATGACCCATAGTTTTTGAGATATAGGCCCCCACTTTACCACCTAACTTTAATGGGCAATAACTCCCAAACACCTTATTGTAGACCTATAAAACTATACATTTTTAGAATCAGTATGAAGAGATCTATTAAATGATACCACATTCAAATGTGTAGAACAATAATGAAAATTTTACCCCCCCTTTTTTTTTTTACCCCCACCCCCCTAGACAGTGAAATCCCCCAAAAAAAATTTAATAAACTTCCATTAATTGTTAAAAGATACAAACAATAAAAAATGTGGGTATCAAGTTGCAAGATATTTTAAAAATTATTGAAAAAATATGTACATTGAAATTTTGGCATTTTTACGCAGACTAAAATAGAGAACTACAAATGATATATTTACTAGTGATGGGACGATTAATCGGAATCGGAATCGAGAATCGGAAGAATCGAGCATTTTTCAGGAATCGGAATCGGAATCGAGAGAATTGTACCATGATTTCCGATTCTTAAAACGATTCTTTAACTTTTAATTGAACCAGTTTTGCAATGTAAACTTTAAAATTTAAATGAAAGAGGATAACAAATTTTATTTTTATTGTATTGTAGCTATACATTAAAACATGTATATCCATGATGTGTAATCAAGAAGATTAAAATGAATTGTTACAACTTAGAGTTAATTTTTATTTTTAAACCAATCTATTATAATTTATAATTTATATTACCATACTCAATGTAAATAGTTAATCTTACCAGAGTAAAATATGACAATTTCCAGAAAAACAAGTATAGAATTATATTTAAAAATATTGAGAATCGGAATCGGAATCGAGAATCGTATCGGAATCGGAATCGTTAAAAATTTTGGTATCATCCCATCACTAATATTTACATCATATGTATAACTCATATTCACGCACTCTCTCTCTCTCTCTCTCTCTCTCTCTCTCTCTCTCTCAAATGTTTGTTAATTATGCTTATTTTTATTACAGATGTGCTTATTTTGAGTCAAATCATATCTTATTTTTGAGATTTACAATTGTGTATTTTTAGTAATAAAAAATGGTTAGATACTGTGATGATCCTTTACAAAAACATAAGAAAAATATACACAATGATATGAGAACCATCAGCCAATCACTTTATGATCGATGTAAATGGAAACTACAAAGGAATACTGTACTACGTAGCAACTGTAGAAAATTATTGACCCAGAGCCCAGAGTTGCTATCAACATCACAAAGTGAAGAGTCTGATCACAATCAGTCTTCTGAGAATGTTATTTCAGAAAGCGATGAATATGATCCAAGTATATCAAGTAATGCCAAAGAAGAGGTTTCTCAAGTTCTAGAAAGTCTTGCTGTGACTGCAGTGAAGAAGCGTAAGTATTCAATGATAGGTACACTTTTTAAATTTATAATTTTTTTATTTATTAGGTCATCCCATAAGTAATGCAGCATTTTTTAAATTTTTTTTTTTCCATTTTTATCATTATTTTACGGATAGAAATCAAACAACTCTTTGAAGTTATTTATATTTAAATAAATATTTATTTAAATATAAATAACTTCAAAGAGTTGTTTGATTTCTATCCGTAAAATAATGATAAAAATGAAAAAAAAAAAAAAATGTAAAAATGCTGCATTACTTATGGGATGACCTAATATATTATTTATTTATAATGCATTTACTTTCAAGACAGTTTTTCAGCAGTTGTTGAAAAACTTAATGAAATTAATATGTTGACATATTAATTATTTATTATTGTCCATATATATCAAATGGAGTCAAATATTTACTAATTAAAAGATTTCAGATGGTTTGGGTTCCTCAAGAAAAGAAGCAAAAGCTATTCAAACAATAGAAAAAGCCCATCAAAAGCTACAAAGTTGGATCATGAAACTCAAAGGTATGAATTTTAAAATGATACATTATTATTAAGTAGGAATATACCTAAACTAAAACTGAAGCATAAAAACAAAATGTAGGTATTCACCTTTGATAGTAGAAACTAGAAGCACAACTCCGTAAAGATTGGAGATCAATGGGCCCATTAAATCATTTGGAATTCATTTGGTCACAAAATAATTTTTGGTTTAATTTCACTTTATCTCAATGAATGCTCATTTTGTTACACTTGAAATCAATATTATAATCCAAAAAATTTAATATGCACATGTAATGTTTTGTTTATAGCTATTATACATTCATGAATTTGTTTCAGGTCAGTGATTCATCTCATGAATGAACTGGTTGAAGCTTTCCATTCTACTGACAGTTATGAGAGGAAACTCAAAATATTGACATTATCTCCATTTACCATATCAAAAACTATAAATCTATTTCAGACAACTGAATATTTAGTTAAGAAAATGAGAAATATAAAACAAAGACTTGGAATTATTCCTGAAATTGAACCCATGTCAAAAGGAAAAGTAATAACTAAAGGTACTAAAGAGTCTGTTCAGAAATTTTTTGAATCAGATGAAATTAGTCGTTTGTGCCCAGGTACAAAAGACTGCCTGAGTATCAGAAATGAAAGTGGGTATAAAGAATCTGTACAGAAAAGAATGGTGTTAATGAATCTGAAAGAAGCTTTTAGTCTCTATAAAAATAATCCAGATAGTCCCCAAATTGGCTTCTCTAGTTTTGCCAGCCTTCGCCCCAGACATTGTTTTAGCTGGAGCTGCTGGTACCCATTCTGTGTGAGTATGTACATTAGGGTTATGACATTTTTATAACCTCATGTTCCTGTATCATAAATCGCTGAACTTTTGCCCCCTGACAATGAAAATAACAGTTTTTTCGATATATTTTGAAAAAACTTCACCCCAAAATAAAAAATAAAAAATTAATAAAATAATAAATATTGGTTGCTCCTTGGTATAGCTATTGCAGATGGGTCTCTGTTCCAGTGATTTTCCAGAGTATTTAGTGCTTTTTGGTATTGTTGCAAGATATTGGACAATTTATGATAATCATCAGGTAACCAATCTAGAATGGTGCAATGCAGCTGTCTCGAATATACTAATATACTATATTTGCTTTTGGGGTGACATTTTTTTTTAATTCTGAAGAATTAGGCCCTTTTTTATTGTTTTCAAGCAAAAGTTCATCGATTGATGATACAGGAAACAATATTTATGACAAAAAATTAAAGTCATAACCCTAAACTGTACATACCACCAGAATGCCAAAATACAATTCTCAGCTTTGGGTGTCAAAGGGTTGGAATACACAACTCTTATGGAGAAAGCAGTGTGTGATGTCAACAACAGGAATTGCATGATGCAAATATGTAATCTCGGTCCAAAAGAACAAGGTATTAAGAATTTTTTGCTCACTTTTCAAAGTGTTAACGATCCTGAATGTGAGGAAATAAAATATAAACAATGGGTTACTACAGATCGATGCAATATGGTTGAAAAAATAGAATCTGTAGATGATTTTATAAATTCATTAAGCACAAAAATTGTCAAATTGACACACCATCACTCTATAGCAAAGAATCAGTGCATTTCTAAAAAACTTGAATAATTTAAATAGCCATACACCTGTAGTTCTTGTTGACTTTTCAGAAAACTACTCATTTGTAGTACAGGATGCAGCCCAAGGTTTTCATTGGGAAAATACCCAATGCACAGTGCATCCCTGTGTGTTATACAGGTAATCCTCATTTTACACCGCTTTAAATTACGTCACTTCACTTTTACACCATTTAAATTAAAAGCTTAAATGTAAAATTAAAAATGGTAAAAAGCTGTAAACTACACAAAATATGATGATGTAACTGTGTGGGACTACTGGAAGTCATATGACATTTTAAAAGGCATTTCCAACATAGCCGCAGCTTGGAATGAAGTTTCAAAATCATGTCTAAATGGTGTCTGGCATAAGCTGTGGCCTGATTGCATTGCTGATTTTGGTGGATTTGACAGTGTTGAAACTGTGACAAAAGACATCACTAAGATAGCGAATGAAGTAGGTCTAGATGATGTGGATGATGATGATGTTGATGAACTGCTCAATTCTGCAGTTCCTCAGCAAAAAAAAGAGGATCTCCCTCCGGGATCTTCTTCCTCTCAATAAATCATCTCCATCTTGCCACTGTCAAACAAGATCAAATAATTTTGTTTTAATTGCTTTAATTACCATAGTAGTAATTATCTTTAATTCAATTATTTTATTAATATTAAGCATTCTTTTACTAGTTTTAAGCATATAACCCATTAATAATTTTATTTTATGGAAAATATGGTCACTTTTGGAGAATCCTGGAACCTATCCTATTTTTATTTAAGTAGAAGCCCATTATTTTTCAGCTTCAATTTACACCACTTCACTTTTCGACGGCAATCTGCTGGAACCTAACCACAGCGTAAATCGAGGCATACCTATTATAAGGAACCAGAAAGTAATGAAACAAAACATTCAAGTTATTGTTTTTTATCTCCAAATACAAAACACAACACTACAATGGTTTACACTTTTTTAAATACACTCATACCTATTATTAGAAAATCCCACCTTCATACCAAAAAATTACATTATTTTACTGATGGATGTGCAGGACAATATAAAAATCATTTCAACTTTGTTAACATTTGTAAACATGAAGAAGATTTTGGGCTGGAATGTGAGTGGCATTTCTTTGCACAAACCATGGTAAGAGCGCTTGTGATGAGATTTGGGGTACAGTGAAAAGATCTGTAGCCAGAGCGAGTATGCAGAGAACATTCGCAAATCGAATATTAACACCAGAAGACATGTTTGAATTTTGTTCAAACAATATAAGTGACAGCATAAATTTTTTTTAAATAAATTCTGAAGAAATTGAAGCTGTGGAAAAATTTTTAAGTGACAGATATGAAAAAAGTATGCAGCTAACAGGAACACAAAAATTCCACAGATTTGTACCTATTAATGCAAATAACAAAAACATTTGAATTATCTTCTGATAAAGTTGGTGAGGTGAGGATTATAAGCAAAGCTTTTCTGGGTGAAGATAATGTTGAAGTTAATCCAAAAATAGGAGAGTACATAGTTTGTATTTACAATGATCAGAAATGGTTGGGATTTGTACATTCCTATAATGAGGAATTTGATGACTTTGAGGTTAGCTTTTTGCACCCATCAGGATATAGTGTTTACTATTACTTTCCACAAATTAGAGATACATGCCACATATCAAGAGATAAAATTTTAGGTTTATTAAGCACACCAAATTTAAAGCCAGGAACAATGTGTATTCAATATGTTTTCCCAGAAAATGAGTTGAAAAAATTCGTGTAATTATGAATCAACTTGATGTAATGTGTGTTTAATTTGTATTTTTGCTGTTTATTTTCATCCATGTGAATATATCATTTGTAGTTCTCTATTTTAGTCTGCAGGCGTAAAAATGTCAAAATTTCACAATGTACATATTTTTTCAATAATTTTTAAAATATCTTGCAACTTGATACCCACGTTTTTATTGTTTGTATCTTTTAAACAATTACTGGAAGTTTAATAAATAAATAATTTTTTTTTATTTATTTCACTGCCTGGAGGGGGGGGGGGGGGGGGGGGGGGGGGGCAAAAATAAAAATAAAAAAGGAGGGGAAAATTCTCATTATTGTTCTACACATTTGAATGTGGTATCATTTAATAGATCTCTTCATGCTGATTCTAAAAATGTATAGTTTTATAGGTCTACGGTAAGATGTTTGGGAGTTATTGCCCATTAACATTCATTAGGTGGTAAAGTGGGGGCCCATATCTCAAAAACTATGGGTCATCAAACTTTTTTATTTTGACCAGTGAAATCAGCCCAGAAGAACCCCATATGTCAATTTTCATCAAAATCTGAGTCAAAGTGGTGACATGCATTGGGTGATCTCTCCTGGAATGCCCCCATAATATATTTTTCATCAATGATTTTTTATTTTTTGTTACGAGTAGTTTAGGGATACGCAGGACCCAATCTATTTACTGTATTATACAACATCTTAAAGACCAGGCAACAAAAGAATTAATAAAACCATCTACTAACCATTGATATGAACTCCATAATCAATTTTGCATACATCATCTTTACTTATAACAGTTGTGTCCCCTGCATTGGGAGTATAATGGGCTGCGCAGTGGTTGAGGGAACAGCCAGTTGGAAATGCCAAACCAGCTTTTAAGCCATCCTCTTGATCAGTTTGCGATTCATGTCTTCAATCATGTTACAGACTTCTGTCGTTGTCATTCCAGCTTGAACCCACTTGTGGAAATATTTACGAGTCTTGAAAAAGTAGAGTTTTCAATAAACAAATTTTAAAATTAATTAAAAACAAAGAAAGTAAAATTCAATCATTTCATTGAAAAAATAGAAGGTAAAGTGAGGCTTCATTAACATTAAGTTCAAATATTATTTAGGGTTTTTTCGAAGCAAAGATACAAATTGGGAAATCTGTAAATATTAGAAATTCATAAATATTAGTACTCATTACAAAAATGTCACAAAACTTAATAATAATTTTGCCTTTTAATTAAAACTGCCAAATAAACAATAGGTTAATGAAAAACAAACTACTACACCTATTCTTATTAACCAATTTTAAAAATTTAGCCAACTATTTTTGGATCAATCCCAGAATAGGCACCTGAAATCATTTTTAGGTGCTTAATCTAGGATTGAGGAGAAAAAAATATAAACAGTTTTTAGAGATATAATTTCATTGTTTTTATCAATATTTGAAAAAATCAACTCTAACCTAACCTATATCTATACCAATTTATGTGGCAAGATAGATTTGCTTCAGATGGATTCAGAAACATTCGGGCTCATATTGCAGGAATTTATAATATCTAAAATTTTTCTTTATTCATTAAACCACTTTAAACCTTTTATAACTTTGCCTTTATTACATTTGTAATAAACTTTGTATAAACAATAAATTCTGTAATCATCAGGTTTTTTTTATTTAATTCCTTGCAAGGTGCCTATTCTGGGATTGAGGTTGAACGCAGGTGCTTCATCTGGGATTGAGGTACATCAGGTGCCTATTCTGGGATTGACCCCTATTTTTTTGTGTCATTTTGAGCAAGAGAATGACGTTTGAATGAAGTGGATGGGTCTTACTCCAGTTGCACAGGGTGAGAATCCTGCACTGTTTGTTATAAAGCAAATCTTGACATATTTTGAAAGCTTATACCACCCTATTCAAGAATCCATCGGGTGTACACCTGACCCCTGCTTGGCCTTTTCAATATGGCCACCATTTTCCAAGATGGCCAGAGAAATTGAAAAATCCCATATCCTGGTCAATACTTGATGGATTTTGATGATCGTGGTGTCATTTCTAGGGGTTCTTAGGATGATGAGTTCAATTTGGAGAGGTTGCAGATACTTTGGGAGTCGTTTTGACCTACATTCGTCAATACTCAAGGTCATTGGAGGTCAAACACCCCCCGAAATAAGGAATATCCCATATCCTGGGCAGTCGTGGAGATATTTTGGTGATCTTACTGTCATTTTTATGGTTTTGGGCAAGACTGAGTAGTTCTATAGGCACATGATAACAGTAGGATATCATTTTGCAACTCTATGGGTCAAGTCAAGGTCATTTGAGGTTAAAGTTTGGCCTTGAAATATGATAATGCCACAGTTGACAGCACTGTATTTGCTTTATTTCAGTGACAATTTCTACAATCTAGCTAACTGCTGAGCACTTAACATCTTTTCTGCAGATAAAACCAGATCATAATGCTTAAATGACATAACCCACATTATATGGATATGGATATTCGGATATAAACCACAATTTATGCTGAAGTGAGGGGCACATGCATTCTATGGAAGGTTGCAAAGCTACAGGATATGACTTCGTAAGCAAAACAAACTCACACCTAGCTGGGGGATTGGCATTGACAACTTTGATGCAGTTATTCACATTAGGTAACCATTTATTGGGGGCAAATATCAAAAGACATGGTTGTGTCACTGTGTCAGGATCATCAGTCTGCTCTTCATTTGCGTTTTGGGTCAATGGATTGTTGTAATCCAAGCCGCTGCCACATGCACAGAACATTGTGCAAGGGATTCTGCGTCCCATGCAGCCACAGCGACTCCCCTGCATGCTGATTGTGATTCACACCCACATCCGATTAGCTTCAGAACTTCATCTGGTGCTAAGCACACTCCTTCACCAACTGTTTTTGGGATGAGAACTCTGTCTGTTTCGTCTCTCTCCCACCCATAATGCACAGGATCAAGTGGTGGTGGGTCACACTTTAGTGCATCGAACACATTTTGATGAAAAGCTTCAGTTGTTGGTGGTAGAGAACATAGTTTGGGTGCAGCAGTTCCCAACTTCCCTGTCTTCTGAGCCCATACTGCTGATGACTCAGTAAGAGATGAAGATTTCTTATCCCCATAGCATGCAACACTGAACGCTGTTGCCTCTTTCTCGATATGGTCAAAGCATGCATCAAGGGACACATAAGGGCAAAATAAATGTCAACCATCTCCGATTTTGTTTATACTTAGTACACTTAAGGACCATTGTGAGAAACATAGATACCCAAAATTTCAGACTTTTGTGACCTCAGGGTGCCAAGATATGAGGTCACGAAAGTTGACCTTTTGACCAGATTTTTTCGAAATTTAATATATCTAAAGTGTCACATCTCGGCATCTACTTGACCGATTTACTTCATTTTTTGTGTCATTTTAAAGCTTGAAAGGAGTAGAATCTTTTGTCTATCTTGAAATATATCCTATAAATGATTAAAAAAAAAAAAAGTTATAAAAGTTGGAAATATTTGAACTTCAGTAAAAAAAAAAAAAATATCATCTCCAATTTTTAAATTTTTTTTGTCCCAAGATACCTCTTTCCAAGCACAATATTATGTAAAAATTTCATTATTCTCTGGCAAATACTTTAGAAAATATAGTACTTTCAGTGTGACAAATTTTAAAAAAAATATAAAAAATGACAGAAAATGAAAAATCATTGCTATTCCTATGGAATGATGTGGAGTAACTTTTATTTTTGAAAGTATAGCACTATGACAAATAAAAACTAATTGAGAGCTGTAAATTTGACACGTCCTATTAGGTATACCTATTTTTGTATCTGTTATTTGTATGCAAACATTAACTCCTATTACAAATAACTGTTTTGTGTGTACATGTACTTTTTTCTTTTTTTCAGATCTTTTAGGAAACTATAAAATAAATCATCTAATGTAATATATTCGGAAATTCCTTGCCAGGTACATATTCTATTTCAATTAGGAAATTTTCAAATGGATTCACTTAATTTAGAAAGAAAATGTGCTGATCCTTTCAATGAGCATCAAGGGAAATGGTGAACTAAGTGACTAAGAGTAGTTCCACCTGAAATAATCATTAAGCGGCCTGATCTTCAATTAACTGCAAATCATAGACTATGTAATCCATGCAGAATTCTTGTTGATAAAATATTAAAAGAAAATACTGAAAATTCAGACTGACTCATCTCATCCCTCTGGCTCTGTCATATCCAAAAGACCACTTGAACTTGTGTCATCAGGGTCAGGCTCAAGTTCAGTGTCTCTAACAGTAAATTTTGAATTAGCGATGCTGAATAGTTCATTAAAAGAAATAGGAGAGAGTCCAGTTAAAAAACAAAAATTAGATACTCAAAAGGCATATGGACTGAAAAAATTTAAACAAGTTAAAGATACGTTCAAAAGAAAAATAGAAGCTGCTAGTGGGAAAACTATAGTTGAAGAGGAAGAAACATCACAGGAAGAAAAGGATTATAAATTTTTTTTAGACCAGCTAAAAGAAAAATTTAACGATTCAAGCACTAAAAGAAGTGAAAAAATATAAGAAAAATATGCCAAGAATCCAATACTGTACTACCAAGCACACTGCATGCATTGCTAAGAAAATGGTAGAAAGTTCTGGAATTTTGTCAGAACCAAATCCAAAATCTAGGGAAATTCTGGAAATGGGAATAGAAGATTCAGTTAAAAAATTTTATTTAAATGAAAACATAAGTAGATTAATGCTGGGTCAAAAAGATTTTGTGAACTAGTGTTATTAACGAACAAGGTCAAAGGGAACATAAACAGAAGCACCTCCTTCTCCGTAACTTAAAAGAGGCATATGAGGCCTTTAAAAATAAATAAATACCCAAGGATGAAAATTGGATTTAGTAAATTTGCCTCATTAAGGCCTAAACAATATGTAATTGCGGGCGGATCTGGTACGCACTCAATATGCGTTTGTGTTATCCACCAAAACGTAAAACTTATGTACATTGGGGCAAAAATTGATAAAATTACAGAGCCTAAAATCAGTCACATCCGCCAATTGTTACCTTCCCTAATGTGCAATCCTCCCTTGCAAGAATGTTGCCTAATGGAACGTAATCTCTGTGGTGATACCACCTATTTAACCACTCAGCTCCAAATGTTATTCGATGAAAATTATGTTGACAACATTCAATTCAAAAAATGGACCAACACCGATAGGTCAAATTTAGAATTGATGCAATTGTCTACAGATGATTACATAGAAGAATTTTGTGAAAAATCGAAGCAGTATCAGGTAATAATAATAATTTAATAACACTTATTGAACATATCATGTATAATTATTACAAAATTATATAAAAATAATATATCTTGATGTTGACAAAATAACCTTGTACTAGAATATCATTTGAAAAATCCAATGAAATAAAAGGCTGAATTTTAATTAGTTTTTAACAAAAAATAATATATCTACAAGCCCTTCTAAATTCTAATTTCCATACATACTTTCAGATCCATGATTTCCTAACAAATATGCAATCAAACTACTATCAGGATAAGAAAACATCATTGGAAAATGATGAAGTTTTGGCTGTATGTGACTTCTCAGAAAATTATTCAGCTATTCTCCAAGATGAAGTTCAGTCATTCCATTGGAACAACCAAATGACTACTACTCATCCGTTCATTCTATATTTCAAGGCCCAAGGAAATCTAAAGAACTTAAATTTTGTAATTATTTCAGAATGTAATGACCACAATGTTGTCATGGTTCATCTTTTTCAATGCCACCTGTGTAAATTTATAGAAGAAAAAATTCCATTCATAAAATTTTTTTATATTTTTTGGACGGATGTGCTGCCCAATACAAAAATTTTAAAAATTTCCTTAACCTCTGTTACCATAAAAAGGATTTTAATTTGGAGGCGGATTGGAATTTTTCCACTACAAGTCATGGAAAAGGACCATGCGATAGATTCGGGGGGCACTATTAAAAGATTAGCTGCAAAAGCAAGCCTCCAAAGACCATATGCTAACCAAATAATAACACCCCAAAATTTGTTTGAATTTGCTAACTGTAACATTAAAAACATAAATTTTAAATTTTTAACGATTGAAGACCATCAAAGAGAAGAAGAATTTTTAAAAGACCAAAATTCAAAAGCCAAAACCATTTCCAGAACTCTAAAATTGCACCATGTGAAACCTGTTTCACTTTCATCAATTACTGTTAAAAGATATTTGGCATCTAATGAGTCAACAATCGTAAAAGTAACAGAGGAAGAGGAAATGATAGAAGAAAATGATATAAATGGTTTTGTTGCTATAGATTATGATGACCACTGGTGGTTATCATATGTTTTGGAAAAATCAACAGAATCAGAGGTGAAGGAGTCATTCTTACACCCTCATGGTCCCAATCCTTCATTTTTCTATCCCCATCATCCAGATATTTTGACAATAAGATTTTCAAGCATCATCAGAAAAGTCAATGTAATGATGAGAAATGGGAGTGTGTACAATTTAGTAAAAGAAGACGTACCAAAAGTCTCTAAATCTCATAAAGAATTACTTCAAAAGAAAAAGAACCTAAAATACCTATTTAAATTTAGAATTTTCAAATTAACAATCATCTAACCCATGCTATATACCAATAATTTAATGTAATCACTAGCAATTTGCTTTCATAATTTCTCTATTTAATTTCAGATTTAGTCAATAATTTTTCTTTATGTAACAAATTTTAATTATTTTTACAACAGATTAACAACAACTAAAGGGGATCACAAAATTTTACAAGGCGGCAAGATGTCTTTTCAACTGGGCTGATGAAAATAATATTAAATTCAATTCAAATAAATTCAAACATGGTATTCTTCTAGAATAAATGCTAAAATTACTAGAAAGTACCACACTCAAAACAAATTAATTAGTTTTTATATATGTTTGGAAAATTTTAGAAAAAATCTCCTGTACATAGACAAAAATAGGTACAACTATAGGTGCCAAATTTAAAGCTCCAAATTAGTTATTTTATTTGTCATAATGCTGTATGTACTTTCAAAAAAAAAAGTTACTCCACATCATTTTTCATAGGAATAGCAACGATTTTTCATTTTCTGTCATTTTTTTATATTTTTAAAAAAAATTTGTCACACTGAAAGTGCTATATTTTCTCAAGTATTTGCCAGAGAATAATGAAATTTTTACACAATATTGTGCTTGGACAGAGGTACCTTGGGACAACAAATTTTAAAAATCGGAGACAATATTTTTTTTTATTCAAGTTCAAATATTTCCAACTTCTATAACTTTTTTATGAATCATTTATGATATATATTTCAAGATAGACAAAAGATTCTACTCGTTTCAAGCTTTAAAATGACACAAAAATGAAGTAAATCGGTCCAGTAGAAGCCGAGATATGACAATTTAGATATATTAAATTTAAAAAAAATCTGGCCAAAAGGTCAACTTTCGTGACCTCATATCTCGGCACCCTGAGGTCACAGAGGTGTAAAATTTTGGGTATCTACATTTCTCGTAAGGGTCCTTAAGTGTACTGAGTATAAACAAAATTGGAGACAGTTGACATTTTTGGTGTTTGATTTGACATGGAATGACCCTTGTCTAGCTTCCGACCCTTCTTGGCTGTGGCAATGGCAGTGGCTTTGCCGATGCCATGTATTGCTGCAACTGTGTCACAACCACTCAAAGCATGTAGTTTGAGGATTTGTGGGATGTCTTTGTGCTGGGTTACAGTTGCTCGGATGTCCACCAATTTTCTGGCACACACTGGAGACTCCATAATCATGGGACAGCCTAGTTTCTTAAATTCATAGAAGTGAGTCAGCTTGGCAAACACGTCTGTGTCATCACAAATGATGGAGATGCGGGCATCAAAATCTTTCTCAGCTTGTGCGATAGCGTGTTGTGTTATTATCATGTCAGCCTCTTCATGAGATGATGAGAGCTCCAATGCTCCAATGCCTGCCTCACACAATGGAAGTCGGTATGGTCTGCCATCCTGCAAGCACTAGCTCATGGTCTTGGGTTACAGTTACGAGATACTCACTGTCAGCAAGGATTTGCTCACAGAGCAGCCTGTTTAATTGCTCCTTGTTTGTGGTGCACATGAGAAAAGCGTCTCTTGTAGACAATGGGGTGTTGAGGTCCAGCTTGTGAACTCTGCTGCTCTTGCTTCTCATTGCCTGAGTGCTTGATTTCAGAGAGAAATCATAGTAGTGATCAAAAGCTAGTACTACAGATGCATGAGAAAGATGTTTTGGTAGCCATACTTTGAAGGTTTGGATAAATGTAGTAACTGTGCCACTAGCAGGCCAGTCGACTGTCCACAAAACAGCTGACACATCCATGACAACAACTGTTGGTCGACCCCCATGTTCCCCTCTGATGTCGCTGCTCTCTATGATTTTCTGAATCCTCCCACAATTTGAAAGACCTTTCTGGCCTCCAGGACAGCTACGCAGGAAATCCTTGAAGAAACATTTGTCTGCAGCTTTGAACCTGAAAAATAAGAATTTTGTTTACCCATTCTTCAGAGTACAAATCGCATTGAAATAATTTATCCTCAGCAAATGAAAACTAAACAATGCTCACCTGGTATATTCTCCATATTCAGCAGTCAAAAAACAATTTTGGAATCAGCACAACCAAGATGTCATCAAACCACCAGGTGGGCAGCACCATCAGCAATAATCTCAACAACCTGAAAAAAATAAGAGGAATAATTAGACATATTGGAATTCACCTTACCATGGGGAAAATAATCCCTGATTTCATTTTAAACCTTATAGAACTACTCTCGCCAAAAACCATAAAAGTGACAGTAAGATCACCAAAATATCTCCACGACTGCCCAGGATATGGGATATTCCTTATTTCAGGGGGGTGTTTGACCTCCAATGACCTTGAGTATTGACGAATGTGGGTCAAAACAACTCCCAAAGTATCTGCAACCCTCCAGATCGACTCATCATCCTAAAAACCCCTAGAAATGACACCAAGATCATCAAAACCCATCAAGTATTGACCAGGATATGGGATTTTTCAGTTTCGCCAGCCATCTTGGAAAATGGTGGCTATATTGAAAAAGCCAAGCGGGGGTCAGGTGTGCACCCGATGGATTCTTGAATGGGGTGGTATAAGCTTTCAAAATATGTAAAAATTTGCTTTATAACAAACAATGCAGGGTTCCAGTAAAATCAGGGTCTGTGCTACTGGACTATCTACATAACTCATTGCAAAGTACACCTAGGTCTAATATATATATAGGTTTAAAAGACTGAACACTCCCCCAACCACTTTCTTACCGTCCTATGGACCTCAGCTCCAATACGGATTTCTTTGTACATTTCATCATATGTGGTCTCAAGAGCTTTCTTTTCAGCACTTGTGAAGCGATTTGTGGCAGTGCGATCATCTTTTTGTTTTTTGTACTCGCATATTTCTCCAATGGGGAAATTACCTTAAGAAATAAAACATAATGACAGGATTGTTCCCTCTCCTTCAAAACATTTAAGGTCATATGATAGAGCCTACCTACAACTTCACATGGGATATGAATCATGGGTCACTACATAATCTGGTTGTGGAGGATAGTCCTCCATCCATCTACAGACCCAATATCACTTAACCTCACTGGTTGACAGGAAACAGTGTTATGATGCTGGCCATGATGTAGCCGTCAAAACCATAAATCTTTTAGTTTAAAAATTTTCCAAGTAAACACCAAAGACAGAACTAATCCACTCATTGATTACAAGAAAGAGGATGAACTTTAATGATTAATCTCTCTCACACCCAAAAGATGCCAAAGTTTTTATTAAAAACACGGATGGGAAGAGTTTATATGTTAAATCTGGCTATCTAAACTTAACTGCTTCCCCACATACCCTTTACAGTTAGCAAAAGAGAAGTATAATATGACTTGAATAAATGATGTTCAAAAGGTCTTGTGATACCACTACATTATTAACCTAAGCAAATATGTCTAGATATTATTCTGTGCAGTGTGTCATTTCCAGCAGTTGCTAAACAATAGTTTATAGACCTATCTCTAGCAAGCCTTACAGAGATATTAAGGACAAAAGAAAACAGACTGAATAACAAAAGGGTCAGTTACCATCTGGATAGAGATCCACCACAGGGATGGAAGGAGGGTCAGTCTGACATTTGCCTGAACCCTTCTTCTTTTTCTTTTTGTTTTTCTTCTTGTTTCGTACAACCTCTTCACCATTTTCCTCTTCTCCCTTATAAATTATATACATGGATAAGGTACATAACCTACTTATAGAGGAACATAATATTCTCTCAAAATGCACCAAAATCTATGCTTTAATGAATGGCTCTACCAGTAAGAGTGCGAAAATTTTTAACAAACATGGCAAATGTATTGTTGATCTTAAAATGTAACTTGGGGAAGAAAAAAAAAAAATCCTAATATAATTATATTTACTGTCAAAACTCAAAAGAGAAAGGATAGATTAACAGAGAATGAATGCTGCAATGCAATAGGCTTAGTTGATTTAAGGTGCACAAGTTTTCAGTTAACTTAATGATCTTTAGTTATCAGGTCATCCCATAAGTAATATCATTTTTTAGATCGGAATTTGAAGGACAAAAAAAACTCAAGTGAAACTTTTTAATCTAGTATATATTTCCATCAGAATCAATGACACTCTGCCAATGTCCTACAAGCTTTTCAATGCCATGTTTATAAAATTCAGGCGGTTTTGAGGCAAAAAACGTACAAAGACTGGTGTGCAGGTCATCTAAAGAAGTGTACGGTTTCTCATTAACATAGTTTTGCAGACTCCTGACCTTTATCCCACCAAACACTAAGCAACACCTTCTGAGGGTGAAGATTTGGTTTTGGCTGTGGTGTCGCTGGTTCTCTAGCACAAACCCACTGTCAATGGCACTTAACACTCTGGTACAGTATCGACTTTTCATCACCAGTCACTAAACGGTGCGAAAATGGATCTTGGAGTTCACAGGAATGAAGAGCTGTGCTAATGTTTACCCGCACCCTCAGAATGTCGACTGACAATTCATGTGGCACCCATTTTCCTAACTTAGGCACTTTCCTGAGTTGTTGCAAATGTCGATGGATGGTGGACGGGGATGAATTGAGTTTCTGGGCCAATTCTTCGACAGTTGTTGAACAGTCTTCTTTAAGTGCGGCTAACAGCAGGTCATCATCAAACTCAGCAGGGTATCCAGAGCATGCTGCATCTGTCAAACAGCAGTCACCATTCCTAAACTTTTGAAACCATCTTTGACATTTCCTCACATGCAGAATATCATTGCCATAAATGTCCTGAATGTTTCACGTTGCTTCAGTAGCACTATTCCCTTTTTTGAACTCATAAAGCATTATATGCCTGATATGCTCTTCTGATACCACTATGTTTATGAGGGGTTCACATAAAGCAAAACACATGTCTTCACTGGTCAAGGTCTGTAAAGTATGTAACAAAACACGATAGATCTCCTCTCAGATATAACCTTCGGAAAATTTATGCTTAAACGAAGTAGGACTAGTTTAAGCTTAATCTATCGTAAAAAATGACATTACTTATGGGATGACCTGATACATCTAAAGATTATCTGAAGCTGATCAAACACTAATGCCCTTTAAATAAGCTAAGTCCATTGTATTGTGGCTTTCATCTCCCACTGATCCACATTTCTCTTGACTGAGAAACATTATAATTATGATGTGGGACAGATTTTTTACTACAATCCTTTTGTTAAAATTTTAATCATTAGGCAACTCTAAATATTTTAATGCAAGATTTCCTAATAAAGAGAAAAAAATCCTTAACCCTCTGAAATTCACAACTATATTACTAAGTATGATCTTTTTTCACTAATGGTGTATATGCATTATTACTTTCAAAACAACAAAAATTTTATTAATGAGGTACCATATTGTGTTTAAAATAGTCTCTATCAGTTAGACCACAAACTGATATCTTCATTTCTTGTAAAATGCTTCAAATACTTTATTACCTACATACCTCTACATCTCCATTCACACCAGATCCTTTAATTTTCTCAACAGGTGCTTCCTCCTCATTTGGTTCTCCAGCTTCAGCTCCATCAGGAACATTAACAGACCCTTTACCACCAGCTTTCAAAAATATATAAAGTTGAAATTATTTGAGAATTATGTATACAGTATAGTTAGTGTTGTAACTAAGATGTCTTCTAATTGGAAAATATAGTGAACCCTATTTCAACCTTGTTTAACTTTTGCTATTCTTGGACAAACAGAATTAGTTTAATTAATTAATTATTTCATTTTATAAAAGAACATGAATCTGGCCAAAGTTTATCAATAATTACTATAAAGCTTCTGATTTATTGTTTATTTCCAGTTCTTTTAATGGTGTCATTTGTATCTGACTCCAAACCTGAAAATTACTTCAGCTACACAGGCATAATTTTGTAAACTGACAAAAAGAAATTGACTTTAGTTACCATTGAATACTTAAGAAGAGAGAGATTACAAAAAAAAAAAATAAAAAAAAAATAATCAAACTTTACATTAGGCTACTGGAAAAAATATAACAAATCCAATATCCTAAGTTTGGCAAAAGTAATACACAAATTTTAAAAAGAGTGAAGTGACTTCAAATCCTATGGGAAACAGAGAAGTGAGGCAGTTACCAATTTAATGATTACACCAGTATACAAGTAAATTGCTGTTTGAAAACTGTATTTTTTTTTTTGTCCCTACCCCATAAGATTACAGAAAACTACTTTTGTTTTTATTCATCACATCACTGTTCTCCAGAATTAAGCAATCATTATTTGGACCAATATACATATATAAGCTCAAATATTCCTCATTCTGTGAAGTAGAAAGCCTCATTTCTTGACTGTTAAAACAATAACTTGTTTTCATTCCCTGTTTCAGATTCTATAATTGTGCAAAGTCAAAGATTCATGGATTTACTTCACACATTCAAGAATTCACTTCAGATTCATGGATTTACTTCACCAACAATATCTAGGTCCCATTCTTGCGAGAACCACCCATATTTGTTTTGTTATATATGTGGTAATTTCCAATCAGTAAAGCAAAGGCAGAATATCACAGAATTTGTAAGAAAAACATATCTCACTCGTGTACAGCTTGGTGATCAGGATAAGTCATGGTGTCAGGGTTGGGAAGTTTTCACAAAACCCCCACAGTTTTCAAGTCCTATCTGGTTCTTCTCAAGTTCTCTCTCTCTCCCCACGGAAGTCCAGTTAACTATGATTGCCAGTAAACCTATTATTTATAAAGTATTGACAGTAACTGCTTTGGACATATAGTGTGATCCTGGGACTTCGAAGATATCAGAATTACTGTTCAAAAGCCTATTAAAGAGGTTATGAAACCAGATTAGAATACTGATAAGCTATTACTGTTTATAAGCCTAAGATAGACATTTTCCTGTTGGCATGCGAAGGAAGTTTTTGGAAAGCCTTTTCTAAAGGTATAGTGTTAATTATTCTGATTGTAATTCCTTGCCAGTGTGTGCTAGGAAGAAAGACTTCCATAATTCTTGTTACTAGTTACTGTGGTGGTGTCATTTGTATTTCACTGTAATTATTAAAATATATATACACCATTCCTTTCAACCTTTCAAATGTTCCATGCGATGATTCCTCATTTCACAAAGGTCAAGCTTGTTGCCCCTCTTCTTGAGTTGGCCTGGTGAAGTAGTGAGTTGTTTTTTTGTACTCTCCACCTCACATAGCCAGGTACAGTTTTCAAGTCCTATCTGGTTCTTCTCAAGTTCTCTCTCTCTCCCCACGGAAGTCCAGTTAACTATGATTGCCAGTAAACCTATTATTTATAAAGTATTGACAGTAACTGCTTTGGACATATAGTGTGATCCTGGGACTTCGAAGATATCAGAATTACTGTTCAAAAGCCTATTAAAGAGGTTATGAAACCAGATTAGAATACTGATAAGCTATTACTGTTTATAAGCCTAAGATAGACATTTTCCTGTTGGCATGCGAAGGAAGTTTTTGGAAAGCCTTTTCTAAAGGTATAGTGTTAATTATTCTGATTGTAATTCCTTGCCAGTGTGTGCTAGGAAGAAAGACTTCCATAATTCTTGTTACTAGTTACTGTGGTGGTGTCATTTGTATTTCACTGTAATTATTAAAATATATATACACCATTCCTTTCAACCTTTCAAATGTTCCATGTGATGATTCCTCATTTCACAAAGGTCAAGCTTGTTGCCCCTCTTCTTGAGTTGGCCTGGTGAAGTAGTGAGTTGTTTTTTTGTACTCTCCACCTCACATAGCCAGGTACACCCGGCTCATTGCGGATTGTTCTGAGCCAAGCATCTAATCTAATCTTTTGAAGATGTCCACTGCAACACCACTCATGTTCCTTAGGTCTTTGGGCAGCTGATTAAACAGTTTTGGCCCTCTCACAACAAAACTATTTTCTTTCAGGGTTAAGGATGTTCCCTGTCTAGCCTTTAATTTGGGAACACAACACAGTCTTCCTTTTCTACTTTCCACTGTTGTTTGGGGAGGGTCATTCCATGTCAATTCAGCCAAAAAAAGGTGAATTTAAACATGACCATCTCAGATTTTCATGATATTTGGTACATTAGTAGGTATGTGTGAGAAACTGAAATTCCCCAAATTTTAGAGCTGAGATACAGGGTCACAAAATTTGGACCTTTGACCTGATTTTTTACTTAACTGTCAAATTTCAAATTGCTGTAGCCACATAACTATTAAAGCTAGAGTTCTGATTCTAGTGTCATTTTGAAGCTCTTAAACAGCCTGTCATATTATATCTCTTGTCATAAGCCTCTAAAATGAAAATTTAAAAAAATATCCTTGACCTTTGACCTTAAATAAAAAAAATATACCATCCCCAATTTTTTCAATTTTTTTTACAAATGTTCACTTACCAATGTGGAACATGTTCCTAAAAGGTTATAAGTGGCCAGTGATAAGTATGATCAGGAAGTATTTTTAATTAAAATTAACCTTTAAATAATTTGTTTTTTCATCTTTTCAGAAAATATTTGTTTAATATTCGAAGTGAATTTCTAAATTATGGAATGCCATTTAAATATAACTTACTAGTTTTAATATTCTAAATTAATTCCTATTAAGGAATACCATTTAAATATAACTTACTAGTTTTAATACACTAATTTTTAAAAAATGGATAAACTTAAACAGAAATGTGCTGATCCCTTTCAATCACACAAAGGACAGCATCAAACCAAAAGTCTATAAATTGTACCTCAATATTTAATTGATAAAAGGCCTGAAATCAAATTAACAGTTGATCACAGGCTTTGTAAGCAGTGTAGGGAAATGCTGGAATCATTGCCTAAAAAAAACTTTTGATGAAGATGAAAAAAGCTCTTGCTGTGAAGAAACTAGTAATATTCCTGAAATATCTTCATCTGAAAAGAACTTGAAATCAATGAGGCATCAACAAGCACAGCACTTGAATTTCAATTATCAACTTTAAATACCTCATTAAAATCATTAGGAGAAACTCCCATAAAGACAAGAAAGCTGAGAGAGAGAGGCTTATGCATCTCACAAAATAACAAAAGTTACAGGAACAGTCACGAGAAAATTAGAAGAAATTGCTGAAAGAGATATATTAATACAGAAAAAAGAAAAAAAAAAGATAGAAAAAGATTATGATGAAATATTAAATCAACTGAAGGAGAAATTCAGAACTTGCAGACCAAGAGGAGTGAAAGAATACAAATCCTGACTGTATTACCAAAAAGTTGGAGTGAGAGAAAAATAGCTACAGAATTCAACACAACAGGGCACAAAGCATCAGTTGCCAAAAAGCTTACTAATGAAATGGGTATCCTTTCAATTCCAAATCCTCGGTCTGGAAAGAAAATTGAACAAAACATTATAGAAAAAATCAAAGCATTTTATCTTTCAGAAGATATCAGTAGAATAATGCCTGGTAAAAAGGATTATGTAAGCATTATGGACAGCTCAGGGGAGAGGAAACATTTTCAGAAGCATCTATTACTATGCAATTTAAAAGAAGCTTATCAGCTTTTTAAAGAAAGAAATCCTTTGGTAAAAGTGGGCTTCAGCAAATTTGCAGAGGTGTGTCCAAAGCAATGTATTACTGCCAGAGCATCAGGAACTCACTCAGTATGTGTATGTACCATTCATCAGAATGTTAAACTTACGTTTGTAGGAACTAAATTTGATAAGTTAACTGAAGATAATGAAAATCCTATCAACCATATACGACATTATCTTACTTTGATTGAGTGCAATCCACCCTCATTGCAATGCTGCCTTAGGGAATGTAAACAATGTAGAGACACAAAAGCAGTGAAAGAGAAACTTCAAAATTTTTGATGATAACTGCATTGATTCAGTACAGTTTAAGAAGTGGACCAATACAGACAGGTCCAATCTTGAATCAATTCACATGAGTTCAGATGAAATATTGAACATTTCTGTAGCAAACTTCAAGAATACCAAATCCATGATTTCCTGACCAAGATGCAAGCTAATTATTACAACGAAACTAAAATGTCACTGAAACCAAGTGAAGTCCTAGTAGTGTGCGATTTTGCGAAAAATTACTCTTTGTTCTCCAGATGAGGTGCAGAGTTTTCACTGGAACAATCAGATGGCAACTCTACATCCATTTGTTTTGTATTATAACAAGCAAAATGAGATTGCTCACCTAAGCTTTGTTGTCATATCTGAGTGCAATATTCATAACACAGTTGCAGTACATTTGTTTCAAAAGCATCTCATAAACTTCATAAAAGAGAACATCCCATCCATCAACAAAATCATATACTTTTCAGATGGCTGTGCTGGACAATATAAAAACTGCAAAACTTTCTGAATCTTTGCCACCACAAGATGACTTTGGAATTGATGCAGAGTGGAATTTTTTTACAACAAGCCATGGGAAGGGACCATGTGATGGTGTAGGAGGCACTGTTAAGAGGTTAGCTGCTAAAACTAGTCTGCAACAGCCTTATGATAAACAAATCCTTACTGCACAACAGCTGTAGCTATATATATAATATATATTTACCAAAGATAATAATAATAATATTACACCACATTTTTTAACCAATGAAAATTATGAAAATGAAGAATTTCTCCTCCAAACTAGACATTCAAAAGCAAGAACTGCTGGTACTCAGAAAATACACCATTTAAAACCAGTTTCATTAACTTCACTAGAGGTTAAGCATTTCTCAGCATCAGGATATTCATGTATTGAGAAAGTTAATGAAGAAGAACTTATACCTGAAGAGAAACTACATACATGGTTTTGTCACTGCTGTATATGATAACCTTTGGTGGTTAGCATGCATTTTGGACAAAACAACTGAGAAGAGGGAAATAAAAATATCTTTTCTTCATCCTCATGGTCCCAACCAATCACTCTTTTTTCCTCATCAACCAGATATTCTTACAATTACATACTCTGATGTTTTGACAAAGGTAGAGGCATCTACTGCAACTGGAAGACTATACTACCTCACCATTCACCAAGGAGGAAACTGCTAAGGCCTCCAAGGCCCTCATAGAACTACAACAGAGAAAAGTAAGTTACACATTCAAGTTATATGAAAATGAAAATGTTTATTGGCAGACTATAGTCCATATGACAAATATTATTAATACAATGACAGTTCATATACTAAGGATAGAAATATATACAAATGATTAGAAATAATACTGCACTGTCGAAGTTAAGTGGAGCTACACAGACAGACATTTTCGTACCAAGAAGTCCATAGCGTAGAGGATAAATGGCAGGACTCATGGATAGCTTGGATGATCAGGTTGGTTGATTTTTTAATTCTTTGCATTAGTCTGTGTTGAGAATGTCTTGTTACCTCCGGGAAGCTCGGGACATTGCGGGTAGCAAACATTTGCAAAGCTGAGCATCTCAGGGGTAATTTATGTAATAGTCTAAAAGACCTGTTGTGCAGCAAATTTAGGGTTCTGCCAGAACCTTTTTATAATTCACCCAGAGTTGCTGACTGTATATATTACTGCAGAAAATACAAAAGAGTGTGTCTTTAGCTTCACTTGTACAGAAACGAAAGTTCCTTATGGTCATATTTGCTTTAGCACACAGGCTTCGAGATTGTTTTCTTATATCCGAGTCATCACTCAAGGAGCTGGTAATAGTTTGACCCAAATACTTAAACTTTTGTACTTCCTCAATTACTTCACCATTTATTTTAAACCTTATATCAGCTAGCTGATTACAGCTTTTAGGATGAAATTGCATAACCTTAGTTTTTGTAACATTAAAAAGAATATCATGTTTCTGCAAATACACTTCACAGACATTTAGTAGCCGATCCAGACCTTTAACAGAGGGACTTATTAACACCATATCATCGGCATAAACTAAGTTATTTATCCTTGTGTTATCTATACAACATCCCACTGTTGCCTCATTAAGTGAAGCAATTAATCCATCAATATACACATTAAACAGCATAGGGGAGAGCAAGGAGCCTTGTCTCACCCCGCAAGAGGAGCCAAAACATTCAGACAGTACATTGCCCCACCTAACAGTGAAAGATTGGTGGGAATACCAAAATTTCAATAAATTTAATATGTACACCGGAACCTTCCTGTCTTCTAGTTTTGCAAATAAAATATTGTGGTTCACCCTATCATATGCCTTACTTATATCAAGGAAACAGCTATAAATGGTTGAATTACTGTCAATGTATTTAGATATTGTTTCTTTAAGTACATAGATACACAGGTCAGTTGAGTGGGACCTTTTAAAGCCAAACTGATTAGATGTCCATAGGAAATCATTTAATCGGAGTAACAAGAGTTTTTCTAGTAGTTTCGAGAAGCAGGAAGCGACAGCAATAGGCCTGTAATTATATATATATATATATATGACTAAATCGCTCTTATTCTACAGATGAGGAGGTGGAGTTGTGTCCAGTAGTTCAAAGAAAAGGACACACATACTCAGGGGAGTAACACTTTTTATTTGAATTGTTAATACATTACTTTCATTGTTTATTGTTGTTACAGGTGATGGTGCATATATGCCCAAAGACAGGCTCGCATATATAAATAAGATAGAGATTAAATTGAATAAATAAACGAGATAATAAAGACCCTTTCTAAACAAGGGGGAAAACTGAATAATAAGAACTAATAACAAAGAAGAATCAAAAGAAGCGCAAGATCATCTATTGCAAAGAAGAGCTAAAGCATTATTTCTAAGGGGTACCTAGACCGTGGTATTTAGGGGATAGCCGGCTGTTCTGGGTATTCACGGGTGGGGGTACTTTCTTAAATACTGAGAGAAGAAACACGAGGAACACCTTAAATAAATTGAAGGTGAGAAATTATTCTACTTTTTATCACTGGTAGCAGAGCGTGGTTCGAATTCGACAACATGAGCAATAAAGACAGTGGAGACTGGAGGATGAGAAGAGGATGTCCACATTTCAACGGGAAGCAAGAAGAATTTAGAAGTTGGAGAGGGAGAGTAGAGGATTGGTTGATCGTGTGCGAAGAAGTGGTATACCCTGGTTTGGAAATAAGGATGAATTTAGGAGGGAAGGCATGGGAGGTGACCGAAGATATTAGTCGAGGAAGTCTTAAACAAGAAGGTGGTGCAGCAATTATTTTGTCAGTTCTGGATAAAGTGTATAAAAAGGAGACTTTGATGGAGAATTATGAAAATATGAAGAAGTATTTCAAGATCAAGAGGGAAGTGGGTGAAACGATGAAGGATTACATTTTCCGGTATGAAAAAAACGCGAAGGACTGTAAAACAACATTAGGTAGAGAGATGTTTGAAGGAGAAGTGAAGGGATTTCATGTGCTGGAACAAGCGAGCCTGTCTGAACAACAAAAACAATTAGTTTTATCAGCATGTGGAAAGGAGGAGATGAAATATGAAACGGTGACACGAATAATGAGGAGGATATTTGAAACCTTGGAGGAGGAAGCAAAAGGAGAGGAGTGGTTGGAACATGACCAGATGAATCGTGGATATGGTGGAGGAAGAGGATTAAACAATAGAGGTGGAGGTCGATGGAGAGGAAATTGGAGCAGGAAAGGAGCCGGAAGAAGAAACCCGATGAACCAACAGGGAAAGGTAACAACATGTACAATCTGCAAATCCGAATGGCATTGGGCCTATGATTGTCCAAAGCATTATAAAAACAAAGGGATGGTTAGTCGATCTGATAATGATAAAGAGAAGAAACACGAGGAACAGGAGGAGGAGAAAGAAGAGAAGATTTACGTGAGTGAGGTCATAACTGAGGAAGAAGAATGGGGAGATATTGAAGCTATTTTAGACACTGGATGCAAATCAACAGTATGTGGAGAACTATGACTATCAAAGATAGTGATGGAGTTGGATAAGGAGGAGCTTAAGAGAATGAGGGCAAAGACTGTAACATCAAAAAAGGTCTTTACCTTTGGGAAGACGAGCTTCCCATCAAGAGGCATCATGGAAATTCCTGTCAATATAGGAGGACAAAAAGTGTATATAAAAACGGAAATACTGAAAGGAGATGTGCCCTGGTTAATAGGGAAGGAAACTATGTGTAAAATGGATATGAAGGTATGCATGAAGGAGGAAAAGGTGGTGATAGGAGATATGAATAACGTAGAAGTGACGCTTAAAGAAGATAGAAGAGGACACCTGAGAATTGGTTTGATACCACAAAGGAGAAGAGAAGAAGTGTGGACAGAAGGATGGAAAGAAAAAGGAGATAAGGAGATTGGTGCAGCCATAAGAAAGTTACATCTACAATTCGGACACGCTAGTGGAGAGAGAATTTGGAGGTTGACGGAGGATGCTGGATGGAGTGAGGGACTGGAGGAAGAGCAGAAAAAGAAGATGAAAAACAGATTATTGGAACAACTAACTGAGTGCGATATTTGTAAGAGATATAAGAAGAATCCACCAAAGCCAGTAGTGGGTTTGAGTTGGAGTAAACAATTTAATGAGGTGGTAGCCCTTGATCTGGGAGAACTTGAGGGACGAAGATTCTTAGTAATGGTAGATATGGCGACAAGATATTGTCAAGCCAGGTGGATAAAGGACAAGACACCAGAGACTGTGATGAATGGAATGATGGAGGGATGGTTGACTATTTTCGGAACACCGGCAAAAATACTGACTGACAATGGAGGTGAATTTCAAAAAAAAAATGAGAATTATGTGTGAAAAATGGCAGATAAAAATGATGACTACACCAGCAGAAAGTCCATGGAGCAATGGACTGTGTGAAAAGACTGTCGGATTACTGAAGGAGAGTTTGAGGAAGATGGCGGAAGAAGTAAACATTAAGATTGCTCTAGGATGGGTGGTGTTGGCAAAGAATTGTCTGAGTAATTATGGTGGTTTTTCGCCAAACCAATTAGTGTTTGGGCATAATCCGATACACCCGAACCTTCTGAATGATGGCTTCAGCATTGGTGGTGTTGTAGAAGGAAATGAAGAACAGATGGTGAGGGAAAATCTACAAGCGATGCATAAGGCAAGAGAAATATTCATTAAGAATGAATCTTGTTTAAAAATAAGGACTGCTCTGAGGAAAAATATAAGGGTACATAAGATAGAAGATGTGATTATCAATGATGAGGTCTACTACAAAAGAGAAAATGAAAAAGAGTGGAGAGGACCAGCAAAGGTAATTGGCGTAGATGGGAAAACTGTGATTGTGAAGCATGGGGATTCATTAAGGCAAGTGGCGCGAGTGCATATCACTCGGATTCAAGGAACAAATGAAGTCATGAAAGAAGAGAGAGAAAGAGGTAATGAAAAGGAAGAGGAGATCGATAACAACAACTTTGACAGAGAAGAAAGGGACATGGTTATGGTGAGAAGAGATGGAGGAGATCCAGTGTGTGATGATGATGAGGCGATGGAAGATGAAGAGGAATCAGAAGATGAGGTAGAAGATGAGGAAGATGAACGTGAGGAGGAGGTAGAGAGAGAGATTATACCTAAGTTGAAAAAAGGAGATAGAGTCAGGGCCCGGCATAAGGAAACAGGCGAACGAGAAGAATGGAAGATTTTGGGTTTAGCTGGAAAAAGATCGAGTAAAAAGTGGGGAGACAGCTACAATATACAAGAAATAAATACCGGCAGGAAAGATTGGATTGATTTAAGAGAGTACGAAGAGATAAGGAAGATAGATGACGAGGAGGAAGTCCTGCTCGGTTTTGAGGATGAAAAGGTAGAGGAAGCCAAACGAAAGGAATTACAAAGCTGGCTAGATAACGAAGTGTATGAAGAAGTAGAAGATGTTGGTCAGAAAAGTGTGTCCACAAGGTGGGTGGTGACTGAAAAAGTGAAAGCAGGTAAAAGAATTTGTAAAGCAAGATTGGTGGCGAGAGGATTCGAGGAAGAAATGGAAGACTGGGAAAAAGATGCACCCACTTGTAACCCAGAAACTTTAAAATTGTGTCTATGCATAATTAATCAGAAGGGATGGAAGTGTCATACTTTAGATATTGCAACTGCATATTTACAAGGAGAAAGAATACAGAGAGTAGTGTATGTCAAACCACCCAGTGAAGTAGAAAGTGGTGTTCTATGGCAGTTGAAGAAAGCAGTTTACGGACTTAAAGATGCGGCAAAAGCATGGTATATGAAGGTGGTGAAGGTGGTGGTGGAGCTTGGAGGAGTTAAAAGCAAACTGGAACCAAACATGTTTTATTGGAAAGATGATCAAGGAAGTGTAAGTGGAGTCCTATGTGCACATGTAGACGATTTTTGTTACGGAGGAGATGATAATTTTCTTAAGACAGTTATTACGAAGATGAAAGAAAAATTGAAGGTGGGAGATCAAGGAAGGCAGAATTTCAAGTATATAGGAGTTCACGTAAGACAACAAGAAAAGAGAATACTCATTGAGCAAAGGAAATACATCGAGAGTATACAAGAACCCGAAGGGAAGCTTTATCAAGGTCTTAGAGTCCTAAAAAGGAAAGAGTTGACTCTCTATCGATCAATTGTGGGACAACTGAATTGGATATCACAACATATCTTACCCGAAATAGCTTATGATGTAAGTGATCTAAGTAGAGCGTTTAAAGAGGGAACAACACAGGATATGAGAAAATTAATAAAAATCGTGAAGAAGGCAAAAAGATCAAGGGGAGAAATCGTCCTAGAAAAATTGGATGAAGAGAAAATATTTTGGGAAATATATGCAGATGCCTCGTTTGGAAATGTGGAGAACGAACAAACTCAAATCGGATACATAATATCATTAGCAGATGATATGGGAAGAAAATGTCCAATATGGTGGAAGTCGAGGAAGGCAAAAAGAGTGGCAAAAGCTACAATTGAAGCTGAGGCACTGAGTGTTGGAGAGGCTATTGAGGGAGGAATTTACTACAATCAACTATGGAAGGAGATAGTGGGGGGCAGAAAGATTGAAATAAGAGTGAAAACTGACAGCAAAACACTAATGAAGGCGATAAAATCAAACACTGGTGTCAGTAGTAAACGGCTGAGAATTGATATAGCTGCAATTAAAGAAACTTTGGAGAGTGGTGAAGTGACAGAGGTGGAGTGGGTGCGAGGTCTGGAGCAGGTGGCGGATGTGTTGACCAAGAGAGGAGTTGCCGAAGAAAATATAAGAAGATACGTGGGAGGAGAGAGTTTGAAAAAAAACTGAAGGAGGAAGAGAAGAGGATAAGAGTGACTAAATCGCTCTTATTCTACAGATGAGGAGGTGGAGTTGTGTCCAGTAGTTCAAAGAAAAGGACACACATACTCAGGGGAGTAACACTTTTATTTGAATTGTTAATACATTACTTTCATTGTGTTGTTACAGGTGATGGTGCATATATGCCCAAAGACAGGCTCGCATATATAAATAAGATAGAGATTAAATTGAATAAATAACGAGATAATAAAGACCCTTTCTAAACAAGGGGGAAAACTGAATAATAAGAACTAATACAAAGAAGAATCAAAGAAGCGCAAGATCATCTATTGCAAAGAAGAGCTAAAGCATTATTTCTAAGGGGTACCTAGACCGTGGTATTTAGGGGATAGCCGGCTGTTCTGGGTATTCACGGGGTGGGGGTACTTTCTTAAATACTGGAGAGAAGAAACACGAGGAACACCTTAAATAAATGAAGGTGAGAAATTATTCTACTTTTTATCAATAAATATATATATATATATATATATATATATATATATATATATATATAGGGTCATTCTCTGTCAGATCAACCAGTGCCTAACACCCTCATCTCTCAGATTTTGCTGAAATTTGTTTATAGGGAGTTTGTGGGCCCTGAATCCATTTATGAAATTATAAGGTCAATCCGACCAACGGTTCAAGAGATATGACCTCGGGAAATTTGAGGTAACTTGCGAGGTCACTAACATTTGGCGACCCATAACTTGGGTAATAATGGTCACAATTATATAAAAGTATATATATTTAGAATCAGAAAATCGACAAGGAATCCAAATATGCAAGTTTTAGAACTCTAGGTTGAAAATAAAAAAGTTACACTGTAACCAAAATTTGAGGTCACGATTTGACATCTGGGGTATCAAATGAGAATTTTTTTTTTAAATATAAAAAATGAAGGCATAGGCATTGGCTATTAGAATCAGCAAAAAAAGTTTGTTTATGTTAGTATTTTTCATGTAACTAACATATAAGTGAACACCATATTCATAAGTTGTGCGTCAATTCTACCTATTTTTTCACACTTAAGCTCATAATTTGACCTATAGAAATTAAAATTACATTTTTTTATAGATATAAAAACAAAGGCAAAAAATGTAAAATTGTATTTCACTGCTAATCTACACTGGCAATAATAGTTATAATAGTGAAAGGGGAAGACCTACTTAGAGGATTCATGTGCTAGCCTAATACAATTTTTGCATGCTCGATGCTCTCATCAATTTCTTTTTGTGGAAAAATGTATTGAATTCTGCTGCCTCCTCTTAGGGTAGGACAACTCATTACAGTTAATATATGATGTCCTGGCACTGCACATGAATCCTTGTTTGATGGATAATAATATGCACTTGATCCTGATGACCCAGAGGGATGTAGAAAGTTCACAGTGAAATCATCAAACTCTTCACAATATTCCTCCACAATTCCATACCAAACTTGCATGTCATAAATGCAGCCAACATACTCTCCTGGTTTGACACATTTTAGGTTACCAAGCATTGCAGGTTCATTAGTAAATGACTTTTCCTTATTCTTTTCTTTTCTCCAATGCCACTTGAAATGGGATACACCATCAGTTCTTCCTTGTTTAGGGGAACAAATCTATGATATTTCTGAGTTCCAGGAATAGCCCTACTATCCTTGAATCGATGTTCCAACCGTTCTTCTGCATCTTTCAAATCAGCTGTAGTTACAAAGAAAAAATTTATCTTCTTGCTCAAGTTTTCTTCACAAAACTGAAACATGTGTTCTGGTGTAAGAATTTGCCTCTCTGTAGTTCTCTGCAAACTGGCACGAGCAGTAGCTCTTTTCACTGTTCCTCCAATCCCATCACATGCATTTTTGCCATGGATGTAGCAAGAAGTGCCATTCACAAGACAGACCAAAATCCTCTTCATGGTAACAGAGATTTGTGAAGTTGTATCTGTTCTTATATTGGCCAGCACATCCATCTGAGAAATAGTGCACCTTCTTCAATTGTGGGCATCTGAATTTAACATATGTCATAAGCTTCAATATGAATGAGTAAACCATTATAGTGTTGTGTTTTAGTGATGCAGATAAGAAACAGACACTAAAATGGCTAAGTTCCTGGTCTGCAGATGATCTATAATAGATGACAAAAGGGTGAACTGTACACTGTGAATTGTCCCAGTGAAACCCTTGGGCAGCATCCTGGACAATGAAAGAATAATTCTCAGAGAAATCACCTACTATAACTACCTCGCTCTGAGGGGTAGTGTTTTTTCAACTGCTTGAAGTACTGTGATTGTTGCTGAGCAACAAAGTGATGACGAACCATGCGGGATATTTTCATGCTTAGGGATAATAAGTATTCATGAAGTGGCTCCACCTTATCAACCATTGTACAACCGTCAACAGTCACCCATTGCTTGTAAGATATTTCATTTGGAGCTGATTTCACACTGTCAAGTAACTCAAGAAAATCCAGGACACCCTCTTCTCTTGGGCAATCATTGCAAGTTGCATCATGCAAGTCTCTCTTTCTGTACTGCAGACACTGTAATCCATAAGATCCTTGTATGAAAGACCTCTTTCTCCCAATGCAGCCAGCTGCAATTTTGGATTTTGATGTATGTGCAGACACAGACAGAATGAGTCCCACCACTACCGGCAAGCACACAATATGATGGCCGTAATTTTGCAAATGTGGAAAATCCTATTTTGGGATTCTTTTCATCATTTTTATATAGTTCAAACATCTCTCTTAAATTCCCGAGGACCAATCATTTTTGCACCTTCAGCACTGATAACTTTCACGCAATCCTTTTGGCCAGGACACATACGACTAACCTCTTCTGACTCATAGAATCTTCTAACTATATCTTTGTGTTCTTCAGATATCACTTTTCCTTTGCTCATTAGTGGAATCTTCGGAAGGATTCCATGTTCTGATTTAAGTGAACGGCTTCTTTTCACCATGTATGTTGTAGTTTGAAAGAAACTAGCTGTTTTTTCAATTGTGTATGGTGAGTGTGTCAATATTTGTAGTTTGTGATGGTGACATTTGCTCTCCAGGAATGACTGTTTCAATTCATTCATTAATTTGTCTAGATGTTTTTCAGATTTAGTTTCAGGTTTTGAAGTATCACTTACCTCCTCGGTAATTTGAACACCATAACTGAGTTCTAGCCTCTCCTTCAGGTGTTTCTGAGCAGATGATAGCTTACCACGAGCCTTGCGCTTTTTCTGGCTTAATGACAGCCCTTCTGAAAAGAACAGAAAAAAGGTTTCACACACCTGAATATTAGTAATTAAATATAATTATATAGTACCTTAAATGCTATATAATTGGCTATATAGTAGATCAAACAGACCTTGTAGTAAAGTATAAGTTATTATATTAATTTATTACTTACTTTTTTTAACTGGTGTTTGGTCCAGAAATGCTAGAACTGGTTCAACTGAAGTTGAAGGATTTTCCTTTATCAAGCAATCACTGTCATTGTCCAGATCTTGAATTGAAGAGATGTTACTCAAGCCACTGATAGTAGATGATTCATTTGAATCCTGCTCAGACTCGTTGTTTTCAGTGGTACTAAGTATAGTGGGGTTTTTCATTATCAGTGTCCAGCAGTTCACACACAACAATGAGTCTTTTTTCACTCTTCCAGCACATTTTCAACAAGTACATCAGTCACTTTTCTAAGATTGATTGTTATGCGTTTCTTGTGTTTTTGAATAGGGTCCTGGCAGTATTTCAAGTGCCGAACCATTGTATTTTGATCTGTAAAGATATAGGATTTACAATTAGGTAATATATATTTTTTAGAAAATATATAGCTATACACACTTAATATTTTAGGCCTTGATAGTCTCTGAGGCTCATTAAAACACCATACCCACCAGCCACCCACAGTGCTGGCTGGAACTGTACTAACCTATAGACAAGGAATTTTGCAACTATCTGTGTTGATTCTGCACTTAGACAAGTAGCAACATGTTTCAACAGGTTTGTTTAGGCTACATGTGGAGCTTAGTCTTCCCCTTTCACTATTATAACTATTATTGCCAGTGTAGATTAGCAGTGAAATACAATTTTTATTAAATTCTTGGAGCTTGAGGTCAAATTGATAGCTAAGATATAAAAATTCCTTGAAATGACAAGCAATTTATAAATATGGTGTTCACTTATAAGTTAGTTACATGAAAAGTACCAACATAAACAAACTTTTTATGATTGTTTCTATTAGTCAAGAACTCTGACTTTGTTTTTTATATCTAAAAAATGTAATTTTAATTTCTATAGGTCAAATTATGAGCTTAAGTATGAAAAAATAGGTAGAATTGACGCACAACTTATGAATATGGTGTTCACTTATATGTTAGTTACATGAAAAATACTAACATAAACAAACTCTTTTTTGCTGATTCTAATAGCCAATGCCTATGCCTTCATTTTTTACATTTAAAAAAAAAATTCTCATTTGATACCCCAGAGGTCAAATCGTGACCTCAAATTTTGGTTGCAGTGTAACTTTTTTATTTTTCAACCTAGAGTTCTAACACTTGCATATTTGGATTCCTTGTCGTTTTCTGATTCTAAATATATATACGTTTATATAATTATGACAATTATTACCCAAGTTATGGCTCGCCAAATGTTAGTAACCTCGCGAGTGACCTCAAATTGCCCGAGGTCATATCTCTTGAACCGTTGGTCGGATTGACCTTATAATTTCAGAAATGGATTCAGGCTCACAACTCCCTATAAACCAAATTTCAGCAAAATATGAGAGATGAGGGTGTTAATTTCAATTTTTTTGGTTGATCTGACAGAGAATGACCCTATATATATATATATATATATATATATATATATATATATATGAAAATTATTTCACGAAAGTAATACGTGAAAAATATTTATGATGAATAAACCACGAAGGAAAGGAAACACAAAATGGTGCTCAAGCGCTTTCGTCTAATGACATCCTCAGGAACAGTGAAGTACATAAAGGGTTATGGCCTATATATAGGTTACAGAAAGAAAAAAAAAGAAAAAGAAAAAAAAAAATATAATATAATAATATATTATATATATATATATATATATATATATATATATATGTGTGTGTGTGCATACATACATACATACATACATACATATATATATAATAATATATATATATATATATATAATATATATATATATATATGCAATAAATGGAGAAGTAAAAATAAAAATTAAAAATTAAAGGATTAACAGAGAGGCATACAGATTTGTAAGGAAAAATATCGATTTTTAGCACAAGATCAAATGAATTATAAAAATACAAATTTATACTGGAAATCTGCCCAGGTTTTAACACACTGCTTTTTTGGTTGTTTCGATGTATATAAAAATAAAATGAAAATGCTACTTTATTAACTTTTAATTTTCATTTTATTTTATATACATCGAAACTTAACCAAAAAAGGCAGTGTGTTAAAACCCAGGCAGATTTCCAGTATAAATTTGTATTTTTATAATTCATTTGATCTTGTGCTAAAAATTGATATTTTTCCTTACAAATCTGTATGCCTCTGTTAATCCTTTAATTTTTAATTTTTATTTTTACTTCTCCGTTTATTGCATATAATATATATATATATAATATTATATATATAATATATATATATATATATATATATATATATATCAGTGGCGTGCATTTAGGGCATGCACTGCATGACCATTGATTTTTCGTAAATACAAAAATAAATTTTAAAAAGTAATTTATCTAACATTTAAAAGCAGTAAAAAATTACTTAAAAATTGAATTAATTTGTTTGAGAGAACTAAAGGAAAATATTTTTTTCTTAAGCCATAATAAAACATCGTTTTTCTTGCATCCCAGATGCAGCAAACGAATTGCATTAGTGCGGCCATTGAAAAATCCTCCGCAAGTCAGTAGTGACTCAAATTCTTTTTCGTTAAATATCGTCGACTCATATGCAATTCCGAAAATGCATTCCCATTTAAAGGTGTTTGTGGGGCAAGTGAAGATCATGAGTTTTTCAATACTTCACAGTACTATGGGGGGCACTGCTCGGCAGAGGAATCTCTTTAAATGGGTGTGTAAGGACAGAGAGTATCCCCTAACCCAAGATGCTGCCTCCCTATATCCCACAACACTTGTGTTGAGCTGTGGATCTATCCCCACAAAGCCTTAATTTTACTACCTTAAACTATACCCTTTCTACCAACATGCGCGTCTAATCGATTTTTAAACATGTTTATAGACGTGCTACTAATTACTTCTACCGGCAAACTATTCCAGCTATTTACTATTCTATGCATAAAAAAGTTTTTCGCAACTGCTGTCTCGAACCTTCTACTTGTCAACTTACACCCGTTCTTTCTAGTCCTATTATATTGAGATATTTCGAAAAAGCTATCTCTATCTACGTTATCGAACCCATTCATATTTGAAAACCTGGATTAGATCACCCCTTAACCTCCTAGTCTCGAGTGTTGTCAATTTTAACTCATTAAGCCTATCCTCGTACGACTTTGACTAAGCGACGGAATCATCTTAGTTGCTCGTCTTTGAACTCTTTCGATTTTGTCTATATCTTTGCGCATATGCAGATTCCAAAATTGGACCGCGTACTCCAAATGGGGTCTAACTAATGATTTATAAAGTGGAACTATAATATCGCGCGATTTGTACTCAAAATTTCGAGCTATAAAACCTAACACTTTGTTCGCCTTATTGACTGCTGCTGTACTTTGTTTCGATACTTTTAAATCACCCGTGACTATAACTCCTAAATCTTTTTCCTGCTCTACGCTTGTTAAATCTTTCCCTGACATACTATACGCAAAATAACCGTTACGCGAACCTATATGCAAAATTTTGCACTTATCAACGTTAAATCTCATTTGCCATGTGACTGACCAATCAATGATTTTATTCAGATCTTCCTGAATTTTACCTCTATCTTCATCATTAATCGCCCTACCACCCAGCTTCGTGTCATCCGCAAACTTTGAAACTGTACTGACTAGGCCGACATCTAAATCGTTAATATAATAAGAAAAAGCAAGGGGCCCAATACAGAACCCTGAGGAACGCCACTCGCTACATTAGCCCAACACGACTCTGCTCCATCAACGACCACCCTCTGTTTCCTGCCTTGCAACCACTCTTCTAGCCAATATATTACTACACCCCTGATTCCATGAGCCTTAGTTTTCTCAATGATTCTTTTGTGCGGCACGGTGTCAAACACTTTTTGAAAATCTAAATACACTACATCAACCGCCCGATGTCTATCATAAACGTCAACCACGCTTTTGAAAAATTCTAAAAGATTGGTTAAGCAAGATTTGTTTCGCCTAAATCCGTGCTGCGTATTTCTAACTAGCTTATGGAATTCTAAGTGTTCGACTATATGATCCCTAATTATTGATTCCAGTAGCTTACCTACAACAGACATTAAACTGATTGGTCTATAATTTCCCGCCGCACCTTTATCGCCTTTCTTAAAGATAGGTGTTACGTTTGCTAACTTGAAATTATCTGGTACGCACCCCTCAGAAATAGATGCATTAAAAATCTTTGTTATCGGCACAACAATGCTATCTTTTAATTCTTTTAGTTGTATGGGATATATGGAATCCAGCCCCGGTGATTTACGCATTTTCATTTTATCAATATAGCGCGTTACCTCCCCTTCACTAACCACTATATTGTCCAAAATATTACCATTATCAAACGGTATTATGTCCGTGACTGTAGGGATATTTGTTACATCTTCTATAGTAAAAACTGACGTAAAAAATTCGTTTAGCAAGGTAGCCATTTCCTTGTTTTCAGAAACTAGATCTCCGTTTATATTTTTCAAAGGCCCCAAGACGCTTTTTACTGGATTTCTATTATTGAGGTATTGAAAGTATCGCTTGGGGTTTTCTTTACCGTCACGAGCTATGGAGATTTCAAATTTGTGCTTGGACTTTTTTATTACACTTTTTGCTTCACGCCTTAGAGATATGTAGTTGTTTCGTAACCACAAATTGTCTTTATCGCACTTATGTAGCCTATAAGCCCTATCTCTACTCTTTATAATGTCTCCTACTCTAGAAGTAAACCACAAGGGCTTGTTGTTTACTTTCGCACGCTTAATTTTGTACGGTACACACTACAAATTCCTCATTTATAGTCCTAAATACTGTTTCAAACGATTCCCACATTAGTTTGCGTTGGAGTTCCCCATCACATTTTCCCAATTGACGTGTGAAAAATATTTATGATGAATAAAACCACGAAGGAAAGGAAACACAAAATGGTGCTCAAGCGCTTTCGTCTAATGACATCCTCAGGAACACTGAAGTACATAAAAGGTTACGGCCTATATGTAGGTTACAGAAAGAAAAAATAAATAAATAAATAACATACATACACACAAACATATATATATATATATATATATAATATATATATATATATGCAATAAACGGAGAAGTAAAAATAAAAATTAAAAATTAAAGATTAGAGGATTAACAGAGGCATACAGATTTGTAAGGGAAAATATCGATTTTTAGCACAAGATCAAATGAATTATAAAAATACAAATTTATACTGGAAATCTGCCCGGGTTTTAACACTTTGCTTTTTAGAGTCAAGTTTCGATATATATAAAAATAAAAATGAAGATTAAAAGTTAATAAAGTAGCGTACAAGTTTACCAAAGATTTAGCATCCTACCCTTTTTATCTAAATTTGTTTTGAAGGAATTCAAGTTATTTGAAAGTTGGATAATGGCAGACTCAAGAATATTTCTATTGACAATGTTGCTAGAATGAAATAAAACTGAAGCATTATTCCAATCAATACAGTGGGATAACTCTGACAAATGGACAAAAAGAGCACTGGACAACTGTCGTGTTCTAATAGAATATTGATGCTGTTTTATACGTGTGTGCAAATCCTTTCCCGTCTGACCTTATGTAAAAGGAATCGCATTGTTTACACCCAATTTTATAGATAATGCCTGAATTATTGGTAGGGCTATTTTTTACTATGATATTTTTCACAATATTGTTATATGAAAATACTACATTAATATCCAAAAGTTTAAGTACATTAGCAATGCCTAAAAAGGCCGGGAAAAATGGAAGTACTAAAATATTTTTTGACAAAGTACGAGTGTTATTATTGACACGATAGAAAGTTTGTTTTGCCTTGTTGAGACAAGATTCCATAAACGCAGATGGGTAACACGGATCACTTCCAATACCGTTGATTTTTTCCAATTCGGCATCGATGTATTCCGGACTGGCGATCCTAAGGGCGCGGAGAAACATTGATGAAAAAATGGCCTTCTTAGTCGGGGTCTCATGACCCGAGTAAAAGTGTACGTAGGACAAATTGTTTGTTGTTTTCCCGATAGATACTAAACTTAAAACCTGGGCTTTCCCTATGTACCCACACATCCAAAAATGGGATTGAATTGTCTTGTTCCACTTCTAAAGTAAACTTAATGGAGGGGACTTGATCATTTAACTGAAGGAGGAAGTTATCCAGGTCACGTCAAAACTGATCAATCTATCGTTAGTTTCAGTACGTGCATTATTCAATTTTTCAGTAAGATCCATCGAATTTTTTACATGTGAATCAGAGATAGTTCCGAGAATGGGGGACAAGACTTTGACAAACCATTTGGAGAATTTATAAGTAATAGAGCCCACCGAGCTAATAATAGGGCGCATAGGGTTGCCAGGTTTGTGGGTTTTAATAAGACCGTAAAGGTAGGGCAGAGAAGGTGAAGTGGACATGAAAAGCGGAATTAAGTCCTTATGATCTTTGAGAATGCGTTTCAAGCCACTATTAAATGATTTGATGACGTCATCCTGCGGGTTCTTCCTAAGTTTGCTGTATGTGGCGGGGTCCTGGAGAAGCTCGTTCATCTTTCCGATGTAGTCCACTTTGTCCATAATAACTATGGTGTTAGCCTTGTCTGCTTTAGTAATATGGAGCTCCCCATCTTTTTTTAATTGAGAGAGGCCATCGCGAAAACGTTTAGGAAAGTTATCTTCGTAATTACCATTCACCGCACTATAAACGAGGACTTTAACTATGTTAAACAAATACTGAGGGAGATTACACAGTTTTTCAAAACATGCGAGACTGTAACAAATTTGTAAAGCCGAAGTTTTTTAACAATAAAAAAGGACATACCATATCCAAGGGCACTTTTTGCATCGTCACTAATGTTTTTCGAAGAAAGGTTCAAAACACACTTTGAGCTTGCTTTTTTACTCCACTGACTATTTCGAATGAGACTTTTAATTTTCCGATCCAAAATGTTATGAAGTGAAGTAGTTCTCCGACGCAACTCGTAAATTTCATCAAACAAAGGTTGGATCGACAGACTACATCGGAAAGATGAACGAGCTTCTCCAGGACCCTGCCACATACAGCAAACTTAGGAAGAACCCGCAGGATGACGTCATCAAATCATTTAATAGTGGCTTGAAACGCATTCTCAAAGATCATAAGGACTTAATTCCGCTTCTCATGTCCACTTCACCTTCTCTGCCCTACCTTTACGGTCTTAATAAAACCCACAAACCTGGCAACCCTATGTGCCCTATTATTAGCTTGGTGGGCTCTATTACTTATAAACTCTCCAAATGGCTTGTCAAAGTCTTGTCCCCCTTTCTCGGAACTCTCTCTGATTCACATGTAAAAAATTCCATGGATCTTACTGAAAAATTGAATAATGCACATACTGAAACTAACAATAGATTGATCAGTTTTGACGTTTGTTCATTGTTTACAAAAGTACCCATTGATGATATGCTTGACTTTCTCTCCCAAGAATTACATAAGTATGATTTGCCACTACCTTCACACATTGTTTTGGAACGTATTAAGCTTTGCATCAAAGACTATAAATTCACTTTCAATAACGAGTATTATCAACAAGTGTTTGGGATGGCCATGGGCAACCCCTTATCGCCCCTCCTCTCCAATATTTATATGGAGTTTTTCGAAATTACTTACATTCCGAGAATCCTGGGGGTTGGCATCCCTTGGTTGCGGTACGTCGACGATATTTTGTGTATCTGGCCCATGAATTGTGACCTGGATAACTTCCTCCTTCAGTTAAATGATCAAGTCCCCTCCATTAAGTTTACTTTAGAAGTGGAACAAGACAATTCAATCCCATTTTTGGATGTGCGGGTACATAAGGAAAGACCAGGTTTTAAGTTTAGTATCTATCGGAAAACAACAAACAATTTGTCCTACGTACACTTTTACTCAGGACATGACACCCCCACTAAGGCGGCACTTTTTTTCATCAATGTTTCTCCGCGCCCTTAGGATCGCGAGTCCAGAATACATCAATGCCGAATTGGAAAAAATCAACGGTATTGGAAGTGATCCGTGTTACCCATCTGCATTTATGGAATCTTGTCTCAACGAGGCAAAACAAACTTTCTATCGTGTCAATAATAACACTTGTACTTTGTCAAAAAATATTTTAGTACTTCCATTTTTCCCGGGCTTTTTAGGCATTGCTAATGTACTTAAACTTTTGGATATTAATGTAGTATTTTCATATAACAATATTGTGAAAAATACCATACTAAAAAATAGCCCTACCAATAATTCAGGTATTATCTATAAAATTGGGTGTAAACAATGTGATTCCTTTTACATAGGTCAGACGGGAAAGGATTTGCACACACGTATAAAACAGCATCAATATTCCGTTAGAACAGGACAGTTGTCCAGTGCTCTTTTTGTCCATTTGTCAGAGTTATCCCACTGTATTGATTGGAATAATGCTTCAGTTTTATTTCATTCTAGCAACATTGTCAATAGAAATATTCTTGAGTCTGCCATTATCCAACTTTCAAATAACTTCAACATAAGCAAAGGTCTTTTTCAACTCGATCCTGTTGTTTTTAATTCCTTCAAAACAAATTTAGATAAAAAGGGTAGGATGCTAAATCTTTGGTAAACTTGTACGCTACTTTATTAACTTTTAATCTTCATTTTATTTTTATATATATCGAAACTTGACTCTAAAAGGCAAAGTGTTAAAACCCGGGCAGATTTCCAGTATAAATTTGTATTTTTATAATTCATTTGATCTTGTGCTAAAAATCGATATTTTTCCTTACAAATCTGTATGCCTTTGTTAATCCTCTAATCTTTAATTTTTATTTTTACTTCTCCATTTATTGCATATATATATATATATATATATATAATATATATATATATATATATGTGTATGTGTGTGTGTGTGTGTATATATATATATATATATATATATATATATATATATGTGTTTGTGTGTATGTTATTTTTTTTTTTCTTTCTGTAACCTATATATAGGCCGTAACCTTTTATGTACTTCAGTGTTCCTGAGGATGTCATTAGACGAAAGCGCTTGAGCACCTTTTTATGTTTCCTTTCCTTCGTGGTTTTATTCATCATAAATATTTTTCACGTGTTACTTTCGTGAAATAATTTTCATATATATATATATATATATATATATATATATATATATATATATATTAGTGATGTAGCGGATGTCATTTTTGTCACATCCGCGGATGCGGATGAGGATGTTTGATTTCAATATCCGCGGATGCGGATGTCTACATTTTCGTTATTTTTTAGGATATATTCAAGATTTATTGTATTTAACGTATATAATAAGTTATTATATAGAGAGAGCTGTAGCTATAATGTAGTATAATTGATTAATTGTACAATAATTGCTGTACTTTTCCCTGAACATAAAATAATAGCAAGCATCTAACTAATATAGAAATCAATTAGTGAATTTGTCTGCAATAAATTCGTTATATTTTGTTGAGTTTCAGCCGCAATTAGAAACCATAATTGTGTTACCCGACCTCTTTCCCCAACCTCCACCCTTATAGAAAGAGATCTTTAATTAGCTTGATAACTATTTATATTAAGTTCAAAGTTTTATTAGGCATATTTATAAATGAGTAATTAAAATAAAGTAAACTAAGATGTTCATCGTTTAATATTCAAACTTAATTATAGGAAGGTTATGCTTAAGGAACATTAATTTTTCTGCCTTTTCTGCTGCCAGTCTGTTTCTCTTTTCATCATATATTAATCCAGCACTGCTAAATAATCTCTCGCTTGGTACGCTTGTTGGAGGACGTGCTAAATGTTTCCTTGCAAGTTTACTCAAGTATGGATAGATATTCTGCGTATTTTTCCACCAACTAATAGGATTGTCACATGCAGCCAGGCATTTTTCTTGGTGATAGCTCTCGATCATTTTTACTACATCTTTTGACATCGCGTAGGTCTCATCATCGCTGCTTGACTCAAGAAACTGAGAGAGAGATTCTGTGATAGATTTGCTTGTTGAAGGTGTTGGTTCTGTCACTGAAACTTTTATTCTTTTGGTGGTGGCGAAGCGACAGATTCAAGAGATTGAAGCTCTTCAACTGCTTTGCCAAGTGATGATTTAACTCGTTCTAATGTACTAGGTGAAAATAACTTAGCTTTGTAACGTGGATCTAAGTAGGTTGCAAGAGAGTAACTTCATACAAGAACAGCCTCTCGTCTTGTCGCTTGCATCACTTTTGCGCACAATGAACTAGTTCTATTATTATTATAGTAGAATTTGATAATTTCCGCTTATTAATGACATTTTATCTCAACGTCCACATCCGCACGACATCCGCAGTCCAAAGTGCGGATGCAGATGCAAGAAAATGTGCGGATGTGACCTACATCACTAATATATATTAGGGTGGTCCTTAAAATTAAAAGTTGGGAAGTTTCAGCTCCCACCCCCGGAAATCATTCGAATGGTTAAGAAAACTCTCTAGTTGAATTTTTTATTAAATCGGACAACGTTTACCCCTCCCTCATCGACCTTGAACTTTTACCCCCGGAGTTGTTGCCTGGTTGCAGTTGTTGCCCAGTTAGCGATCCTGGGTCTGTAGGGTTCGCTTCCGAGAGTCCGGAAACTGGCAGCGGTGGCGAACGACGACTTGCAGGAGGAACTGGAGTTGCTCCTCATCGTGGGTCAGCGTCCGGTTGTACTCTTGGACGAGGGCAACTCCTCGCTCGGCATGGTCGTTGATTACGGCGAGCCCTCCGACACGTGCCACCGCTGTCTTGAAGTCTTTCCGCTTCGGCCAGGTCTCCGGGTCGACCTCGAGGAAGCCGTCCTCCAGTCGAAGTTTCTCGAAGAAACCTCATGTGTTGGATGACGCCAGGTCTTCCAACTGAAGCCCAGCGAGTACTCGGTTTGGCAGCATGGGCCGCTTCGCCAGGGACTCCTCACCGACCCGGTCGTGGAGAGAGGCGATGATCTTTCTCTTCTGATCGACGGCGATCCCCGGATCGAACAGCGCCAGCGCCACCAGCTCCTCCGACAGGTACCAGAGGTGGTTCTGGAACTTGGTCAGTGCCACCTTGGCCACCGCAGGGTTGATGTCAGAGTAGGCCAGCAGGTCCTTGAGGAGGGCGAAGTCATTTCGGGGGGCCGTTGCGGCGATCGGAGCCTCCATCCACGCCTTGGCGTAGACCCGACAGACAAAGATGCAGATGCTCTGGAGGCCACTCTCCTCCCTCGCCGTGAGTTTGAACTGCTGTCGGAACATCCAGACCTTCAAGGCGTAGATTGCCTTCGCCATCCAGCGGGCGTGGTGAATCGGCCCGGGAGCTCGGAAACGCACTCCTCGCGGGGGGACGTGACCGACGAAGAGGAGGGTGAGCTCGAGCAGCTCACGGTAATCGTCGCGCAGGTCCTTGCGCTCGACTATCGCCTTCTCAAACCACTCCGTGTCGACAGTGGTGAGCAGAAGAGCGACATCGGGGTGCGCAGCGCCGGACTTGTACTGGCTTCTGTCCAGGAAATCCCAGCGCTCCTGAAAACGCTTGAAGAGGGTCACGTCAGGACCGGACGTGGGGCCCATCACAGCCGTGAACGCCGCACCGAGGAGGAGCTCCAGCACATGATGGCAGCACGCGAAGTAGAGCAAGTCTTTCGCGAGGTGTTGCTCGATGAGGACGCACGCTCCGTTGTTCCAGGTGTTCGAGGCGGTGGTATCGAATGACAAGCCACTCACTTGCTCAGTGAGCTCCCACTCCTCCAACGCGTTGAGGACGGCCTTGGCCATCTCAGAGCCCGTTCCACTCGGCAGCTTCGGGACGCCCAGGAGCTGCACCGCGCCGTTACCGGAGACCAAGATGGGAAGCCGATCGACTTGCTCCTTGCTCGTCAAGTCCTGCATGAGCTTGCCGTCCCAGTGAACGACAAGATTGCCGGCCCTCAGCTCTTCCTTGAGCGCCACGTTGAGCCTGGAGCGGTGCCTGCGCCGGTGTATGGAGCTGCGGTTGATATTGAGCTCTGCGATGTCATGCCCAAGCGACCGGGCAACCTCTGTCAGGACGTAGACAGCTCCTCGGTCGGTCACCTTCGTGCGATCCAGTGACGACGCCACAGCCGCCGAAACGATGTTCGTCATGCCCCGCCTGGAGCGCTTCGGAGCCCGAGGGATCCCTTCTTCTCCATGGTCGTCGCTCTCCGCTGCGCTTGCGGCACCACTGGAAGAGGACGAAGACCACTCGAGCTCCACTCGGGCCATAGATGTCGTCGCTTCTTCCTCGGCTCGCTGCCTCCATCGGTCTTCTTCCCCTTGGCATTGAGATGCGCGGGCATCGACAGCGGCTAGCGTCGAGTCGACGGACCCTAGCTTGCCGCGCCGACGGGGTTCGCGCTGAGCGAGGAGGAACGCCTTGTCCTCCTCGTTCTTGAGCAGCTCCATGGCGTTAGCGGCAGCGACGTCGAACAGGTTCATCATCCGCTCACTGAACTCGTCCTCCCGCTTCTCTTGAGCGCCAGCTCGCCCCTTGTTCCTCTTCACATCGTTGAACTCCTTGTGGAGCTTCTCAATCTTGGTGACGATGTGGTCCTTCCAGCGGAGGGGGATTCGCGCCTTGGACCACACCTCGGTGACGAGCTCGACGACCTGGTTGGCGGCCTCTCGAAGTGACTTCTTCTGGACGTCGATCCTGTAGACCGTCAGGGCCAAGACCTCTTTTTGCGAAGGAAGTTGCGACCCGGCGATCGATTCCTGTGGGGCAATCAGGTAGCGCAGCTTCGCTGCCATGATCCAGGTTATCTACTTAAAGGTTGAAGGAGTTATTCACTATTCAGTTTAAATTATAATCATTAGAATTTACAGTTTTACACACATTAGTTATCCAACCACTGACGGGTAGCTTGACTTATGGTTAAAGGAGTTATTCAGTTTAAATTATAATCATTAGAATTTACAGTTTTACACACATTAGTTATCCAACCACTGATGGGTAGCTTGACTTATGGTTAAAGGAGTTATTCAGTTTAAATTATAATCATTAGAATTTACAGTTTTACACACATTAGTTATCCAACCACTGAAAATCTGGAAAGAATGAAAAAAAAAAACATTACAAATTATGTAACATTTACTTGAAAGTCAAAAAATTAGCTTAATGGTAATGCTCAATGAGGAGGGGTAAACATTGTCCGATTAAAAAAGTAAATCACCTAGAGAGTTTTCTCGACCATTCGAACGATTTCCGCGGGTGGGAGCTGAAAAATGTTCAACTTGAAATTTCACCCCTAAGCAAAGACCACCCTAATATATATATATATATATATATATATATATATATATATATATATAATAATAATGGAACCATATATTTCAGGCACAAAACTAATGGATAATCTGCTCGAGAGAAGATTTGTATCAATAAAAAAAACTCAAAGATCTGGATTTATTTAAAGGTTAGTTTTAATTAAAAGTACTTCCTGCTCATACTTTTCACTGGCCACTTCTAACCTTTTAGGAACATGTTTCACATTGGTAAGTGAACATTTGTAAAACAAAATTGAAAAAAATCAGGGATGGTATATTTTTTTATTTAAGGTCAAAGGTCGGGATATTTTTTTAAATTTTCATTTTAGAGGCTTACGTATTATGAAAGAGATAATATGACAAGCTGTTTAAGAGCTTCAAAATGACACTAGAATCAGAACTCTATCTTTATTAGTTATGTGGCTACATCAATTTGAAATTTGACTATAAGTAAAAAATCAGGTCAAGGTCCAAATTTTGTGACCCAGTATCTCAGTAATCAAAGGTCAGCAAGCTCTAAAATTTGGGGAATTTCAGTTTCTCACACATACCTACTAATGTACCAAATATCATGAAAATCTGAGATGGTCATGTTCTTGGGTGGCTGAGTTCAGAGTAAGATTAGGGACTAGTTTCTCTATTATTTTCCAAGTTTAAATAATGGTGTATCTCTCTCTCTCCTCCTTTCCAGTGAATATAGGTTTAATTCGCGTAACCTTTCCCAGTAGTTTAGTTCTTTGCACCCATTGATCTTGGCTGTGAAGCTTCTCTGAATCCCTTCTAGTTGTCCAATGTCTTCTTTTTTATATAGACATGTTAGGACTGAGCAGTATTCTAATTTGGGTATGATCAGTGTTTTCAGTAGAGGAATAATTACATTCCTATCCCTTCATTTAAAGGTTCTCAGTATCTTCCCAGTTATATTCTCTTTGCTCTGTTTACTGCTCTTATTTTGTGTTTCAAATTTTGCATCATCATTCATTACAACCCTGAAATCTTTTGCTTTAGAATTTCTCTGAATTTCCTGTCCATTTGGGGTATAATATTCCATGGATTTTAGGTCCTCTCTTTTTCCATACCATAATAGCTGAAATTTCTCTGTGTTAAACTTCTTATTGTTGTCTTCCATCCACTTGGAGATTCTGTTCCTGTCTGTTTGTAGAGATCCTATATCTTCTGGGTTTCTTATTTTTCTACTGATCTTTGTCTCATCGGCAAATGATGTTACTGTGCTGTCTCTGGTAATGTCCTCATCTATGTCAGTTAGCATGATTATGAAGAGTAGTGGAGCATAACTGTTCCTTGTGGTGCTGAGCTGAGGACCTCTGATTATGATGAAGATAATCCTTGTACAACTTGCCACTGCTCACTGAGGTTAATTATATATCCATTTCCCTACTTTTGCTGTTATTCCCACATATGTACTTCAGTTTATTTATTGATTCCATGGTCACACTTGTCAAATGCTTCAAATGGCAAAGTCTGTGTATATTACATCATAGTTTCCATTACTTTTCAGTGCATCAATAATGTTGTTGTAGTGTTCCATTAGTTGTGATAGGCATGATCTGCCTGACCAAAACCAATGTTGGTTATCATTTAATTTTTTCAGTTTCCAAAAAGTTGTAGATTTTCTGTCTAACTATTCTTTCAAATATTTTAGCGAGAAGAGATGTAAGTGACACTGGCCTATAGTTTCTGGCCTCAGATTGATCTCCTCCTTTATATATTGGGACTATGTTCATGCTCTTCACGATGTCCAGTATTTCTCCTGCATCTAGTGATCATCTCCATATCCAATATAGGGGCTCAGTGATTGCATTCTTGCAGTTTTTGATCAGTGTGGCATTCCATTTGTCCAGTCATGCTGCTGAGTGTGCTTTTAGTTTCCCTATTAGCTTGTGTAATATCATCTGTCATAAAGTCGAAGTCTGTTATACTTTCCCCTTGTATTTCTTCTTCAAAGAATGCATTTCTATCACATATCAGTTTGTCAGTTTTTGGGATACTGAAAGATGATTCGTACTGAGCACTTAATATTTCGGATAACTCTGGTAGATCATCAGATAAAGCACTGTCTTCATTTTAAAAAGGTCTGATAGTCTTATGGTGTTTCGACTTCCTTTTGCAAAATTATAGAAGTAGGTACTTTGAGTTAACCTTTATCGCTTCTATAGTATTGTCTTCTTCTTTTTCTGTATGCTTCTCAATTAGTTCCTGTATGATGCAATCAATACTCTACAGTTTATCATTTAATATTTTTCTGATGTTGTTATCTTTACAGTTACTTAATTTCGCAGTCACTCTTTTTCTCTTTTGGAACAATGACCTCTTTCCTCTTTGTTGTATTTTTGGGACATGTCTTTCCACAATTTCCAGCATCTTCTCCTCGAAGGTCATTAACATCTCTTCCATTGTCTTGGCCTCGAAGATAGTTTTCCAATCTATTACTTCCATGCTGGATGCAACACCTTCCCAGTTTATAGCTTTGGAGTGAAAATAAAAAATTTTGAATTTGCTTCTTTCTGTTGTTCATGTTCTTTCCTTTCCCGTTGCTTTTATTTTGGTTATTATTTTAATAATGTTGTGAGCCGATATTATAGTTGGGGATATTTCTACTTTATCAATTAGGTTGCTGTTGTTTGTGAATATCAAATCTAGGCAGTTGTTTTTTCTTGTGTTTTCTGTTATTTCTTGCATTAACATAAATTCATCAGCTAGAGCTAGTAGCATTTTTACCTGTTCCTGGTCTTCCTGTATGCCCCTCTTGTCCTGGTGCATACATATATTTTTTCCTATCCTTTTATATTTCATGGATGGAAAATTAAAATCACCACAGAGAAAAAGATTTGGGATTGGAGAGTGTAGATCTTTTACCCAGTTTCTTACCTCTATAATAGAATCTGAAAATTTTGAGGTTGGTGTGTTTGGGAGTCTGTACATTACAATTAGTACCATATTTAATTTTTCAACCTTTGCTGCCACACATTCTATGTAGGTGTTTGAGGTAATTATAGTCATTTCTGCCATAAGCCTTTCGTGTGTGTAAATAGCACAGCCTCCTTTATGTCTCACTGTTCTGTCAGCTCAGAGGATGTTATAGTTGTCAATTTGCATTTTTTTTTTTGTCAATACAGAACTTGCAGTTTTCACAGTTCACCTGGCAGTCCTTTAGATGGGTTTCTGTGAGGCATGCAAAATCTGCTTGTTTCTTGCACGAGTCCTTTCAAGTATAAAATTTTCTGCAGGGAATAGTTTGATTTAAGGCCCTGAATGTTGGCTAGGATTATTTTTATTTTTTTCTATTGTTTTTACATACTTGCGATTCTGATTCATTTTCCAATGGTGGTGCCAGTTTTGTTGCATTGTGATCCTCTGAGAAATTTCCTCTATCTGTTTTGATAACTGTTGTCCCAATATCGCATGTAGTGTCTTTCTGTACACCTTCTGTACAGGTCTCAGATCCCTATATTTGTCAGTTGGCTTTGTATTTGTTGGATGGTATTCAATAGTTGAATTGTGTGGGCTACATCTCAAAAATTAGTAGTCCTCTTTGTTGCTGGTTTCATCTGCTCACCTGTCAGGTTCCTTCGAGGGTGGTGGTAACAGCATTTTTGTCTGTATTTGCACCTCCCATATCTTGCATAGGTGTTGCAGACAGTAAGGTGGTAGAAATTGCATTTTTTTTTTTCCAAATTTTCAATTTCCTCTTGTGTAATGTATGTTACATAATGTGGGATATGCATAGATGCATTGCCCATCCCAATATCTGCAGTACCCTTTTGCATAGTATTTACAGACAGTATTTTTTATGCTTCTACTTATCTGATCATTTTCTATGTTCTTAATTTTGATGATATTATTTTTCTTTGGCTGTTTATTTCCTACGTTTTTAGTTTTTATCTTTTTATCATTTTGCTCATTGGGCAATTCTACTACCTCGCAACTTTTACTTATCTCTTTTCTTTCATCTATGTCTTCATTCCATATTATATTGTTATTCGTTATTATTTCTTCTCTCTCATCCACCCAAATTTTCATTGGGACATTTCCAGACTCTTGTTTCCCCATTATTTCCTCCTTTTCTGTAATAATCAAATTTTCTTTCTCCATCTCTTTAAATACCGCAGAGGAGTTTACAGTCTGTGTACATGCATCACACAGAAATTTGATTCCCAGGATCTGTTTCATGTTCGAGATGAGGGATATTTTCTATCATCCCAATTCATGCAGATAAAGTAATGCAGTTTTTTTTACAGAAATTGCATCTTATTGCTGCATTTTCAGTTGTTTCCAGATTACACACACTGCAGATTAAGTGAGAATTTGGACCCATGGTCATGCTATTCATTAATTATCGTAAAAAGAAATACACAAATTTTTTTTCTCTCTCTTTTCTTTCCTTCCAATGGTCATGAGGGTTTTCTGACCTTTGCGTTTTATGACCTCCTTCCTGCCTTGTTTAAAAATTTCTTGAATGCCAACTGTATTACAGTTTAAACATATACATTAAACTGGTGATAATTCATGTAAACTGTATTGCACTTTCTTAATTTTAATGAATTTCACTTTATAATTTATATGTATGGATTCACTGATACTTTATACACTTTTGGGTGTAAACAGAATAACCTGCCGAGTAGTTTATTCCCTTCTTATTTGGGTGTTAATACAGAGACACACATAACAGGTCCATTCCATTCCCCACAAGGTATGGTACAAGCAACTATATCATGAATTATAATATTAACTCAGTTTTCAGGCAATTTCTTCTCTACCTCATTGACTTTAGAAATATTACCACCTGGAATATAGCTATATTTATACATTTATACATATATTTATTAGTGATGGGACGATACCAACATTTTTAATGATTCCGATTCCGATACCACTAAAAAGTCTCGATTCCGATATGATTCTCGATTCCAATTCTCAATATTTTTAAATATAATTCTATACTCGTTTTTCTGGAAATTGTCATATTTTACTCTGGTAAGATTAACTATTTACATTATGAGTATGGTAATATAAATTATAAATTATAATAGATTGGTTTAAAAATAAAAATCAACTGTAAGTTGTAACAATTCATTTTAATCTTGATTACACATCATGGATATACATGTTTTAATGTATAGCTACAATACAATAAAAATAAAATTTGTTATCATCTTTCATTTAAATTTTAAAGTTTACATTGCAAAACTGGTTCAATTAAAAGTTAAAGAATCGTTTTAAGAATCGGAAATCATGGTACAATTCTCTCGATTCCAATTCCTGAAAAATGCTCGATTCTTCCGATTCTCGATTCCGATTAATCGTCCCATCACTAATATTTATATACACACATATATATGAACTATTTGTGAAGTTATCTTAAATAAAATGCTCAAAATTTTCAACATGCACAATTTCAAATGCTTGTGGAAAGCAAACCATGGAGATCCCACTCCAATTTTTTACTTGAATATGCTTCATCTAAAGGTCTTTACTTACGCCAATTTTCATGACCTTGAATTTTGAACTCTGACCTGAGGTCAAGGTCAAAGGTGAAATATAAATAAAACTTTTTTTTAATGGAATATACACACTATGTGCATAAAATTAAAGTTCTTCTGCTGTCTTTTCTGAGCATTTTGACACCAAAATCATTAAAATCCATCCATTAGATCCTGAGTTATGACCTTTCAAAATCACGAGGTTATGCTGCTGACCCCAAATTTGGGGGATCATTACTCCAAAACTATTTGACCCAAGTGGCTAAAATTTGGTCATGCTTCATTACTCATCATACCAACTAGGGCAACTACTAGTGATGTAAAAAAACCGGTTTTTTTTTTTTTGTTTTTTGTTTTTTTTGTTTGTTTTTTGTTTTTTTTTAATAATTAATATAGATATTGCCAATTTAATTATAAGGTATACTTTTGCAATGATATATATTATAAAAATAAATAAATAAATAATAACTGGCCTCTTTCTTGCACTGAAAGTCTTGTATCTTGAGATCCATTAAACTTGCAAGAACACTGGCTGGGAGCTGACTGCCCATTGTCCAACCTTCCCAGGACTCTCCCATCCATGCCTCGGATTTGAATCTCCCACTTAACTATCCTTTAGACCCGCGATGACATATTTCCCCCCCCCCCCCCCCCCCCCGACCATCCATATATATATAATATATATACATACACATACACCCATATACATATATACCAATATATACAAATACTTATATACACATTTATATCTATTGTATACCCCATACACATGCATACATCCAGAATTCCAGATACATACGCATGCATACTCACATATACCTACACAAACTCATACACCTCTATTTCGCCTTCATTACCTCCGAGATCATTTAGCATATACAGTAATATCCATACAGCCAAAAGAAACCAATTAAGCACAGACAGAGCAGCAAAGCTAGTATTTATATCCCAAAATGCAAAATTCCAAGAAAGTGAAGTAAAACATGGTGCTACATTGGCTTCGTCAACATCCAAATCTGCAATAAATACCAGTACCTGTGATATTGAAACTATTTGCTTTAATCAATCTAGTGATAATGATTCTTCAATGGAAATAGAATCAGATAATGAAAGTTAAACAGCATTAGGTTAACACAAAGGTTAAAGAAAGAGATGAATATTTATATTTTTTTATTTTTCTATGGTATATATATATATATATATATATATATATATATATATATATATATATATATATAATATACACACTGGTATTCTTGCCAATCACAATTATATCTATTGTTTATACCAGTATTATGGATATTATACCAGTACCTGTGATATTGAAACTAGCATATATGCTCTACCCAATCTAGTGATGATTCTTCCATGGAAATGTAGGTTAACAAAAGGTTCAAAAAAAGGTGAATATTTTCCTTTTCTATCTGGAATATATATACTGGTACTCTTGCCAATCACAATTATGTATATTGTTTGAAACGAGGAAGAATGTTTTATGTTCTAGTTAAAAAATATATATACATATAAAAAATTAGGGTTTGTTTTTCCTTTCTATTATATACTTTTTGCGTGATTCAATTTTTCTAAAAGATGACTATATAGTATATATACTAGGTATAACCGTATAAGCATGGTAGTATAGTAAATTATAGGTAATACTAATATACTTATTAGATTAAAGGAAAAAAAATATGGAATAAGTTTAAAACAATAAAAAACAAAAAAAACAAAAAAAACAGACTACCTTCGTTTTAAACAAAAAAAACGACCAAAAAAAACAAAAAAAATGACACAATAAAAAACGACTCACATCACTAGCAACTACCACACCAAAAATCATTAAAATCGGTGAGATGAGTGGCAGAAATCACCAAAAAGTGTCTACACTTGACATGAAATGCCTCTTTTCAGTTAGTAATAATTTTGACACAGAATATTTTCATTAAAACTAACGAAAATATCATGACAACCAAACCAATCATCAAGGGCATACAGTTGACCTAACTGGGCATTCAATTAACTTAACCAGGTATTCAATAATTTTCCCATAGGTTTAATGAAAATATCATGACTTAACCTTAACCTTACCAACTAGTTAGGTCAATTGAATGCCCAGTTAGGTCAACTGCACACTCTTGATGATTGGTTAGGTTAAGTCATGATATTTTTGATAGTTTTAACGAAAATATTCTGTGTCAAAAGTGTTACTGTACCCTACTAACTGAAAAGAAGAAATTAGGGGTGTTATAAAGGAAAAGATTCAAAACTACTGATCATTCCTACATTGGTAAAGATTTGGTAGAACACATCCACCCAAACTAGTGATGAAAATAGGTTTTTCTGATGTATTTCATACTGTTCCAATTGAATCTGACTTTCATTTTTGGCGCAAATGCACCATTATGGAGATCACCCCTCCCCACTCAGGGCTTTGAAGAGGGAAATTGTGGGCTAAAAAGGCCAGAATCAATTGAAACAGCATGAAATACACCAGAAAAACCTATTTTCATCAGTAATATTCACAGCAAAAGTAACCCAACTTCGTACTACTTACCTTTCTGGGTCCCGACAATGACCCAACCTTACTTTTCTAGGTATAGTCGCTTATGGCATTGGATACCACAAAGATTAATTGAATGCATGGTTAGGTCAACTGTATGCCCTTGACAATTGGTTGTCATGATATTTTCATTAAAACCAATGAAAACAACACAACTTAACCTAACCAGTTTCAAGGGCATACAGTTGACTTAACTGGGCATTCAATTAACCTAACTGGGCATGGGTACCCCATAATGAATTTGGGACCCGAAAAGGTAAGTAGTACTCCTAACCCTATTCACCCTTGCCTCTTGGCAAAATGCATTGCTGTTCTGGCTTTTCCACTGTATAAAATTTCTCAAATCCCTGGAAGCCCATCAGCTTCCTTCATTGTGGGAAAGATCATTGGTGGTTCCAATATTTAAGAAAGGAATAAGGTCTGACCCTATTAACTACCAGCCAGTTAGCTTGACCTCTATACTGTGTAAAGCACTAGAATGAGTTATTGTTAAGAACTTGTATGCCTATCTAGATGAAAATTCACTTCTGTCTAATGACCAGTTTGGCTTCAGGGCTTCAAGATCTGTTTCAGATCAGCTCTTACTCACTTATAATGATGTTACTTCCCGGCTTGATTCTAATTCAATAGTCAATTTGGTGCTTTTTGATTTCACAACTTTTTAGGCTTTTGTTGTTGTTAATCATCAAATTTTGCTTCAGAAGCTCATTGGGGTGGGTCACTGGGTTGTGTGTTGGATTGGCTATTTCCTCCTAAACAGGGAAATGTCAGTTGTTGTGAATGGTGAGACTAGCCACCAACAGAGAGAGTAACTAGTCGGGTGCTTCAGGAGTCAGTCCTGGGGCCAGTGTTGTTTCTCATTTATGTAAATCATATCATATCTTATTTTAAGTGTAAAGTAAAAATTTTTGTAGTTAACCTGAAATTGTATATTGGGTATTCCCCAATTTCCTTAGTATCAATACTTTCAGGTGTAAACCAATGCCAGAATGATATTAGCACACTTTGTGCCACAGCTGGCTCCTGGAGGCTCTCTCTAAATGTGTCCAAATGCTGTGTATTTCAATTCCAAAGATCAGGTGCAGCATGGCAGTACTTGGGCCCTTACTCTGAATATTATATTAATACCTAACCAATTAAATTTGTCCAGTCTGCTACTGATCTGGGGGTGATAGTGGACAATAAATTAAAATTCCATCTGCATATTTGCTCAGTTGTCAATAAGGCTAATGGCTTGGCACCCAACCTGCTAAAATCTACAATTTGCAGAGGTCCAGAGTTTATGAAGTTGCTTTTTATCAGTCATATAAGACCCATTCTAGAATTTTCTTCAGTGGTTTGGAACTTAGGTTATCTTGGTGACTTGGGTATGCTTGAGAGAGTACAGTGTAGGTGGACTACGCACATTACTGGGTTTGAAAACCTCTCCTATTCTGAGAGACTTAATAGATTACAGCTTTTCTCTATCCAGGGCAGGCTTCTCAAGTTCTCAGAGCTGACATGATGCAGTGTTAGAAAATATTTCATGGCCATTCATCTATTAATCCTTCTGACTTGTTTCAAAAACCTCCTCAAATGAGTATTAGAGGTCATCCATTTAAGATATTTTACCCTCAGTTCCACCACGAGTTCTGTGCAAGATTTTTCTTTGTCAGAGTCATACCCAGATTGAGAGTTCACTACCTCCTGCTATATTGTGCTCACACTTTTTATTTGCATTCAAACACTCTCTGGAGGTTCATCTAGGGCAGCGGTTCTATGACTTCCATGAGTGATCACTTTTACAACACACTTTCCAGCTATAGCTTCACTCTGTCATTTCTTCCTTTGTTACATGATCACAATGAGCTGGCATGTTGGTAGTTTTGGGGTTCTCTGGCTAGGCTTGAGAACCCAACTAGGTAAGAATACCAGGTAAGAACCTAACCTAGGCCTAGATGATATCCCACTCAGACTGGGAGCTCCCACCACAGACAGCCATTCTAAAGCAACTATTCAATTCAAATTTCAGCCACCAGGCCTGCATGGGCGTATCATGTGACAATGGGGCAACCACTGACTGGTTAATGATAAGAACATGACTACACAGGGGCCTATGTCATAGGATGAGATGGTTTGACTAGTGAATATTGAATAATGGTGCCAAAATTTAATAATTTCAAAAATAAATACAGTGGACCCCCGATTTGAGTACGCATTGATTTGAGTATTTTCAATTTGAGTACACTCGTCCATAGGCTCCTATTGACTCGACTTGAGTAGAAAACGCAATTTGAGTACGCCAGCCGGCGATGCCGAACGCATTTCAGTTTGTCTAGAGCGTTCGTTGCGGGAACATTCGGGGTCTAATGTTTTGAATAGTACAGGTGTTCTTAGGGATTTCTGTTAGAATTTCGTACATTTTGTTTTCTGACTTTGTACTTAGTGTTTATTTATGTTAGTTTCTGTTGATTACAGCATAAAATAGTGAAAATATAGCATAAATTTGGTGATTCGTACATGCAGTGACTTTGATACTGTATTTTATATTGTGGCATAGTGACATAGTGTACTGTTATAGTGATGGCTTTTAAACGTACATCTACATCAAAAGACTCACAAAAGAAGAAACGCCTTACTAAATTTCGTAGGCCAATTTCTATAGAAAAAGTAGGGGTGGGGTGAAATTTTTGGGTTTTGGAACGAATTAATTAATTCCCATAGGTTATTAAGTTCGATTTGAGTACATTTCGAATTGAGTATGCCATGCTGGAACGGATTACGTACTCAAATCGGGGGTCCACTGTATCTTGATAAATAGGAATTTCCGCCAAAATTAGTATAGAATGAAGTAGGTATTCCTGTTTTTTTTTTTGCTCTATCTCACTATATAAATATCAATATCGAGTTTAGTGGATGTGTTCTATAGTTTTAACCCCTAAATTTTATTTGCCTTATTTGTAGTCTTGATTTTATGTACCTAAAATGAAAGATTGCCACAAAACTTTTATTAAGAAATTTTGCTTTAGATCATTTATGATTTCAATAACCTGGATAAGCCCACAAGGCTTCACATTTTCCAAATGTAATGTAGCTACTACAATAAATTTATCACAAACATCACAGACTAGGGCTTTAGTGAAAATTAGGTAATTATGTCGCAAATGACATGGCCTGAAGTTGAAATAAAAAATATATTTTTCTAGTGTATTTTGGTGTGCTCTGTTCAAATATAACATTCATTTCCTGTGCAAATGGAAAGCAATATGATTATTTGTACATTACTTCAGTCGTATTTCTTCATTTCTAGTCATGTAAATAGCAATATATTAACTAAAAATTATGAAAACTAAACTAAACTAAACCTAACCTAACACTAACAAGGGGGGCTCCACCCCCTTGACCCCCACTAATAACCTAAAGTTCATTCCTGATATGACAAAGTATGACTCTGAAATAACGTAAACAAATTCTCATTTCTTTACATTTGCACAGGAAATGAAGGTTATATTTGAACAAAGCACACCAAAATACAACTCTCACCCTTCGCACATCATACAAAACTGATCTGCTATATTCACTTTGTTCAGACTGAAAGACACGTGAACTGCACATAGAAAATGTCATCATCACTATTTCCCTGTACAAATAGCACAAAATTATACTCGTGAGACCAAAAATGAATATATTTATATATATATTATTAGTATCATAATTTTCACCATTAATATGCATTTGCACAAAAAATGAGTGACAAATTTGAATAAAGTGACTAAAACTACCTCATAAAAAGTTATTTTGATTTACAGGTCCAGCCCATGTCATTTAAAACATATTAACTGAAAATTATCACCCTATTCATTAAGTACGAGTAATTTCTGCAAAATTTTACTATCCAGACAGTGTTCAGAGACAGTCCATAAATATAAAACTAAATAAATTAAGCTGTTTTGGACTGTCTCTGAACACTGTCTGGTAACACATTAAATTAGGGTATTATTGCAGTTCCATACAACCATGGAATCTTAGGAATTTTGCTTTACAATAGGTAGTTTTGACAATTCTAAGACACTTTCCTTCTATGGCATTTCATTTTTGTCATAAATTATGTATAAGTGAGATATTTAACATTTTACATTTGACTTTGACATTTGTTTTTATTTATTTTTTTTAATTAATGCCCGGGTAGGTCAACTGAATGCCCGGGTAGGTCAACTGAATGCCCGGGTAGGTCAACTGAATGCCCGGGTAGGTCAAGTGCACGCCCTTGATGATTAATTAAGTCATGATATTTTCATTAGCTTCAACAAAAATATCATGACTCAATCTAACCAATCATCAAGGTCGTACAATTAACCTAACCGGGTATTCAATTAACCTACCCAGGCATTCAGTTGAACTAACCGGGCATTTAACTTAATCAGGCATTAATTAAAAAAAATAAAAACAAATGTCAACTTGATGTGGTTTTGTGACAAGTGTAGTACTGTAATAAAAATTTTTAATAAGCCCAGAGGCCCCGGGCAGAGGGTCTATTAGTGAGAGAGAGGCCAGACCAACTTATAGAGATATTGCAGTTCAACTTTGGCCTAATACTGTAAATGAGGCTGAGACTCAGAAACAGCCTGAACCCAATGTTTCAGTTGGGCCTAAGTTAACACAAAATAGGCCAAATGAGTGGGAAAAGCCAAAGAAAACCTGGAAACCCAGGATTTTAAAGCCAAATAAAAATGTTTTAATAGAATTAACAAATAGATTTCATTCATTTTCTTAAATGATGAAGAAAATAATCAATATAGGGAAACTCAATTCAGTACCTTAGTAGTAAAAGTTTCAAGTTAAACCTAAGCAATGTAGAAAAAGTTTCTGTAATTGGAGATTCCCAAGTCAGAGGCCAAGGAACTATGTTACCAAAAGGAAGCATAGTCTATTGCTATCCTGGTGCAACCATTGATAGGGTAAAGTAAAGTAAAAAATTAGTGAAAAAACTTCAGGTACTGATTTAGTTTCTCAAAAAAATGTAGTTATTCACGCTGGAGGTAATGATGTAATACTTAAGCCATCAGATGAAATCTTAAAAAGCTATAATGAAATCTTGGTAACATTAAAAGAAGGTCGGCATAAGTCATTTATTACGGGTATTATTCCAAGGATGAGTGAAAGTAATAACTGGTTCTCTAGGGCTTTTAGCATAAATAATAGACTCAAAGAACTCTGTAAACAAGTAGGTGTAACATATATTGATCTATGGAACAAATTTTATTGGAAAAGAGAATTGTATAATAATGACAGGGTTCATCTTAATACAAGATGTAAGGATGTACTTTGTACAATTTTATTAATGGAAATCCAAAATAAAAATGTAAAAAACCTGGGTATGTCCCATTGACCAACAAATGGTACTTCACTGAATAAAATATCTCAAAATAATAATGACAACTGTCAGAAACAAACAAATAAGTTAAAGAAACAAAATTAAAGATGGCAAAGACCAAAGTCAACTGATAATAGATCCATAATTAAAGAAAATGTTGCAGGTTCTCTTTCATTATTTTATGTAAATGCAAGAAGCATCAGAGATAAGATAGATGAATTTAAAACATAGTTGAAATTGAAAAACTAGATATCATGATCATAACTGAGATGTGGACAAAATTTAGCAGTGTACCAAATAATCAATTAAGTGAGCGAGATAACATTATTACCTATGAACTCTTTTATTATGAGCGTAAACATTTTGAAGGTGGTAGAGTATTTATTTATACAAAGTCAAATTTGTCTCCAATAAAGATAAATTCAATAAAAGAAAGTGAAATAAGTCAAGTCAGTATGGATAGAAATAAAAAATTAAAATAAAATAGGTGGTATATATTGGCCACCAGAAAGATGTTCAATTAGAGGAATCCCTAAAACAAGAGAGAAGAATCGATATGTAGAAAATTAAATTATTAAGAAAATAAATAAGGTAGGTTCAAATGATGTATTGTTGGAGATTTTAACTGTAGATATATATATATTGGGTAACATTACAAGCACCTGAAAGTAATGAGAACTTCCTTGATTGTACTGTACAAAATGGTCTAAATCAGTTAATTAAAGAACCAACCGGAGAGAATGCAATTTTAGATTTATTATTAACAAATATTGCTGATTCTATATATAACATATTAGTCTGAAACACTGGGTTCAAGTGATCATTTTATAAGATGATTCAAGGTAAAATTTGACTCAAAGTATACTGAAAATGCAGCTGAAATTCCTGACTTTAAAGATGGAAATATGACTGAACATGTTAATGAGTTAAACTGTATAAATTGGGCAGAGATTTTTAAGCTTCAACCAAAGTAAATCTACACACTATGTATGGGAAAAGTTAAAAAATAAAATATGTTCAAAGTAAATATATTCCTCAGCATAAAATAAGAATCAGAAATAACAGAGAACCCTGGATAAATCTGTCTATTAAGAAAGGAATAAGAGATAAAAGAAAGGCAAATTTAAGAGAACTCAAAATGTAATGGACCTTGAAATCTATAAAAATAAGAGACAAGAAAACAAGAAATTTATAAGAGATAGTAAACGCAACTTAGAGAGGAACTTAGCCAAAAATTGTAAAGGAAATCCCAAAAAGTTCTTTAGTCATTTCAACTTAAAAAATAAATCTAATAAAAAATTGGACCCCTTCATGCTGATGACAAAATTATTGAAGAAGATTTTGAAAATGTTGAGGAGCTAAATAGATATTTCTGCTCAGTATTTACAAAGGAAACTGTAAATAAAATTCCCGATTTTATATTAGTAACAAGAGAGAGAAATCATATATATTTTGAAGAAGTGGATATTTTGAGAGCAATTGACAGGCTAAACATTGATAAGTCACCAGGACCTGATGAAATTTATCCTAAAATAGTAAAGCAAGCAAAATATAGCATAGCCCAAGCACTTAAAATACTTTTCAACCTTTCATTGATTAACAGTGAAGTTCCAGAAGACTGGAAAAAAGCAAATGTAGTCCAACTTTTCAAAAAAGGAAACAAAAACCTAGCTAAAAACTATAGACCAATTAGTTTAACTTCTATTATTTACAAATTACTTGAAAGTTCATCAGAGACAAAATTACAATATTCTAAGGAGGAGGAGGATTAATTAGTAATAGTCAACATGGCTTTCAAAATGGCAGGTCATGTTTGACAAACTTAATTGAGTCCTATAAATAGTAGCTATGTTAAAGCATCTAGATAAAAAAGAATCTGTAGATATTGTGTATGGTACTTGGATTTTGCCAAAGCTTTTGATCCAGTTCCTCATAAGTGGTTGCTTGTTAAAGTTAGAGCTCATGGAACAAAAGGGACAATAGCAAATTGGATTGAAGAATGGCTTAAAGAAAGCGAACAGAGAGTCCAGTTAAATGGAACTAGGTCTACATGGAGCCCTGAGTGGAGTCCCACAGGGGTCAGTACTTGGACCTCTACTTTTTATTATTTATATTAATGACTTGGAAAGGGGTCTAAAGAGTAAAACCTCAATATTTGCAGATGATAGAAAAATTGGGACAAAATGTAAGATCTTTAACAGGTGCAATGAAAATGCAAAAGAACATTGATAAAGTAGTTGCTTGGCAGATAGATGGGAGATGAAATTTAATGTGGAAAAGTGTAAAGTTATGCATGTTAGTCATGATCATGACAATCCAGAATTTGAGTATAACATGGATGGAAGTTGGATAAATAAAGAAAAAAAGGAGAGATTTGGGTGTCATTGTGACTCATGATCTTAAACCTACAACTCATTATATTGAAATTAGAAATAAGGCTAATGCTAGACTGAATCTAATGCAGAAACATATAGAATATAAATCGCCAGAAATTATAAGTAGGCTCTATACTTCATGTGTGAGGCGGCCTCTTGAGTATTGCATTCAATTCAGTCATTTAGAGCAAGACAAAGACAGACTAGAAAAAGTACAAAAGAGAGCCACAAGGATGATACCATGCCTTAGACACCTTAGTTACAAAGAGCGATTGGAATACCTAAACATGTTTTCCCTAAAGCAAAGAAGGTTACAAGGTGATATGATAGAAGTATATAAAATAATGAGTTAGATAATACAGACTTCCATTCTCTTTTTATAAAGGATCACAATGATAGGGCAAGAGGCCATAGCCTTAAGCTTTTTCAGCAACGATATAAATCACAATTAGTACCTACAACATAGTTTTTCAAATAGAATAGTAAAATTCTGGGTTATTATATATTTTATCACACTCAGTCATTTTACACACCAAAATACATTTTTCTAGTAGTATTTGATGTGATTTGTTCAAATATGACCTCCATTTCCGTCGGAAATGAGATCCAACAAAGTTATAGTACTTTGAAGTTTGGCTCATTTTCAAGGGAAATGGAAGTCAAAATCTAAGCAAAACACATCAAATATTACTAGAAAAATGTATTTTGGTATTAATTAACCTAACCTAACCTAACCTAACTGTGGCTAAACGAGCCTAACCCTGCTAAACGAGCCTAACCCTGGCTAAACGATCCTAACCCTGGCTAAACGATCCTAACCCTGGCTAAACGAGCCTAGAGTATTACCTTATTATGGATTAGGTGGTGGATACAGACGAGAGCTCGTTTAGCCAGGGTTAGGCTCGTTTAGCCAGGGTTAGGCTCGTTTAGCCAGGGTTAGGCTCGTTTAGCCAGGGTTAGGCTCGTTTAGCCAGGGTTAGGCTCGTTTAGCCACGGTTAGGCTCGTTTAGCCACGGTTAGGCTCGTTTAGCCACGGTTAGGCTCGTTTAGCCACGGTTAGGTTAGGTTAATTAATACCAAAATACATTTTTCTAGTAATATTTGATGTGTTTTGCTTAGATTTTGACTTCCATTTCCCTTGAAAATGAGCCAAACTTCAAAGTACTATAACTTTGTTGGATCTCATTTCCGACGGAAATGGAGGTCATATTTGAAATCACATCAAATACTACTAGAAAAATGTATTTTGGTGTGTAAAATGACTGAGTGTGATAAAATACATAATAACCAAATTCTAGAATAGCTTAGATGAAGAAGTCGCGAGTTCCCATACTTTGGAGACTTTTAAGAATAAACTAGATAAATTATGACTGAAAGAGGTACTTGGTAATGACATTTTGGTGGAACTAGTAATGGTGTGGAGAAGAGGTTTGTGAACCCTTCCCACATATACATATAGTTTATTTGGTAAATATGGATATTACCGCCTCCACCCAATTTTGATGCCAAATTTTGGAATCAAAATTGGGTGGAGGCCGTGATATCCATATTTACCATTTAGTTTTTATTTGGGTAAATCTCATCACCCACACAGAGTGATGGGATATAGGGAGGTAGCATCTTGGGTTAGGGGATACTCTCTATCTTTATACCCCCCATTTAGAGATTTCTCTGCTGAGTAGTACCCCCCATAGCACTGTGATATATGAAAGATTCATTATGTTCACTTGCCTCATAGACACCTTTAATTAAATGGAAGTACATTCAAATACTCTATACAGTCTTTACAGTCCCACCTACTCCTTTTATCTTAATTGTAGAGCTTGTACTATATTATTCAGGTTATAGTTATATAGATCCATGTAAAACTTCTTGTGATGAGATAATTATATGATGTCCACAATTAGTACAGTAGTAGTATTGATGAATGATCCACAAGATCCAAAGTTTTGAAGTTAATGTACAGCTAGTAGATGATGTGTAACAATCTGCAGAGATCAATTGGGTCTTAATTTTGCATGTAAGTATTTATGGTTTGTTTATATTAACAGTGGAGCCACCCAGATGGGCTGAAGGGCCTCTAGTGTGCCCACTATAAAATTTTTACCGTTACCATACCATTTTACAAATATCAAACAAAGTCAAATGTAAAATATCTCGCTTATACGTAATTTACGACAAAAATGCCATAGAAGTGCCTTAGAATTGTCAAAACTACCTAGGCTATTGTAAAGACAAAATTCCTAAGATTCCGTGGTTGTACAAAACTGCAAATTTACCTAAATTAGTTAGGTTCGTACGGTTAGTAATTGGGACACTATGGACTCTGTCTCTGAACACTGTCTAGATAGTAAAATTTTACCATAACTTCAATTAGGCCAATTGGAAAAATCCTCGCGCGACGCATCGGAAAATGTAATGTAATGTAAAATTCAGGCAAATTTTGCAGTCTGGAAAAATAGGTCCTACGACCATACCAGCCTTCTTCCTTTTCTTCTTGTTTTTCTTTTTCTTTGCAGTTTCTGGGGCCGCACCACCTACATTATGATCATCATTATCAATAATATAGTCTTCTCCAGGGCGATGTTTATCTTCTGACTTTTCTCCAACATTATTTACCACAGCAGCAGACATTTTTAAAAGCTAAGATTCTTCACGTGCTACAGTTCAACTTTTACACTGACTTGTAGAAATCAGCGATATAGTTATTAATGTTAAGCTATGACAATACTTGTAAGTCTGTCGATTTCACAGTTCTGGTAATGGGTACCTTAATTAATGATTTATTTAAGAGTTTATTTGACTAATTTTTGTTGTTTGTAGAGGCCAACGGCTAAAGTAGAAAAGTCTAGGACACCACGCAACTATAAAGTATAAATTATTTCATAAATTTGTACAAAGAGGGTAGACGGTAGACCGACAGAAATTAGAAATAGATAGTGAAATAAATAAAGCTTCCTACATGTAGGGTCATTGAGCAACCAATCACTTTATTAAACAAACAAACATCTTTATTGCAGATCATTCACAATCCATAGCACTTAATCTACTATACAAATACACTCTTCTCATACACTTAACGTGATACATAAAAACAATCTTCTCATACACTTAACTGTTAAAAATACTTGCCTTACAAGAGAGGCTAATATGTCCTAAGTTCTATTTTTCAATTATTTGAGGCATTCTAACAAAATATTTTGACCCAATAAATTCTGAAGGGAATACTTCACATAACTCAAATTAATGATTACCAGTATAAGATTGGGTCCGAACTCCGATTCCATAAATCCAAGGAATTTAACCGGAAAATTGATTCTCATTCTTTCTTGGGAACCCACTTCCATCGTTTCCAACAGACAAAAATACCATCCAAAATGGCACTCAAACTCTTTGTTCAGCATGTGGAGATTGTTGGCAGTGAACAAAACAATTAATAACACGACACAGCTGGCACTGTTTGAAGTACAAAAGGTCGAGAACGAAGACGGAAAACAGTAGACAACGTTGTCGACTGCAGCATCTATTTCAACCATAGTCAAATATAATTTACCAAGTGTTATTATAAAAGTTAATTTCATGGATAAGTGTTCACCCAAAAATTGACTCGTAGCACCCCCCGAATACAGCAATAGAAATTACAAATCCCATTCATCAGTGTTAAATTTTAGATCGGCGAGACGGACGTGCGTTTGGAATAGCCGGTAATATTGGATTAGGGCCAGGGTCTGTTACATATTATGCTTCTTACGGTCATAACATACAGATCAGAGTAAAACACAAAAAATAACTTTTCATTACTTTCAATTTTTCTTTATTCATAGAGTTGTTTACCCTCCTTCGAAAAACCTACCGTATATTTACCTTGAAGCGTTCCTGCCTCAAGGATGCGCTGCTCTCAAGAAGTCCGCTCAACGTCACCCGAGGCGGGGCCACGACGTAGTCGTCACCCTTTTCTCATGCTCATGCCGTAAGATTTGATCTCCAATCGAATTTGTGATGGCTGATCTGGCAGAGGAATACCCTGTCATCGTGGGTTAGTCGGATATGTTGGCTACAAACATGTTAGGAAGTTTTTTAAAAGTATCCACTGGGACTGCACTTATACCTCTAAGGTATTGAGGGAAGGAGCTAAACAGGTGAGAACCCTGCCGAGAGATGCTACTATACCGATTATACTATTATATATATATATATATATATATATATATATATATATATATATATACAAAGGTGGGCACCCGGGCCTCATATAGGACCGACGGTCCCGGTCCGGTCCTTGCCTCAAACTGGACCGACGGTCACGGTCACGGTCCTTTCTGAAGATAGGACCTAGGAACGACTCGGTCCTCGGTCCTTATATATAATATAAGTGAAAAATTTGATTAAAATGAAAAATGAAATTAAAGACACCGGAAATCTTTAATTTTATTAACGTAAATTATAATTAATACAATACATAAATGATGAAAAAAGTTATTAAGTAAAATGCTTGAGTTTCCCTTCAAGAAGACTAGCATTTCAAAATGGCTGTCACTGAGCCCTGACCTTTTCGGCTTGAGGACGTCCTTCCCCAAAGAGAAGAGCCTCTCCACGGCGGCACTGGATGGGATAGGCGTGTGTTAAACTTGATGAACAAGTCCTTCAGGTGTTGAAAGAAGTTTCAGTTCAGTCTCAGTCTCTTTCTGAGTCTTCTGGAGGAAACGATCCATCTTCTTTAGAACTTCAAATAATCACTAAACACACTAAAATCACTAAAAAAAGACCGTCCGGAATTGTTTAAAAATGGACCGTCGCTCCTCATTTCGGTCCTCACTGAGAAAAGACTGACTTTCCCGCTCACGGTCCTTAAAAAGGACAGAGTTCCTGGAGTTCGGTCCTTTTGGAACTCGGTCCTGCCCACCTTTGTATATATATATATATATATATATATATATATTATATATATTAATATATATATATATATATATATATAATATTAGGAGAAATCCAATGACAAGGAGGAATGTAAATGCCATGAAAAGTCTTCTTTAATGCGCAACGTTTCGAGCAATACGCTCATCATCAGGCTAGATAATAACAATATGAAATTAGAATCAATAAATAAATGTGAACAAGACAAAATAATTTCCATAAAACCTATTCAGTAAAAGCAAATTTTAAAAAGACTAAAAGAAGAGGGTCAAATTCAAAGTTATAAAAATTTACATATAAAATTAACCAGAAATATAAAAAGCTATTTTTAAATTACATATAGTAAATTTGAAATTAGTACACTAGAATAATTAACACTAATACAATGGAATAATTAACACTACGAACCTTCAATGCTGGTTCCGAGGCAAGAGTAATTTAAAACAAAACAAAACAGGAAACAAGCTATGGGTTGGGCGGTTGGAGTTATAAGTTAGGGGAGGGGGGAGGGGGGTTTATAAAAATTTAGAGGGACAGCTGAGGAATCCACGTTTAGAGAAGGGGTCAATGTTTAATATAAGAGATTCCAAATTCTAAGTGAGTTAGGACAAGAATTACAACCGAGAATTTTAAAATTATCTAAAGTGACATCAGTTTTACATTTTATACTGTGTTCTCGAATACTGGAGGCTTCTTTTTTATTTAAAATTTTACCTGTTCGGCAACTTATTCCCATATGCGAATAAAATCTAGTCCTGAGGGAGCGCACGGTGCTGCCAATGTAAGTACCAAGGAGACACCTTGGCAGGTAAATAAATATACAACACCGCTACGCAACGAATCAGGAGTTCGATCCTTCGCTGAGAAAAAGCTACCTAAAGACATTTTGTTAATAAATATAATGCGAAAATCAGTATGATAAAAAAATTTTCTTAACAACTTTGTAAATTTAAGTTTAAATTCTTTATTCATGGGACCCATTTCAGGTACCAGGAAATATTTTATATCTTTAGGCACTGAAATACAGGAAAGTTGAGGGCTATAAACATTATTTAAGAAAGATCTTATTAGTTTATCTACATATTGAACAGGAAAACTATTATTGGTAAAATATGATCTTAAATTATTAAATTCATCGTTTAGTAAGGTAAAACTAGAGGTCAAATTATATCCTCTGAACAAGAGAGTTTTAATACACGACATCTTATAGTTAAAATCAGTAAAACTAAAGAAATTCATGCCCAAACCAGTAAAGTGGGTTTCCTGTAAACTGATGTAGTAATAGAATCACCTTTTTTCGAAATTAAAAGATCTAAAAGGGAAGGGAGCCATTTTTCAGTTTCCATTGTATAAGTTATATTGGGGTGCAGAGAATTTAAGAAGTTAAAAAATTGTTGCGCTTGTACAGCATTATCAAAACAGCTATCGAGTCATCAACGAAGCGTCGATAGAAAATTGGTTTACAATGGGTGGGAGATTGTCTAAAAATTACACTTTCTAAATGAGTCATAAAAAAATCAGCTGATAGAGGTCCGACGGGTGATCCCATCCCAACACCATCAATTTGTTGGTAAACCTTATTATTGAAAGTAAAATAACATTGCTTAAAAACCAATTCTAAAAGTTCCTTAAAATAAGACCATGAATTTAATAATTTAAGATCATATTTTACCAATAATAGTTTTCCTGTTCAATATGTAGATAAACTAATAAGATCTTTCTTAAATAATGTTTATAGCCCTCAACTTTCCTGTATTTCAGTGCCTAAAGATATAAAATATTTCCTGGTACCTGAAATGGGTCCCATGAATAAAGAATTTAAATTTAAATTTACAAAGTTGTTAAGAAAAATTTTTATCATACTGATTTTCGCATTATATTTATTAACAAAATGTCTTTAGGTAGCTTTTTCTCAGCGAAGGATCGAACTCCTGATTCGTTGCGTAGCGGTGTTGTATATTTATTTACCTGCCCAAGGTGTCTCCTTGGTACTTACATTGGCAGCACCGTGCGCTCCCTCAGGACTAGATTTTATTCGCATATGGGAATAAGTTGCCGAACAGGTAAAATTTTAAATAAAAAAGAAGCCTCCAGTATTCGAGAACAGAGTATAAAATGTAAAACTGATGTCACTTTAGATAATTTTAAAATTCTCGTTGTAATTCTTGTCCTAACTCACTTAGAATTTTGGAATCTCTTTATATTAAAACATTGACCCCTTCTCTAAACGTGGATTCCTCAGCTGTCCCTCTAAATTTTTTATAACCCCCCCCCTCCCCCTCCCTATTTTTTATAATCCCCCCTCCCCTAACTTATAACTCCAACCGCCCAACCCATAGCTTGTTTCCTGTTTTGTTTTGTTTTAAATTACTCGTGCCTCGGAACCAGCATTGAAAGGTTCGTAGTGTTAATTATTCCATTGTATTAATGTTAATTTTCTAGTGTACTAATTTCAAATTTACTATATGTAATTTAAAAATAGCTTTTAAATTTCTGGTTAATTTTATATGTAAATTTTTATAACTTTGAATTTAACCCTCTTCTTTTAGTCTTTTTAAAATTTGCTTTACTGAATAGGTTTTATGGAAATTATTTTGTCTTGTTCACATTTATTTATTGATTCTAATTTCCTATTGTTATTATCTAGCCTGATGATGAGCGTATTGCTCGAAACGTTGCGCATTAAAGAAGACTTTTCATGGCATTTACATTCCTCCTTGTCATTGGATTTCTCCTAATATTAAATTGAAGCTTTGTAGAAGCAAACCGCATGACTATATATATATAATTATATATATAAGGTCATATGACGGTGAACCACAGCTTTATTGTAAAATCCAACCACGGTCGCTACATTTTGGACGAGTGACGGTCCTCCCACCCAACTACTCTCCAGACCCAATGTTTGCTTAATTTCGCTGATCGACTGGAAACGGTATTACTACATTGGCCATGACGTTGCCCTTCCGAGAGATAAAAAGTTGTGTCGAGTATGGTAATTGTCAGAGCTGGGCACCGCAAACTCAAAATCACTTCCGCAATCGCAAATCCGCAAACTCAAACCTTACCTTCCGCAACCGCAAATCCGCAAACTGCTTGCCATTTTTGGTGCCGCAAACGCAAATCCGCAAACGCAAACCATATTTCCAATTTTTACAGTGCTGGGCACTTCCGCAAACACTTCCGCAAACCGCAAATTCAGCAATCGCAATTTTAACTATAAAAAGTATCCAAAACATTAAAGAGGTATAAAAAGTTTTCATATCTTTTTAATGTTTAATGTTTTAGCCTTGTTTTTATTAAAAACAAGGCTAAATAATTTATTACAATAAATCACTATTGTAGAAGAAATAAAAATACTACATATATTGATATATTATATTGAACAAAAACACCTCCTGCAAGTAAATAGTAAATAAATTAAATAATAAATTTAATCATTTGAATTCCATAAATTTTGAGACTTAGACACGTTAGAGAAGACTGTACTGTAACTGTAGTAACTGTACACACATTACATTACACAAGTTAAATTAAGTTAACACTGTGACTGTACACAGTGCCAGCCAATTGGCGGCCAGTGACAGCAGCGTCACAGCACTAGCGGGCTTGGCCAGTGGCCACGTGGGAAATTTGCGGAAAGATTTGCGTTTGCGGTCTTAGTTCCGCAACGCAAATTCACTAATTTGCGATGACTTTGCCGCAAACGCAAATCCGCAAACGAAAAACATACTTCCGCAATTGCGGAATTTGCGGTTTGCGGAAGTGTTTGCGGAAGTGCCCAGCTCTGGTAATTGTAAATAGTAAACGTAAATTGTTGAGTATCACGTATTCATTTTAGCATGACAGTTCACGAATGAGATCAGGAGACTCCGTAAATTATATTAGACTACTGTATGTTTCAACTTTGTTTTTCACTTTCTTTCTTTAGTTTTGTGAACAATGTTTTAGGCTTCTTTTTCTGTTGTTTAATGTCTTCGTCACGTGATCTTTCCTAACTCGCTTTTACTTCATTTCAACTTTTGAGGTCTTCAAATTTTGAACCGCCTTTCTTTTCCTACGTCATGAAGTTTTAGTGTAAACTTTAATTACTAAGCTAGAAAGTATGTAATTACAGATAACGCAGGACAAAAATAAACCGCAATGTCTGCCGTTTTATTAGTTTTTATAATAACTGACAACTGGCTGGGGCTAAAACAACATCCCACAGAATGGTAGAACAATTATGCCAACAAAAATAAAATATAAAAGGAGAAGATTACAAAATTAACGTGTCAAAAGGAATCACAAAGAACACTTAATTATCTCGGGTTTCGCAATAGGTACGAATCCCATTTAAATGTCATCCTTTTGGTAAGGGACTCTCTCTTCTCGCTCGAGAAAGTGCCGCATCCTTCCTATGCTTAAACCCAAAACCCAAAATAAGAATCCGAAGGAGCAGTGAATGAGTATTCTCCAGTGGTGTAGTGCTAAATAAAGAAGTGAGGGAACGCATTTTGAAAGTGTTACTCAGATGCGGGGGGGACAATGGCGAGCGCGGCGAGCCCATACAGCTGGGGGTCCGGGGGCACTGTAAGCTCCCCGGGAAATCTTTTGAAATCTGACCAATTTCAGGAATATTTTGAGGTCATATGCACTGGATATTAGGATATATTCCAAGGTTCAAGATGCAGTATTTCCAGTGTCATTAGATATATGACATCCAGTACGATCAATAAAAATAGCTAACAACTGGAATGATTAACTAAAAAAAAGTTAACAACTGGTACGCCGTGGTGACTGTTTCGTCAGATCTTTATAGGCTAGCATTGCCTCAGTCGAAGCTAAAAGAAATGAAACAGTTAATGATTCTTTCTCATACTTCTTCTAGGGGTGGGAATTAAAATTTCATGACGTTAGAGATTTGTAAGTTCGGATTTATTTGAAATAGTGAGGGAACGCCGTTCCGTCTACCAAAAAAAGTAAGGGAACGCCGTTCCCACGCGTTCCCACAGCACTACACCACTGGTATTCTCCGTTTAATAGTCATCGCCCCTGGTAACTACTTCTTTACATGTGGGGCGGAGAACGATAGTGTGTTCAAACTGAGCAGTGTAACTACCCTTAATGTCATACAAAGGGGGGTAAGGGTCAACAATACCCTGTGGGAAGAAATGAAAAAACTGATATTAAAAATAATTCCATCTTCAAAAAGAATATAATTAGTGCCCAGCGGATAATGCAGAATCTAATCATTTTGTTTTCACATTTGAAGGAACGAAGATTCCAAATGTAGTTACAACCCAATTAATTTACACGCAGTATAATTAACGTAAAGAACGACGCTCGTATAGGAGATATTCCGCGCAAGATGAGAGAGAGAGAACGAGGGTGGGAGAAAAGTTTTTGAGGATTTTATATATGCAACTATTTAATAAATCAGGTGATGCGGCTGGCCACTCGATGGGACCTCGCCGCCCAAGCGGCAAGCCATCTTCCTTCAAGGTTCGTATCCAGAATCTGACGGGAAGCTGCAGAGTAATGTGGTGGCGCTCCATCATGTTGATAAAGCTAATTCCTGCCAACGCCATTAGTAAACTGTTGCAAAACTATGTCTCTCAATACCTGGCAATAGCGTTTTCCATCCATCGTATCTCTCGATATGTCAAAGGAAACGAGTCCTGAATAACAAATGCATCCCGAAACTGTTAGTGTAGCAGTTTTAACGAGTTTACCTAATCGTATTTTGGGATTTTTTTTCGCCCACTAGTGAACGTTGTTTGTTTCCTTTACTCGTCAAACCGAAGACACATTCATCTGAAAATTTGATCTTTCCAAGGAAATCTGGATCACTGTTGAACTTTTGTTCTCATTGTTTCAGCAAACTGCAGCCGTCTATCAGAATCATCATCGTATATGAGCTGAGAGTAAATGGGTGTGTAATCGTGGTACCCCTGTGATTTCAATATTTTTGCTACTGAAAATTTGGTAATGCCCAATTCCTGTGCGACTTTTCTCGTTCAAGTTGTTGGATCGACTTGAAAACTGGCCAGGACAGTTTCCTTGTTGTTGTCTCCTGTCACCGTTACTAGCCTTCCGCTTCTTGAACGGTCTTTTACCAGGTTCCCTGTTTCCCAAAGTTTGAGCTTCCAGTATCGAAGAATAGTTGCATTTGGTGGCGCGGTTTATTATATTTTTCTTGAGATAAACGCAAACTTTCTTCACAATTATTATGAGAAATAGTCCACGACACAAGATACAATTTTTCTTCATTGCTGTATTCCATTATTACTTACATGGCACTGACTGTGGTTAGGGCTTTCCTATTCTAGAGAGAGTTACAAGGGGTTACAAGGATAAGTACCACCCCCAAAGGCCTTGCGGCCCATACCGGAGGTACCAATGGCAACGGGTGCCAGGGAAAAATTCCTACACATTGTCACAGCTAGCTTCTCGAACAGCAACCCCAGAAGATAGTAATACACATCCTCAAATAGTGTGCAAGATTCGGTCTAACCTTTTCTTGAACTGACCCACAGAGGAACTGTTCACAACTTCTGAAGGTAACCTGTTCCACGTGTCACAGGTCTTATAGGTAAAGTAATTCCCACACACACTAGTCCTAAACCGTTTCAAATCCAACTTCTAACCATTATTGCGAGTTCAGTTACCATTTAAACTAAATATGCTTCTAAAATCGTCATCGTCGAACCCGTGTAAGAGCTTGAAAACCTCGATCAGTTGACCGCGCAGCCTCCGAGTTTCCAGCGAAAACAAATTCAGCGCGTGGAAAGCGTCGATTTTAGCCCATATGCCTTACAGAAGGGATTAACTTTGTGGCACTCGCCTGGACTCGCTCCAGCCTGTCAATATCTTTCCTGAGGGTGGGTGACCAGAATTGCACAGAGTACGCCAGGTGCGTCCAAACCAAACCAGGGAATTGTACAAAGAAAGCACAATCTCCTTGCTCCGAAATCGAAATTGCCTACTGATATAACCCAACAGCTTCTGGGCTTTCTTTTCCACCTCTATGAACTGTTTGGTAAACTTAAGGTCACTGCTAATTAGCACACCCAAGTCCTTTCCCAAATCGGTGGCCTCGATATTACTCCCAACATGGAGTAGTCCGACTTGGGATTGGCGTTAAACGGCATTTGCCATTTTTCGGACCACTCTCCTATCCTAGGTAGGTCCGCACGCAGTTGCTCGACCGCTTCGGGCGTCCCAACATTGGTGTCATCAGCAAATTTGGCGATCCTACTGACGATGCCAGCGTCGATATCATTTATGTAAATGATAACAACAGTGGCCCCAAAACGGAACCCTGAGGAACCCCGCTATTGTCCGAGGCCCAACGAGAGAGAGAGAGAGAGAGAGAGAGAGAGAGAGAGAGAGAGAGAGAGAGAGAGTTACAAGGAGTTACAAGGAGTTACAAGGACAAGAGGAAGCCTCAAAGACCTTCCGGTCCACTCTGGGAGGTTCCTGTTATTAAACAAGTTTATTTTTCTTTCAACTATCCTAGCAGTAGTAGAAAAATAAATGGAAAAGTAGAAGGCTCTCTCCCCACCCTCCACTCCGTTCCTGCCAGAAGCAGGTAGGGGAAAAGGTTGAAGAAAATACCTTGACCCTGGAAAAGTAGCCAAGGAAATTTTACAGGAAAGTGGAGAATATATAAATAGCTCTATATTTAGCATGCTCACAGAGACACCGTGCAAGCGAACTCCTGCAGAGTTATGTTATGTTTTAGTCTTAAACTATGAGAGTATTCAGTACTTTGTCTAGCCTATTTTTAAACACATTTACACTTTGACTGGAAACAACCTCTGAGGGAAGTTGGTTCCAGATATTAACTATTTTATAGGAAAAGAAATTCACGCAGACAGAGGTCCTAAATGTCTTTAGTTCCAGTTTAAACCCATTATTTCTTGTCGGATTGGCATTAAGTGAGAATAAGTTTCTGTAATCTACCCAGTCTATTCCATTGAGCATCTTGAAGACTTGAATAAGCTGACCCCGCTGAGAGAGAGAGAGTTATAAGGAGTTACAAGGAAAAGAAGTACCTCAAACGGCCTTGCGGCCCATACTGAGGAGGTACCAATGGCAACGGGTGCCAGGGAAATATTTTCTACACACTCAAATAGAGTGCAAGATTTGGTCTAACCTTTTCTTGAAATGATCCACAGAGGAACTGTTCACAACTTCTGAAGGTAAACTGTTCCACGTGTCACAGATCTTATACGTAAAGTAGTTCCCACACACACTAGTCCTAAACCGTTTCAAATCCAACTTCCAACCAGTGTTGCGTGTTGGGTTATCATTTAAACTAAACATGCTTCTAAAATCGACATCGTTGAACCCGCGTAAGAGCTTGAAAACCTCGATCAGTTGACCGCGTAGCCTCCGAGTTTCCAGCGAAAACAAATTCAGGGCGCGTAAGCGTCGATTGTAGCCCATAAGCCTAACGGAAGGGATTAACTTTGTGGCCCTCGCAAGCACTCGCTCCAGCCTCTCAATATCTTTCCTGAGGGTGGGCGACCAGAACTGCACAGCATACTCCAGGTGCGGCCGAACCAGGGAATTGTACAGAGAGAGCACAATCTCCTTGTTCCGAAACTGAAATTGCCTCCTGATATAACCCAACAGCTTCTGGGCTTTCTTTTTCACCTCTACGCACTGTTTCGTAAACTTAAGGTTGTAATTAGCACACCCAAGTCCTTTTCCATATCAGTCGCCTCAATATTACTCCCCAACATCGAGTAGTCCGACTTGGGATTGGCGTAGCCAATGTGCATCACCTTGCATTTACCCAAGTTAAACGGCATTTGCCATTTTTCGGACCACTCTCCTATCCTACTAGGTCCGCACGCAGTTGCTCTATCTCTTTGGGCGTCCCAACATTGGCCCCAAGCTTGGTGTCATCAGCGAACTTGGCGATCCGACTGATGATGCCACCGTCGATATCATTTATGTAAATGATAAATAACAGTGGCCCCAAAACGGAACCCTGAGGAACCCCGCTAGTGACAGAGGCCCAACCCGAACTAGCCCCTTTAATTACAACCCTCTGCCGCCTATTCTTCAGCCAGTTTTCAATCCACCTACCTACTTCCCCACCGATACCCAGCGCGCGGACTTTGGCCATTAGCCGGCGGTGAGTTACCTTATCAAAGGCTTTCTGAAAGTCGAGATAAAGTATATCAATCGCCCTACTCTTATCATACTCACTCAACATGACGTGGAAAAACCCGAGCAAGTTGGTGAGACACGACCTATGCCGTCTGAACCCATGTTGGGAGTCCCCAAGCAGCTTGTAGGAATCCAAATGGTCAACGATCCTATCGGCTATTATCCCCCCTAATAATTTACATACAACTGAAGTGAGACTAATGAGACGATAGTTTCCTGGACTTTCGTGATTCCCTTTCTTAAAGATAGGGGTCACGTTGGCTTCCCTCCAGTCACCAACGATTTGTTGAAGACTGTAGCCAGGTGGGGAGCCACCTGGTCGTGCACCTCCCGCAACACTCTGGGGAGAAACTGGTCTGGCCCAGGATCCTTAAACACGCTCAGTTTGTCTATTCTATCGGCAACGACTGTCACGGTACATGGAACACTATCCAGGCCAGCACCTTCGTGCCTGACGCCTGGCTCGGGGATGACACGGCTGTCCTCCCTGGTGAACACTCCCGCAAAATACTCATTAAGCACATTAGCGATGTCCGCTTCTAATGGGCTTTCTATTATTAACATTACTGAAACTCCTTAGAGTTCCCCTTGCAGAGGCTTGTCACCCGTAGTTCTTCGTTACGTTTCGCTTGCCTAACCTTCGCCTTCGCTTCCCTACACAGGCGGACATACGCCTCAGTGTTCTCATGGGAACGATTGGCCTTCGCCCTCTTATACGCTACTTTCCTATTTCGGATAGCTGAAGCGATGTCACGACTGAACCACTTAGGCTGCGTTGAAGCAGGGGTGACCGGTTTTGAGGGTATGGCAGCAGACTGCAGCACCATAAACTCGTCCAGGAATGCACTCCACACTTCCTCAACATCGCCGCCGACCTCTAACCCCATCTCACCTACGCTATCCCGGAAGCTAACAAAGTCCGCCCGCCGTAGATCGAGCTTACTGCCTCTCGAGTTACTACGCTTCAGCCGAGGGACGCAGACACGGAACCTAATCAGACCGTGATCACTCCCGCCCAACGATTCGTCAACGGTGAGGCCAGTGACGAGGTTGTCTTCGGTCGTGAATACTAAGTCTAGAACGCTTTCGCCTCGTGTAGGCTCATTGACCCACTGGGTGAGGAAGTTCTCATCAGCAAAGTCAACTAGCCTCCTCCCTTCAGCATCAGCAGTCTTGTCTTCCCACTTTATGCCGCGACAGTTGAAGTCTCCTAAAACTAAACACACCGTATCCCCTAGCAGGCTATGGAGTTCGGTGTGCAGGGCTGTATCATCCTCGAGGAGGGGATGCGGAGGTCTGTACACCAAGATTAGCCTATAGTTCGTCCCTCCCACATTCAGATCGACGCCAAGCAGCTCCCGTTCCGACCGGAACTGGCAGACAACCGGACTCAACATGTCCCTGACATATATTAGTACCCCCCCCCCCTCCCCACGGGTGTGGTCTTTGCGAAACATTCTATGCCCAGGAATTTCGAACTCCCCAACGTAGTCCCTACGATCAGTATGAATCCAGGACTCGGTGATAGCAACGATATCCTGGTATTCTGATGCTAAGAGCGCCCGTAGCTCGCAAAACGTGTTCCTAATCGACCTAGCATTAAAAAGCACTGCACGGAGGGAGCCTTCCCTATTCTGACCGCCCCCTAGCACGACCCTTTTCCCGAACAGACAGGGCTGTCGGCAGGGCCATTTCCTGGCATAAGCAGACTAAGCGGCCGCTTAGGGCCCCGCTGCTACTAGGGGGCCCCTAGACAGGCTCCCAAGTTATAGCTCAGTGGGCAAGAATAGGAATATAGCTGAAGTTATTATTAATATTATTGTTATTATTATTATTATCATTATTATCATTATTATTATTATTATTATTATTATTATTGTCGTATTAATTAAAGTTTTTGTATGAGACAAATGTGATAAAACGGAAACAAACGAAACGTTTTGGTCGTTATGTGTAAATAACTATTGTGACATCTTATTTCTATATTATTTAACTTTATTCTTACTATATGCTTATACTTTCCTAAATGCTTAATTTTTCTAGTATTGTAAAACATTATTTAACTAATTTACTAATTATTAAGAGATTTTGTAACACTTTAAAACCTAGGATTATTTTCGTTATGTTTTCAAGTTTATTAATTCTTTTCTCATCTTTTTCAGATAATGTGAATTTTGTTGGTTGAAACCTAAATGGTCTGATTATATTATATGAATGTATTTGATTAACGTTACAATTATAACAATTATTATTATTATTATTATTATTATTATCATCATCATCATTATTATCATGATTATTATTATTTAGCAGATTAGTTGTGGTTAACTAGATGTGACTTCGTGTATCTTGGAAAATGAAACGATATTATCCATCAAGAGTTGAAAAAACGGAAAAAGAAGAAAATAGAGGAGGAGAAGCTTTCCAGTAGCACAGGTGAGATGTGCCACTTGTAGTAGAGCCTGATGAACCAACAAGTGGCCCATTTTCTGTTCAGCTTCAAACACCACACACAGGCATTTCTACTGAGCAACAAGAACCAAGATCTGCTCCACCGCTTGATCCGTATGACTGGCCAGTTGTCCTGTCAGATGCCTTGAAGACAGATCTGGTGTCTGGAGGACCATTTCAAATCAGTCCAGATTTCACATTCCCTAAAAGAGAGGACGGTAGAAGCGTTCATCACCATTACATGTACAGAACATTAATTAATGGGGAAAAAATAAAGCGAAGCTGGCTGATGTACTCTAGAAGGAATGATGCTCTTTATTGCTTCTGCTGCAAGTTGTTTTCAAGGAAGTGGTACAAACTAATTACGGATGGACTTTCAGACTGGATAAACGTTGTGTAATGAGTCTTTACTAATTATTGTTTTCTGTGTAACAAGTCTTTACTAATTATTGTTTTCTGTGTAACAAGTCTTTACTAATTATTGTTTTCTGTGTTTCAGATCTATGCTATGTTTATGTTGAATAAAGCCTCAAATTGGCCTTTACTTTATCTTTAGCCCGCTAACAAACGCGGCACCACAATTTATTCAACATTTCAATCAGCCATTCAGTCGGCCTTTCAGATACAGCAAGCAAATATTCATCCAGTAATCTTACTATATCATGGAGAAGGTGATTCGCCCGGATAAATTTATTACTTCTCCGAATTCTCCCCAAGCTGGGAAACTATGGAAATTATGGTCGCGCGGATTCAAATATTTCTTGAGTACTATCGCCGAACACAACCCCAATAAATTGGAGGTTCTATTCATACATATCGGCCCCGATGTCGCTGATATCATTCAAGACTGCTCTACTTATGAGGATGCCATGGCAGCCTTAGAGGCCACCTACGTCAAGAAGCCAAACGAGGTATGCGCTCGCCACCTGTTGTCCACCCGTCACCAAAAGCCCGAGGAAACCCTCGATGAGTACTTGCAAATTCTTCAACAACTAGCCAATGACTGCAACTTCAAATCGGTTTCCGCCGACGAAAACAGGAGTTCATCTGTGAGAGACGCTTTCATCCGAGGAATTAGAGATAGCGCCATCCGTACCCGCTTACTCGAAAATGACACACTCTCACTGGAAAAGGCTATCGTCCAGGCTCGAACATTAGATCAGGCCCAGAAAAACTCAGAATCGTACCTCACTCATTACGGTGCTGTTGCAGCCACTGGCTCTCGCCACGAACCGTCGCCGACTACTGACTCTGCCCGGCCTGCCTGCGTCCAAGAAGACGATCTCCCAAACTCTTCAGCCGCTACGAATTTCGACAACAAAGCCGCTCTGTGCTTCTTCTGCGGGTCTCGACGCCACCCACGAAGCAGGTGTCCAGCAAAGGATTCTATCTGTGCGAAATGTGAAAAGACCGGCCACTGGGCCAAAGTCTGCCGCTCAAGTACTTCCTCGGCACGTCAAAAACAGGATAAAACCACAGCGTCTCATTCAGCCGCAGCATTAGCGACCATTAGTACCACTCTATCGTGTAGCTCCTCCATGCCTACCAACTCAACAGTCGATATCCTCGTCAACGGCCGTTCGTGTCTCGCCTTGTTGGATACTGGCAGCTCGGACAACTTCATTCGTGAGGATCTAGCCAAACACTTAGAGCTGCCCATTCTTCCGCACTCGGGCGTCGTATCAATGGCTTCGCCTAATCTATCCGCAGCCATCTCAGGTCGATGTACAGTGAAGGTTACGATGGGAGACCGCGACTACGAAAAGCTCGAACTATCCGTCTTGTCGGATCTGTGCGCTGACATAATACTCGGTACCCCATTCTTAATCAGACACAAGGAATTGAACATCAATTTCGGAGGTCCGGAGCCAGCACTCCATATATGCGGCCTTACTCGATCAAGAATTTCAGCCCCACCACTATTCGGCAACTTAACTGCCGATTGTCGTCCCATCGCCACGAAGTCCAGACGATTTTGCTCTGAGGACAAAATTTTCATTGGGAAAGAAATCGAAAAGCTACTCAGGGATGAGATAATTGAACCCAGTAACTCACCCTGGCGTGCTCAAGTAGTCATCACATCTACCGAAACAAAAAAAAAACGCATGGTAATCGATTTCTCTCAAACCGTCAACCGATTTACCATGCTAGATGCATATCCTCTTCCGCGAATCGATGATATAGCCAACAAAGTCTCACAACACAAATACTACAGCGTAATTGATCTGTCAAGCGCATACTACCAGGTAGAAATCGATCCGTCTGAACGACCTTTCACAGCATTCGAGGCTGACGGAAATCTATACCAATTCAGAAGGATCCCTATGGGAGTAACTAACGGAGCCGCGGCCTTCCAGCGCGTCATGAACGAATTCATATCCTCGAACAACTTATCATCAACATACGCCTACCTCGACGATCTCACCATCTGCGGAACCACTTGGGAAGAGCACGATGAGAACCTTCGACATTTCTGGGAAGCCGCTAAACGAGTAAATCTGAGTCTAAACAAGGAAAAATGCAAGCTTTCGATGACATCAGTGCACCTGCTCGGATATTCTATCTCTCATGGCGTATTGCGGCCCGATCCCGAACGCCTCCGGCCACTACAAGAACTTCAAACTCCTCGCAACAAGTCGTCTCTACAACGCGTAATCGGACTATTCGCATACTATGCTAAATGGATTCAGAACTATTCCCTCAAGATCAAACCTCTGCTCAACGTTTCATCATTCCCATTAACTCGCGAGGAAGTATCAACGATCCAAACACTCAAAGATGATATCTCGAAAGCTGTCGTCGGTTCAATCGATGAAGAACTGCCGTTCACTGTGGAGACGGACGCTTCCTCTTCAGCAATCGGAGCCACCCTCACCCAGAACGGCCGCCCGGTGGCGTTCTTTTCTCGCGCTCTGAATAACACAGAACGTCGCCATCACATCGTTGAAAAGGAGGCATACGCTGTAATCGAATCCATTCGCAAGTGGAAGCACTTCTTAGCTTATCGACACTTTACTGTCGTCACCGACCAGCGGAGCGTATCTTTCATGTTCGATGGAAAAGCTACTGGTCGTATTAAGAACGATAAGATTCTCCGTTGGCGTGTAGAACTAGCCGGCTACTCATTCACAATAAAATACAGACCGGGCCCCGAGAACCGAGCCGCAGACGCATTGTCGCGATCCTTTTGCGCTGCTACTCCAAGAATATCCCTCGCCCAGCTGCATGTTAATCTGATACACCCAGGAGTCCGCCGAATGACTCATTTTGTGAGAGCTAGGAACCTACCATTCTCAGTGGATGACATCAAACGAGTTACGTCGGAATGCCAAACATGCGCTAAATGTAAGCCACAGTACTATAAACCAGAAGTTAGTCACTTAATACGGGCCATGTCCCCGTTTGACCGACTTAACATCGACTTTAAAGGCCCGCTTCCGAGCGCAACTTCGCGACCTTACATCCTAACAGTAATCGACGAGTATTCACGCTTTCCTTTTGCCTTCCCGTGCCGTGATACGAACACGTCAACCGTTATCGCCCGTCTCACCGAGTTATTTTCTACCTTCGGAACTCCCTCTTACATCCACACAGATCGAGGGACATCGTTTATGTCTTCGGAACTAAAACTGTTCCTAACTAAACATGGTATCGCGACTAGTCGCACAACGCCGTATCACCCCCAAGGAAACGGGCAATGCGAACGTTACAATGGAATCATCATGAACACCATCAAACTAGCCATAGAAGATCGCGGGTTGCCGATGTCGCAATGGGAGTCCGTCCTACCAGACGCGCTGCACTCGATTAGATCGCTGCTGTGTACGGCCACGAACGAAACTCCTCACGAGCGTCTATTCACGCACCCGCGGCGTACTTCTACCGGTTCTGCACTACCGACGTGGCTGTCTTCTCCGGGAACTGTACTCCTTCGCCAATTCATTCGCCGATCCAAGAACGACCCCCTCGTCGAGGAAGTTGAGTTAATTGAGGCAAACCCCAACTACGCGTTTATACGGCATCCGAATGGGAGAGAAGATACCGTATCCATCAGGGACCTGGCACCGGCGGGACGTAGCAATACGGATGACACGAATCACTATGAACCCCCCGTACCCAGTCCGCCAATCAATTCCACCCCGCTAACGGACGACTCAGAACCCGCTGAGATCCGCCGACACACGGTCCCAACAGCTCCCGTCGAAGCGACTCCAGTCGAAGTCGAGAGAGGCCCACCTGTGTCAGTAACCTCCGAGACGAGTCCCCCTCTGAGAAGAAGCACTCGAATCAGATACCCAGCTCAACGCCTAAACTTGTAGACTCTTCTTTCTTCCAAAATATCTTGAACTTGTCGTTTTGTTTCTTACCGTGCAATGTATCACGTATTATAAAAGAAGAGAGGAATGTAATGAGTCTTTACTAATTATTGTTTTCTGTGTAACAAGTCTTTACTAATTATTGTTTTCTGTGTTTCAGATCTATGCTATGTTTATGTTGAATAAAGCCTCAAATTGGCCTTTACTTTATCTTTAGCCCGCTAACAAACGCGGCACCACACGTTGGTTCGCTTCTGAAAGGCCATGAAAATAGTTCAGAACATGCAGATAACATGGCAACATGGAAGGATCTGGAACTGCGGCTAAAAACTGGTAGGACCATTGACCAAACTGAAATGTCATTAATGGAGGTAGAGCGAAGACGCTGGCGAAATGTTCTCACACATCTTGTAAGTATAATCCAATCACTGGCAGAGAGAAACCTTGCTTTCAGGGGGTCTTCCTCTACATTGTACAATCGAGACAATGGCAACTTCTTGAAGGAGGTTGAGCTGTTTGCCAAATTTGATCCAGTGATGAAACAACACATCAGCAGAGTCGAAAGTGGCCAATATAGTCATTCAAGTTACCTAGGAAACATCATTCAAAATGAGCTCATTGGGTCCATTAGTGGGAAGATCTTGGATGCCATTGTTGCAGAAATAAAACAGCTAAAGCTTCCACAGATGCCATCAGCTTCTTTGGCAACGTACAAAAATTGTACAACCTTTTTGCAGCAACTACACAGAAATGGACAATTCTAAAGAAGCACGTGAACATAACACTCAAGTCTTGGAGTGAAACCAGGTGGGAGAGCCGGCTTAAGAGTATTGAGGCTGTGCGATACCAGAGCCACAACATCAGAGAGGCCCTGTTGGAAGTCAGAAACAATGCCACAGATGCCATAGCCAGGACTGAAGCACAAGCAGTTGCAGAGGAGGTAGGGTCTTATCACTTTCAGATTTGCACAGTAGTATGGTATGACATTCTTCATGCAGTTAACCATGTGAGCAAACTTCTGCAGTCTCCTACAATGCAGTTTGATGTGGCAGTCAACCTCCTCAAAAAACAAAAGACACTCATCAGCTACAGAAACACAGGTTTTGTTGCAGCACAAGTCGTAGCTAGGGACATAAGTGAGGAAATGAATGTGGAGGCTGTGCTGAAGGAGAAGAGGCTCAGATCCACAAAAAAGAACTTTGCTTACGAAGCTCCTGACGAACCATTTACAGAAGCCTTAAAGAGGCTGGAAGTCAAATTTTTCAATGTGGTGGTGGATTGTGCCATCGGGTCAATAAATGAGAGATTCAAAACATTAGATGATGTGAGGGACATATTTGGGGTTCTCCTAAACTTCACCACAATGAACAAGGAAGACTTGTCCTGCAAGTGTGAAAAGCTCTCTAAAATACTGAGCTCTGGAGCTGACTCTGACATTGATGGAAGAGAACTGGCCCTCGAAATTAAGAACTTGCCGACTTTACCTTCACACAACATGACTGCATTGGAGCTTCTCTCCCTTATTCATCAGAAGCAACTGGAGGAACTATACCCCAATCTCTGGGTTGCACTAAGAATTGCCTGCACTCTACCTGTGACAGTAGCGTCAGCCGAGAGAAGCTTCTCTAAGATGAAGCTAATCAAGAACTACCTCAGATCATCAATGGGGCAGGATCGCCTCAGTAGCCTTGGCATCATAAGCATCAACCAGGACGTTGGCAGGGAGATTTCATATGATGATGTTATTGATGATTTCGCCCAGATAAAATCTAGGAGGCAAAAATTTTGAAGATACAAACTGTTCTGTAAACTGTTAGCTATTACACGATTGTATCGTAGAGTTAGTAATTGTTTGGTAGTTGATAATTGCATTAATTTTTTATACATAGTTCTGTGTCATTTATTCTAAATAATGTATAAGCTAATTTTCAGGAATTTCATGAAGAGTATTTTTTTTTTGTTTGTCTTCTGAAAGTACATATTTGTTGTTTTGGACATAATGTTTCATTAAAATTGTTTCATAATTGTTTTTTATTAACACAGCCATTTTTTGTATGTTATAATGTAATAATGTTATAATGTTTCAGACCAACAAAGACCCTAGGATCCACTCATGGCTGGTCTAACTAACTGTTTTCGTAATTGTGTATTGTGCATGTCCTCCGTGGTGGCGGAGGGGACCTACAATTTTACGTGGGTTCCGAACCACAAAGAACATAAGAACATAAGAAATTTTTATAGTGGGCACACTAGGGGCCACTTCGGCCCATCGAGGCGGCTCCACTATGTAAAAACTGCCTGTACATTCGCAACAACCAATTTTTACAAAACTAAATAATTATCAATTTAAAACTAATTAATTATCAATTTAAAACTAAAGATAGAATCTCTGGATCCAGAGGATCAAGTCATAATGGACTACTATGCTATCCACAAATATGTTACACTCTATATCTATTTATAACCGACATGCAAATATATCAGATCCAAAGAATCCAGTCAATTTCATTACGGTATCCATCAATGTCAGTACCTTGCCAACCAAAAATAAGTCACGGTCCATATCAATTGCGGACCAAGTCACAATTTACAACCATATACATTACAATATATATACTTAGGAGGAAAAGTGTAGGTGTGGCTGTAAAGACTACAGTAATGTAGAAATGTGTGTGCACCCATTTTGGGTCTCCCATTTAAAGGTGTTTGTGGGGCAAGTGAAAATCATGAGTTTTTCAATACCTCACAGTACTATAGGGGGCACTGCTCGGCAGAGGAATCTCTTTAAGTGGGGCGTGTAAGGACAGAGAGTATCCCCTAACCCAAGATGCTGCCTCCCTATATCCGACAACACTTGTAAAACTATGTTTTCTTAAATTTGTTCTACATTTTGGCTTAAATAATTTCATTCTATGACCTCTAGTCTGGTTATTGTGATCTATAATGAAAAGAGAATCAAAATCCATCTTATCAAACCCTTAATTTTACTACGTTAAACTATACCCAATCTATCAACATATGCGTCTAATCGATTTTTAAACATGTTTATAGACGTGCTATTAATTACTTCTACCGACAAACTATTCCAGCTATTTACTATTCCATGCGTAAAAAAGTTTTTGGCGAATGCTGTCTCAGACCTTCTACTTGTCAACTTACACCCGTTATTTCTAGTCCTATTATATTGAGATATTTCGAAAAAGCTATCTCTCTCTACGTTATCGAACCCATTCATAATTTTGAAAACCTGGATTAGATCACCCCTTAGCCTCCTAGTCTCGAGTGTAGTCAATTTTAACTCTTTAAGCCTATCCTCGTACGACTTTGACCTAAGCGACGGAATCATCTTAGTTGCTCGTCTTTGAACTCTTTCGATTTTGTCTATATCTTTGCGCATATGCGGATTCCAAAATTGGATCGCGTACTCCAAATGGGGTCTAACTAATGATTTATAAAGAGGAACTATAATATCGCGCGATTTCCGAGCTATAAAACCTAACACTTTGTTCGCTTTATTGACCGCTGCTGTACTTTGTTTCGCTACTTTTAAATCACCAGTGACTATAACTCCTAAATCTTTTTCCTGCTCTCCGCTTATCAACTCTTTCCCTGACATACTATACGCAAAATTACCGTTACGCGAACCTATATGTAAAATTTTGCACTTATTGAGGTTAAATCTCATTTGCCATGCGACTGACCAATCAACGATTTTATTCAGATCATTCTGGATTTTACTTCTATCTTTGTCATTAATCGCCCTACCACCCAGCTTCGTGTCATCCGCAAACTTTGAAACTGTACTGACTAGGCCGACATCTAAATCGTTAATATATATAAGAAAAAGCAAGGGGCCCAATACAGAACCCTGAGGAACGCCACTTGCTACATTAGCCCAACACGACTCCGCTCCATTAACGACCACCCTCTGTTTCCTACCTCGCAACCACTCTTCTAGCCAATTTATTACTACACCCCTGATTCCATGAGCCTTAGTTTTCTCAATGAATCTTTTGTGCGGTACGGTGTCAAACGCTTTTTGAAAATCTAAATACACTACATCAACCGCCCGATGACTATCGTAAACGTCAACCACACTTTGAAAAAATTCTAAAAGATTAGTTAAGCAAGATTTGTTTCGCCTAAAACCGTGCTGCGTATTTCTAAGTTATGCAATTCTAAGTGTTCGACTATACGATCCCTAATTATTGATTCCAGTAGCTTACCTACAACAGACGTTAAACTGATTGGCCTATAATTTCCCGCCGCACCTTTATCGCCTTTCTTAAAGATAGGTGTTACGTTTGCTAATTTGAAATTATCTGGTACGCACCCTTCAGAAATAGACGCATTAAAAATCTTTGTTAGCGGCACAACAATGCTATCTTTTAATTCTTTTAGTTGTATGGGATATATGGAATCCGGCCCCTGTGATTTACGCGTTTTCACTTTATCAATATAGCGCATTACCTCCCCTTCACTAACCACAATATTATCCAAAATATTACCATTATCAAAAGGTATTATGTCTATGACCGTAGGGATATTCGTCACATCTTCTATAGTAAAATCTGACGTAAAGAATTCGTTTAGCAAGGTAGCCATTTCCTTGTTTTCAGAAACTAGATCTCCGTTAACATTTTTCAACGGCCCCAAGACACTTTTTACTGAATTTCTATTGTTGACGTATTGAAAGAATCGCTTTGGGTTTTCTTTACCGTCACGAGCTATGGAGTGTGTGCTATGTGTGTGCTGAGGTGATGTAGTAAGGCGTGAGTTGGTGGATGGAGGGGTGGGGCCTCAAATGGGTATACTGCTTAGGGCCCCCTAATGGCTAGAAACGGCCCTGGCTGTCGGGAGTTGAAGAGCCCCTCACCAACGAGGGGGCAACTTCCGCAGGAGCCTGAGCCACCTCCAACGTGGAAGGAGGGTCACCCACCTATACCTGGACGCACCCTTCAGTTGAAGGTACGTCCGCCACCGGCTCATCATCATCTCTCCCCGGTGGGGGCCCGTCATCTCTCCCCGGGCTCGACCTCACAATTCCGTATAGGTGCCGGTCGAGCAGCGCGCCTAGCACACCTTTACCCTTGTCATTGAGGTGGACGCCATCCCTCTGGTAAAGGTTCCACCTACCTAAAAATGCGTCGGAGGGGTCAATAAACCTCACGCCCAGCGGGACGCACAAGTCTTGCACCTCTCGTTGATGCCAATGACCTTACTGAGCACGTGGTCACTGACATTCATCCGCAGTAAAATACTCATCAACATTCCCCTGTTTGTCTTCAGTTTTAGATCATCCGCAAGAGACATGATCTCGGTGATGATCCCTTCTGTAAAACCTACCCTACCACCTTTGAGGAACAGGTCGTTACTACCAGCGTGGACAACGATCGCAGTCCTCCGACTAGCCACGCGCAGCTTCTCTACCTCCTTCCTTAAGTGCGCCGTTCCCCGCCCAGGTAAGCACCTTACCTTCCTCCCGTCCCGGTTTGCAGAAGCAAAGTACTTCTCCTGGCCCCTGATCTGCGAGTCCCCAATCAAAACGGTGTCTTTCCCCTTCAAGCACAGGAGACTAAAGCGGTTGGAGGTCCTGACAGGGATAACTGGGGTCTCAGGCTTCGGCTTCGCAGCCTTCTTGCCCGAGACCTTTCGATACCCGTCGCCACCCATAGACGCACTTCCACCACCCGACCCACCCCGACCGGCAGCTACATCCTTCGGTTTCTTTGGGCCATCAGTAGGCCCCTTCCCACCCATTTTTTTATCGGCCCCTTCCCACCCTTCTCTATCGGCCCCTTCTCTACGCCCTCCTCCTTGCGCCGCAGGTTCCTGTGCATTCCCCGTGGGTCGCTGGTGATTCCTGACACTAATTTTGTACCCTGGCCGACGGTTGCACCTCTACCCTTTCTCCGCGGTCCCGAGCTCTGTCCAGTCCTTCGCTGGACCGCTTTTCCATGGCAGCTATCCTATCAATGAGCTCCGGGGTGGAGGGTGTAGCCGCGTCAGTGACCGCCGCACCTCCAACAGCCGGTCTGGACGATTCGAGCCGCCGGACCCTCTCCTCTAGCTTCTCGTAAAACCGCATGAGTTCGCAAAAGCGGCACACGCTGGAGTGGTTGATCTTCTCGAAGCAGGCTTCTTTGAAGTTCGTCACCCACTGGTTTACTTCACACCTCGCACATTCAGCCTTCAGTTTCTGCGGTCCAGTCATTGTAACTTTTTTTTTCGAACTCTGAATACACTGAATAAGATAAAACGTTCTAGCAATGAAAACTATCAAAAACGTTGTGACCAGTATATAAAAAAGGAGTAGGGGGGGTGAATTGTTCCCGCGCGTAGACGCATCCACCTATTTGCAAGTGACGTTCATCCCATCCAGAAGACTACACCTCTCGCTGCTGCCGCCGCACCGACCAAGGGTCTCCCCAGGGCCGGACAGTTCCAAACGTGTCGCAGCTACCAACTGACAAACAGTCGCGACGCAGGCGTCACAGATTTCCCGCCAGGAGCGACAGCGAGATGCAGCCCCTTATTAAGTCTTACTAGTCACTCACAAGCGGCCAGACTCTTAGAATCCAGTGTTCAAGGGATATCCCACCAGACCCAGAGGCTACGCCCGAGAGCTTGCGCTGGCCTGGCAGCCAGCTGGGCAGTAAAGCTCTCTCACCTAAGAGCAGTACAGCCGAGCACCATCAATTGGTCACCAAAGAACGGTCGCAGGGGGCTGGTCAGGCCATTACGCGTTAGGAATGGGCTTAATAGGGCACTAGCCACACTCCATTCATCGCGCCCTTACGCCTGGGACCCCTCCATCCCAGTCTCTCACAACCTGCGAGCGTTAAATGGTGTTATTTATAGAGGTTCCAAAACCTCTCTTCCCACGCATGAGGTAGCAGTAGGGTCCTAATAGTAAAAGAAGAGAAAAAGACTTAATACTAAAAGAAGTTGTTTTTTTCAGTCAGAGGAGAACATCCTTAACTTAAGCTAAAAGGACAGAGTAGGGATGGGATGGGGTCCTAGTAACCCACGAGACAGGGTTGTACAACAGACTTCACCCACCCTCCCTCCCGAGAGAGAGAGAGAGAGAGAGAGAGAGAGAGAGAGAGAGTTACAAGGACAAGAAGAAGCCTCAAAGACCTTCCAGTCTACTCTGGGAGGTTCCTGTTATTAAACAAGTTTATTTTTCTTTCAACTATCCTAGCAGTCGTAGAACTGGATAGAAAAGTAGAAGGCTCTCTCCCCACCCTCCACTCCCTCCCTGCTAGAGGCAAGTACGGAAAAATGTTGAAGAAAATACCTTGACCCTGGAAAAGTAGCCAAGGAAATTTTACAGGAAAGTGGAGAATAAATAAATAGCTCTATATTTAGCATGCTCACAGAGACACCGTGCAAGCGAACTCCTGCAGAGTTATGTTATGTTTTAGTCTTAAACTATGAGAGTATTCAGTATTTTGTCTAGCCTATTTTTAAACACATTTACACTTTGACTGGAAACAACCTCTGAGGGAAGTTGGTGCCAGATATTAACTATTTTGTAGGAAAAGAAATTCACGCAGACAGAGGTCCTAAATGTCTTCAGTTCCAGTTTAAACCCATTATTTCTTGTCGGATTGGCATTAAGTGAGAATAAGTTTCTGTAATCTACCCAGTCTATTCCATTGAGCACCTTGAAGACTTGAATAGCTGACCCCGCAACCTCCTCGTCTCTAAGGTAAACAGATTTAGGCGCTCCAATCTCCGTTGGTGGCTTTTCATCCTCATTGAAGGGATCAATTTTGTAGCCCTTGCTTGTACTCTTTCTAACCTTTCTATTTCCTTCCTGATGGATGGAGACCAAAACTGCGCACAGTATTCCAGTTGAGGTCTGACTAGAGAATTATAAAGAGACATTACAGTCTCCTTGTTCCGAAACTGGAACTGTCTTTTAATATAACCTAATATTTTTAAGGCCCTCTTTTCGACTTCTGCACAGTGCTTCGACGGTTTCAGATCGTTGCTGAATAGACTCCTAAGTCTTTCTCTAGATCGGTCTCAGTCAAGTTCCTTCCCAAGAGAGAGTAATCGGTCTTCGGGTTTTATAACCTATGTGCATTACCTTACATTTGTCCAAGTTGAATGGCATCTGCCAAGTAGCAGACCATCCGCCCAACCTGTCAAGATCGTTCTGAAGCGTTCTTACGCCCTCCTCAGTACCTACTACTACACTACTTCCTAATTTCGTATCGTCTGCAAATTTGGAGATTGTACTTAGAAGCTCGACGTCTATATCGTCGTTAAGGACCCAGAACGGAACCCTGTGGGACACCACTGGTGATGGGCGCTCACTCCGAAGCCACTCCATTTATTACCACTCTCTGCTTTCTATCTTTTAACCAATCCTCAATCCAGTTGGAAACGAGCCCGGTGATTCCTAGTCCTTTGACTTTAGCCATCAATCTCGCGTGACAGACTTTGTCAAATGCTTTTTTGAAAGTCGAGATACACTATATCTATTGCCTACTTGCATCGTGCAGTGTATGCATATTATGGAAAAACTCTAACAGGTTTGTCAGACAGGATCTATGTCGTCTAAATCCATGTTGAGAATAAAAAATTAGATTGTTAGATTCAAGGTGATACACAATACGTTTTGTAATGATGGATTCTAACAGTTTGCCGACAACTGATGTTAAACTGATCGGGCGGTAATTACAAGGATTTTCCCTATCACCCTTTTTAAAGATTGGTGTTACATTTGCTAACTTCCAGTCGGTTGGAACTTTCCCTAACTCGATTGATTGTTTGAATATGGTTACTAAGTCGTCAACAACATTGTGGCTAACTTCTTTTAATACCCTTGGAAGAAATAAGTCGGGGCCAGGTGATTTGTATTTGTTCATCTTATCAATTAATTGCTGTACCTCATTTCTTAAAACTTCTGGTCTCTACGGGATGGTCACCGTCATATGTAATCCGAGGACTTGGCACTTCTATTGTGTCTTCCTCCGTGAAGACTGTAACGAAGAACTCGTTTAACATATTAGCTATATCTTTATCACCAAATTTCAGTACGCCATTTCTGTTTTTTAGGGGCCTACAGAATTTTTAATTGGCTTTCTGCTATTAACATGGGCAAAAAATTCTTTAGGGTTAACTTTACAGAGTGAGGCAACTCTAGCTTCTTCATCACGTTTGGCTGATCTAATTAAGGACTTAACCCTCGTACGTAGGTTTATATAATTTTCTGAATTAGTCTGGTTGAAATGCGACTTAAGTAGTTTGTAGGCTCTATTTCTTCCTGTAATAGCACTGCTAATTTCGTTGTTAAACCATTTCGGCAACTTTGTTGACAAGGAAACTATTTTAGTGGGTATAAAAGTGTTCTGTAATATTCTAAATTGATCCCTGTACGAGCTCCAGGTAACATTAACATCCTCATTTATTAGAACTTCAAGTGTGTCTAAACTACTTCGGAAGCTTTCAAAATTTGCTCTCGAGAAATTTAGTCTTTCACGAGTCTTTTCGCTTGTAACTGGAACCCTGAGGTCAAACCTAATCAAATAATGATCGCTGTTACTCAAATTTTCAACAAGAGTCAGGTTAGAGACTAGGTCATCTTCGTTCGTGAATATGAGGTCTAGTTTATTATTACCCCTTGTAGGACCGTCAACCCATTGACTTAATAAGTTATCTGCAAATTCCAACAGTCTTGAAAGTTACAAGGAGTTACAAGAAAAAGAAGTACCTCAAAAGGCCTTGCGGCCCATACGAAGGAGGTACCAATGGCAACGGGTGCCATGGAAAATTTCTACATCCTCAAATAGTGTGCAAGATTTGGCCTAACCTTTTCTTGAAATGATCCACAGAGGAACTGTTCACAACTTCTGAAGGTAACCTGTTCCACGTGTCACAGATCTTATACGTAAAGTAATTCCCACACACACTAGTCCTAAACCGTTTCAAATCCAACTTCCAACCATTGTTGCGAGTTGGGTTATCATTTAAACTAAACATACTTCTAAAATCGACATTGTTGAACCCGCGTAAGAGCTTGAAAACCTCGATCAGTTGACCGCGCAGCCTCCGAGTTTCCAGCGAAAACAAGTTCAGGGCGCGTAACCGTCGATTGTAGCCCATATGCCTAACGGAAGGAATTAACTTTATGGCCCACGCCTGCACTCGCTCCAGCCTCTCAATATCTTTCCTGAGGGTGGGCGACCAGAACTGCACAGCATACTCCAGGTGCGGCCGAACAAGGGAATTGTACAGTGAGAGCACAAAAGCTGCACAATCTCCTTGTTCCGAAACTGAAATTGCCTCTTGATATAACCCAATAGTTTCTGGGCTTTCTTTCTTTGCTTATATAATATATATATATAATAATATATATATATATATATATATATATATATATATATATAATATATATATATATATATATATATTATTTCACGAAAGTAACACGTGAAAAATATTTGTGATGAATAAAACCACGAAGGAAAGGAAACACAGAATGAGGATGTCATTAGACGAAAGCGCTTGAGCACCATTCTGTGTTTCCTTTCCTTCGTGGTTTTATTTATCATATATATATATATATATTAGGGTAGTCCACCTGAAAGCAAAAAAAAAAATTCTTTTGATTTCCCTTGTTCCACCGTCTCATTTTGTTACAATGGTAAGAAAATTCTTTCTTTTCAAAAATGAAGAAAATAGGAATGTATTTAGAAGTCGCGAAGTAAAGATAAAGTTTCAAAATAAGTTTTTATTAGTAATTCTCAAGTGCTGGAGCTTATAAAAAACAAATTATTAGAAAAACACAAATTATTAGACTAATATAGAAAATCACAGGTCTGTTTTTTTGCAAGTTGGGAATTTTTTCCTGTGGTGCTCTATTACCTGCAGCAGATACTAGAATTGATCTTCATCCTTTGTCCTTACCCGGTTGAAGTCCTCGACCAGTTTCACGGCTCTTTCTGCGCAATCATTGACCGACTTCGGAGCTTTCGTTAACTCTTGCCCCTTCTTATAGTCCTCATCACTGGGTCACGTCCTTGGGTGAGTTTCCAGCCACTTTGTTCTAATACCCAGCCTTTCGAACAAAGACAATTATCTAACTTGTAACGAATCATTCCAGATCTATGTCAGAATGTAAAATCCTTCTGTCTCCCTTTTGCACCGTAACAGCACTGTTTTTACTTACTTCGGAGACCCTGTCATCGAAAAATCCCAGTGATACCAAACTATCACCTACATACCACAGATGCCGTCCAATGCTTTGAATGCGGTCAAAGAAACTTTCTCATTTACTTTACCGTATCGCCGGAGCTTGGTCAGAGCATGTAGGTCATTTAAAGGGGTGTGGACTGTATTCGGAGCTGTGAACCACATTTTCATGTAGACAAGACAGATGAACAGACTACATTGCTCAACAGCTACCCCATCGTGGATGGTGAGCCTAAACTGGCCTCTGAAGAAGTAAATCTTGAGACAATATAAAATTTTTGCCATCTAGCGTGCGTGGTGAAAAGCTCCGGGAGCTCGGAATCATAGTCCCCTTTCCGGACGATCTCCCAAGCAGATGATGACAAGTTCCAAAAATTCTTGGTAGTCGTCACGCGGTTGAGAGGAACTCAAATCATCCCCGTCCACCATCCATCGACATTTGCAACAACTCGGGAAAGTGCCTAAGTTAGGAAAATGGGTGCCACATGAATTGTCGGTCGACAATCTGAGGGTGCGGGTAAACATTAGCACAGCTCTTCATTCCCGTGAACTCCAAGATCCGTTTTTGCACCGTTTAGTGACTGGTGATGAAAAGTGGATACTGTACCAGAATGTTAAGCGCCGTCGACAGTGGGTTTGTGCCGGAGAACCAGCGACACCACGGCCAAAACCAAATCTTCACCCTCGGAAGGTGTTGCTTAGTGTTTGGTGGGATAAAGGTGGTGTAATACACTTTGAAACCTTACCACACAACCAAACAATCACCGCTCAAGTCTACTGTCAACAACTGGATCGATTGAACACTGCACTAAAAGAAAAGAGACCTTCTTTGGTTAATCGGAAAGGAATCGTGTTCCACCACGACAACGCACTTCCTCATACCGCTCGGATCACTTCTGCAAAAATTGAGGAACTTGGGTGGGAAAAACTTCCACATCCTCCATATTCTCCAGACCTTGCGCCTTCAGATTATCATCTCTTCAGGAGTCTGCAAAACTATCTTGACGACAAACAGTATATATACTTCTTTAGATGACCTGCACACCAGTCTTTGTACGTTTTTTGCCTCAAAACCGCCTGAATTTTATAAACATGGCATTGAAAAGCTTGTAGGACGTTGGCAGAGTGTCATTGATTCCAATGGAAAATATATAATAGATTTAAAAGTTTCAGTTGAGTTTTTTTTTGTCCTTCAAATTCCGATCTAAAAAACGACATTACTTATGGGATGACCTGATATATATATACAGGGCGTCCCAAAAAAATGTATACACACTTTAAATACTTATAAAGGCAGTGTTTATTAAAATACATTTCATTTTCAAAATGTAATAGAATCTACAGACATTATTTAATTGTTTTGTCAACGCCTGTTTTCAAACTGACGTCCGTTCTGGTCCAGGCACTGCTGATAACGCGAAGCAATGGAATCGCAAACATCACGAAACATTTCGTTTGGTATTTGTGTGCATTCTCGTTCAATGGCTGCTCTCAATTCAGCGACTGTTGCAGGTTTTATAGCGTAGACTTTGTCTTTTAAGTATCCCCATAAAAAAAAAGTCTAGTGGTGTGAGGTCTGGTGAACGCGGAGGGTATTCTACGAAACCCCTTCGTCCAATCCACATCCACATCGTGCCAAGTACCACTCGCAATACTCCACTCTTCGGTCCGGATCATCATCATCTTCATTAATAGCATGGATAATCTTGGAATGTAACTTTTCCATTGACAGCGCTTCAAAATGCGTTGGACAGACGATTCTGAAATTCCTACTCACGACTCGCTTGCCGCACAGATTTTCTTGGACTTTGGTGATACGTTTCCAGTACTCTTTCTTGCTTTGTGGGGCTTGTCGATGTCCGTGGTCTTCCGGAACGCTTCTTGTGGACATTCTGAACAGTTCCATCGGCTTCAAACTTATCTCTAATTCGAGTGATGGTAAGTCGCGTTGGTGGATCTGTTTGAAACTCCCTCCTAAACTGTCTTTGCACTTCAACTGCGTTTTCACACTTCCAGTAGCATTTTAGAATGAATTTCCTTTGTTCAAAGCTTAGTCTGACTGCCATTATTAATTCTAATGGGTTTAACTTGGAAAGAAAGAAACATCAATTGAGCTATCAGCTGTTAAAGTGTGTATACATGTTTTTGGACGCCCTGTATATATATATATATATATATATATATATATATATATATATATATTATATATATATATATATACAGTGGCGTATTAAGGATTTTTGGGCCCTGGGGACAAAATATTCTTCCGGTCCCTCAACAACTACCAGGCCACTAATAATCTACTGTATAAAAGTTGATCACAAAATCATCCACCATCAGTCTACAAAAGTTTTTTGCGCTGCTTCATATCACTAAATTTTCGAATCACAAGCTCAGTATTTAAATTCTGCAAAATATCGTTTTCTATGCATAACAATGACAGACTTTGCAATTTCTATTGGGTTAGCATTTGACGTTTAACATTTTTAATCATGCTCAAATAAGAAAAAGAACGCTCCGCAGTTGCATTTGACATCATCAAACACAAATAAATGCGATAAGCAATGAAAGCATTTGGGAAAAGAGCCATCAGTTTGTGAATTTCCTGTAGTACTCCTAATGGGCGAGTGTCAGCTAAAGCGTTTTGTTTGACAAACTGCAAAATGCTGAAACTCAAATGGGAAGCTGTCCTCAAAATCATTTGGGTAATGGACTAGCCAGATTTTTTGTTGCTTTTGATGCTTCCTCTGAAGTTAGTTGAGAGATATTGTTGAGCATTCCAAATTTATCAATGATATCATTATAAACATCGGCCCCTAAAACAGCTGGGCCGTGAGGCCTGGCCCCCCCCATGGGCCCCCCTTAATACGCCACTGTATATATATATATATATATATAATGCTCAGCAAATTTGAAAAGCTAGGCTGCAACACGAGTCTAAAGGTTTACTTCCTTCACTCACATTTGGACTATTTTCCTGAAAACTTGGGTCGTGTGAGTAAGAAACAAGGAGAAAGGTTCCACTAGGATATCAAGCCTATGGAAAAAAGATACCAAGGAAGGTGGGATGTCAACATGATGGCAGAGTACTACTGGTCTCTGAAACGGGAAGGCTCGGAAGAAATGCAGCACAAGAAGTGATAAAAAAACGATTTTTTCCTACTGATCAATCACGATTGATCTATTATGTACCAATTAAGTATCAAAGATGAATTTACTACGAAATGTATTGTCTTTGTATTTCTTATAATTTTGTACTCTTGGAAATTTAGATGTTTAATATACTATGAATCTATCTGACTTATACTTGTGAAAAACACTGCGTGATATATAAAAATGGTTGTGAAATTGAAATCAGTATGGCAAAATTGTATAAGATCACGTAATAGAAATAAAACATCTGGTACTTTGGCTTGAAATGCAGACTTGTGTAATCAGAATTCATTCGTGATCACGGCATAGTATTCTGTTTGTTCGCTGCAATGGAACACCCAGGGACGTAGCCAGGAATGCCCCAAGAGGGGGGACGAACTTGAGCTACGTTCGTCAGGTTCCGTGGTGAATCGGGCGAGCCCATACAGTTAGGGGGGTCTGGGGGAGAGCTGAAAGCTCCCCCAGTGGGGTCCGGGGTAGAGCCCCGTAAGCCAGCGCATTTTAAGTTTATTTTGTGTGAAAACTGTCTGAAAATGTCAGTGCAACTGCCATTTTTGAACAGCCGCTATACAGCCATCCACATGAAATATGTACCCTTTCCAACAAAAGTTTGGATAGGACATTCACCCCCCGCAAGGGGGTTCTAAGCTCGTGCTCTTGAGTGCTCTTTGGGCTCGTTTGTACGTGCTTGTCCTGGAGGTTTCACGTGCGCCCTCCGGCCATAGCACCCAAGGATGATGGGGCTCGACCTGCAGTCCTTGTCATCTTTGGTCTTTTTCCACTTCGACTGTCCCCTCCACCCTTTCTTTCTGTCTTTCCTCTCACTTTTTCTTTGTTTTTCCGCCGAGATATGCCCTTTTAAATAGAGGCGAATCGGTTCTTCCCGAACTTAAAAAAAAAAAAAAATATATATATATATATATATATATAAATATATATATATGACTTACTTGACTTATGTCCCATCTGGAGGTCTCCAGGTTGGGTCCCGTCTGATGCGTCGATACTTTTCCCACTCGCTCCTGTCTCTGGCCAGATCCACTCGCTCTCGCCAGCTTAACTCGCTGCTCTATCTCTCCACCGTCTTCAACCATGTTGTTCTAGGTCGTCCTCTTGGTCGTGTTCCGTGAGTTCTTGCATACAATAGTCTTTGGCAGCCTTCCTCCCTCCATACGTTCGACATGACCAAACATCTTCTTTGTGTGTCATTGGTTCTCTCGACTATGGTGACATTCATATCTGTTATGTTTCTGACGTGTTCATTTGTTAATCTGTCATACCATCTTATGTTACTGATTCGTCTCAAACAGTACATTTCGAACGCAAGTAGCTTTTCTTCTCTTTCTGTTTTAATACCCAACTCTCTGCCCCATAAACTGCTGTTGGTAATACTATTGCTTTGTATAGTCTCACTTTCAAACTTTGAGATATCTTTCTGTCTTTCCATATCTTCGAGAGTCTATTCATTGCTACATGTCCAAGCTTCAATCTTTCTTGCACTGTACGATATGTGTCTCTATCTTGTGTAAATCATACTCCCAGGTATTTCAACTCTTCAACCTGTTCTATTCTTCTGTTGTTAAATTCACCTCGACATCTTCTCTTGTTCGTCCGAATTTCATCACTTTTGTTTTATTTACATTTATTTTTAGATTGTACTTTATACACTCTACTTCCAATAGACTAGTCATTCGTTGTAGTTCATCTACGGATTCGGCCATCAGCACAATGTCGTCTGCGTACCGGAGATTATTAATAGTTCTCCTCCAAGTTTCGGACCCCCCTCGAAGTCGCCCAATGCTTCGCTCATCACCATTTCTAAGAACAAGTTAAAGAGATGCGGTGACAGGGCATCCTTGGATAACTCCACTATCAGTCGAGAAACTCTCCGTCGTTATTGTTCCCTTTTTGACTCTAGCACTTGTGTTTCCGTACACTCTTCCTATCAGTGACGTGCACAGACTTTCAGAAGGGCAGGGGCTCAGTTGAAAAAAGGGCACTCCCCTAACATTTTTAAAAATGAAATCCGCAATGCCACATAGGCTATATATATGTATACACACACAAAGAAAAATTTTAAAATTGTATGTGGTAAATATTCTTAAATTCCATTAAATTCAATGCATTATTTTTGTATATAAAGCTGATTAAAGAAAATAAATGAAAATTTGTTGTAAAAAGGCGTTTTTATTGCAAGATTTTCAAAAGATATGAAGATATTGAAATATTGGAGTGTATTTACAATTATTATTCAATTTTACTTATATTGACTTTTAGCTTGCTCATCATATAAATTACAGTATTCTGCTGTATATACATTTAAATATGGAATAATATGAAACTATAAATTAAAGATTTATAGAAATATACTGTGGGCTATTTAATATGATACAAAAGCAAAAATTATATTCTTAATCATCTACAATGAAATGCATTCTGAAGAATAAGGAAGCCAACATGTTTAATAAATCATAATAGCAGTCTCCTGTTGGCCATGCGCTTGAAAATGTTTATCACTTCTTCATTATCAACAGGGATGTCTTTCTCAATGCTAAGCAGCATGAGATCGGAGAGTCTTTCTTCTCCACACACTTTTAATGAAAATTGTATTGTTTTTAAAAATCAATTTCATATTAAAAATAAAAAGGTTATGATATGTTGTTTAATAAATCATTTATTAATTTAATGAAATTCATGCCAGTACTAAAACCCAAAATCCATCGTTTGACACACTGGTGTACTGATGGGCCTAGCCTAGTAGGCCTAAGATTAAGTAGGGGACGTGGACGTTTTTACCAACTTTACGAGTAATGTCATATAATATTTTTTGGAGTAATGTCAGTCACACTGCTTTGGATTCCAACTTACCATAATTATCAGTGAGAAATCACTAGTTAGCTTAGGTTAACGTAAAATAAACAAACAGTAAACAATACACCCACATACCCGAGAGACGCAATCAACAGTGAACAGCTGCAGTCAGTGTTACCACTAGGGACGCCCTCCCTGATTGACAAAATAATAGTAACGGTATGTTAAGTTTATTATTCTAATAAAAAAATCATAGATCAAAGTAATTCCAGTTTTGAAAATCTGTTGAAGTAGCAGTAACTAAATAAAAATATAACTAATTAATTGAAATTTATGTCGAATCAATATATTATGAATTTTGACTAAAAGGACACTTTTGATATGAAGAAGAAAAAGGGCAGGGGCTCAAGCACCCCAAGCCCCCCCCCCCTGTGCACGTGCCTGCTTCCTATAGTGTCTACTATCGACTCCTCAAATCCATATCGTTTCAGTACTTGTATCATACCATTTCTCCATACCGAATCAAATGCTTGTTTGAAATCAATGAAAACACAATACAGGTCTTTGCCATGTTCCCACATTTCTCCAAAACTTGGCTGAAACTAAATATTTGGTCTGTAGTCCCTCTTCCCGGTCGAAATCCAGCTTGCTCTTCACCCAACACCCTCTCTTTTCTCATGTGCATTCTATTTTGTATCACTTTGACCAATACCTTATATGCATGTGGTAGTAGGCTAATTGGTCTGTGATTACTACATAGCGATGTGTCACCTTTCTTGTGGATTGGTACAATTATGCTTTGTTCCCAGTCCTCTGGTATGGCTTCTCCATTCATTATGCGTTGATTTAATCCATTAAGCCATTTTGTAACTGGTTTCCCTTCTGCCTTTAGTGTATATATATATATATATATATATATTATATATATATATATATATATATGTTATAGCTTGGCAGTGAACCTTGGTTGTAATTACCGCAGATTTTTTCCCTAGACTTTCCAAAGGGGGAGGGGCGACCGCCTCCGTCGACCCCCCTTGGCTACGTCCCGTTCCTGGGAACATGCAGCTGAACTTGTTAGTTTTGGTGGGTTATATTAATTTATAGAACATTTTAAAAATTTTCGTAAGGAATTGTTCAATTTGTAAATTAGAAAAATTTATCTGTAAATAGTAACTAACAGTAACGTAAACTTAACTGTAATTGAGAGTAACGTAAAATTTTAAGGTAAATTGAACTGTAATTAACAGTAACAAACTTAACCTAACGTAAACTTATCCGTAATTCAGTGACGCAAACTTTACAGTAACTGTAATAATGGCGTGCCCAGGGGGGGGGGGGGTGTTCGTGGTTGCCCGGAAACACCCCTTAAGGTCCTAAATTAATTAATTAATTATTATTATTACTATTATTATTATTATTATTATTATCCAGGTTGCCTGCTTCAGGTCAACACACAGTTGGAGTGTTCAGGTCATATTATGTATCAAACTTACAGAAATAAATGTTTTCGAAAACCATGCACGTCACGAAGGTTCAATTATGGAAACACGAATTCTAAAACACTGGGCACGCCCTTTCTGTAACGTAAATTTAGATAAAAAATTAATTTGGAATTACTTTTTTTTAAGGTAATATTTGTTTGTAAAAATGAGAACCATTAATAACTTAGTATAAATTTAATGAAAGATAAACTCTGGGAGAACTTAGCGAAGCTAGTTCATTTTTACTTATACTCGTAACTCGTAAGTTCCATTTCTGTTTGCAAATGGCGCGCTTCATTTCTAAACATAATGAAAAAATTGGCGCTACGGGGCCTTTAAATGTATGCAAGGGATATCACATCGCCTTCATTGGCAACAAAATATAGTGGTGGGTTTTGGCGGTTTTATTTTTTTTAAGTTCTTTGTTTGGCGAATGACTTTGGCGGTAGAAATTTGCGAAAAAAATCTACTGGACCTCCCCGAAATAGGAACATTTAGTTGTTCTTCTAAGAGGTCAACTCTATAAATAATGTAGGCTTGAAATATCGTGAGTTTCTCCTTCAGGAATACGTTTAAAGTAAGAATAATTTGCAAGACTAATGTTTTATCTAATATGTAAGTAATTTTCTTCGTTTTTCTGTGCTTACCAGTGATGCCACTATCGGCCTTTTCATTTTCGACTGAGACCGCTGTGACCTCACAACCTGTAATGTACTTTTTCCATGAAAACCATGATCAAGAGTGAAAATGGTAAGACCAATGTAGCAGTAACTAATTCTAATTTTACTAAGGATTTGTTTAGTTTTGGTATTAAGATACCCAAATAACTTTGGGTATTTTAGAGGTTTGTGAAGTGGGTCTAGGCCTAGTTAGGCTTATCACTTGGGTCATCATTCCCAAATTTTTTGGGAATGTAACCAATGTAGTAGCAGTTACTAATTCTAAATTTACTAAGAATTTGTTTAGTTTTGATATTAAGATAGATTTAGCAGGTATTTGGATATTTTTAGAAGTTTGTGAAGTAGGTCTATTTAGGCTTATTACAATTTTTTATTGAACATTGCCTTGAAACAAGTTACTTTTTCACATTTCGTCATTTTTATTGAACATTACCTTGAAACAAGTTAATTTTTCACATTCCGTCATTATTATTATAAATGGCATTCATAGTCTATGTTTTTATGTAGTTTTGAAAGTATAAAATTTATTCTTATAAAATTATGTATTTAATTTATAATTTCTTATTTAACTGATATTCTTAAAAATTGCAATATTACAATCAGGTAATTTGGCCGATGGCCGAAATCAGTGCTTTCATATTGGTTCCTTCCTAGTAGAGGAACAAAGTCGATCTGCATAAGTTAGATACTAAAAAGTTAGTTTAAATTAGGTTAGGTTAGGTTCAGTTTGGGTAGTTTACGTTAAGTTAGGTCAGGTCAGTTATTTTAATTGAAAATCTGAAATGTAGTTTGAAATTTGAAATCCATAGGTATAGGGCCTACTTGCATAAGGTGAAACGTCAACATTATGAAATTTGATTTTGTTCATGTAAAGCGTTCCTTCATTTTCAGCCTAAATGTGGGTAAGTGTTTCTTAATTAAAATAAATTAATATTCAAAGAAAATTATGCTGATAATTAATAACTGAGGTATCGTACAAATTTAACGAGGAAATTAAATAAGTTTAAAAGATGTTATTTTACTAAATTAACCCATCACGAATTATGCAAACAATGCATAAATGTTGTTGCAAATTCTGAGAATTGCATACGCTTTCAATTTTTTTTATGCAATGATCGGATTGTTCTTGCTAGATATATATTATTATGCATCATTTTAATGAGAAAGAAATGTACTTTAATATTATGTTTATTAAATTCTCCTAAAATAATTATATAAGACCAAAGTAATGGTCTGAAGTTGGAAGAAAAAAAAAGTAGAGAGAAGTTTAGTCTTGGAGGCCTCTTAACAAGAGAAGTCTCCCATCAAAATTAGTTTTCTTTACTTACTTTAGCTTCAAATTTTATGGGTAACTTGCATATCTGAAAAGAAAACGAGTTTCACTGCCTTAATTAACTAATAGACGTATGCCTATTGTAAAGATAAAAGTAATTTATACCTAGGCTTGGTACAGAAACTAGGCCTACTATGAAAAATTTCCCTCTTGGAACAGTATTAACTACAGGTGTCTAAATATATTTTGTATTTTGGTTTTATATTTTATGTAGTTATTATTACGATATTTAATTATAATTTGTTAATTAGGCTATAATAATATACGACCAGACTTTGGTCTGGTTTGGCTGGACAAATTTTCCAGGCCGCTACAAAGTTAGCCTAGTTCTACAGTAGATCCTGAGAGTTTCCCTTTTTCAATAGCTCCAATGCTCCATTGTCTCTTAAGACAATAATAATAAAAAGGTAATTATTGAATGTTTCATCAACAGTGAAATTAATTTTCAAAATACATTTTTCTAATGTATTTTGGTGTGTTCTGTTCAAATATGACCTTCATATCTTGCGCAAATGAACCGAAACAAAGTTATGAAACATTAAAGTTTTCTTATGTTTTGGTTCATTTTCGCTAGAAAATGAAGGTCATATATGAACTAAACACAACAAAATACATTAGAAAAATGGGTTCTTTTGCATTATCCTCCCAACACTAATTTTTTTTATATAATGTTCGTTTGGTTTTGGTTATGGTACTTTATTTTCCTTCCATTATAAAAGAAATTAGTGTTGGGATTAGGTTAGGTTAGGTTTGGTTAGGTTAGGTTAAAAACAGCCCGCCGCAAGTGTTTTGCTAACGTACTTTATTTTCCTTCCATTAAAAAAAAAAATTAGTGTTGGGAGGATAATGCAAAAGTACCGAAAAATGTATTTTGGATATTAACAAAAACCAAACGGGCGAGAAAATATATATATATATAATAATAATATATATAACCTAACCTAACCAAACCTTAACACGTGTTCTTCGATTGCGTGTGCTAACCGGGGGGGCTTCGCCCCTCAGACCCCCCCCCATGATAATATATACATACTAGGTAATTATTGAATGTCAAGGTCACTGTTGGTGAAACATTCAATAATAAAAAAAAAATATGCCTATACCTATATAATAAATAAGTTTGTAGTTACTGATAATCACTGCCCAAATGAAAAAAAAATAACTAATATATGTAGCATGCATTCTATCAAACATCGGCTACATACCGTAGTTTCCGAAACAGTTAATGGTTGGGAGTATTTTCATGGGAACAGTTTTGTAAACGATTCACTATGTTACAGTTACTAAACTCTCCTCACTAGAGGCATTTTCGCAATAAGTTAAGCGTTAAATGTTCTCACTTGGTAATTAATTATTCGGCTTGGCTTCGGATTTTTGCATATTTGCATACGCGCATATGCAAATGCATATTTTAAGCATTTTTGAGCGAAAGTGCATATTTCTAGGTTTTTTGTTTAAAATGCATATTTTGGGAAATAATTATGAAATCGTAAGTGTTTGTTCTAATGTAATGATAATAATTTAATAAAACACGGGGCTCGGGCAAAGCATTGGATGAATTGGGCCCCTTGCTTTTTATATATATTAACGATTTAGATGTCGGCCTAGTCAGTACAGTTTCAAAGTTTGCGGATGACACGAAGCTGGGTGGTAGGACGATGAATGACGAAGATAGAGGTAAAATCCAGGAAGATCTGAATAAAATCGTTGATTGGTCAGTCACATGGCAAATGAGATTTAACGTCGATAAGTGCAAAATCTTGCATATAGGTTCGCGTAACGGTAATTTTGCGTATAGTATGTCAGGGAAAGAGTTAACAAGCGTAGAGCAGGAAAAAGATTTAGGAGTTATAGTCACTGGTGATTTAAAAGTAGCGATACAAAGTACAGCAGCGGTCAATAAGGCGAACAAAGTGTTAGGTTTTATAGCTCGGAATTTTGAGTACAAATCGTGCGATATTATAGTTCCTCTTTATAAATCATTAGTTAGACCCCATTTGGAGTACGCGATCCAATTTTGGAATCCGCATATGTGCAAAGATATAGACAAAATCGAAAGAGTTCAAAGCCGAGCAACTAAGATGATTCCGTCGCTTAGGTCAAAGTCGTACGAGGATAGGCTTAAGGAGTTAAAATTGACAACACTCGAGACTAGGAGGTTAAGGGGTGATCTAATCCAGGTTTTCAAAATTATGAATGGGTTCAGTAGTATAGCCGAAAAAGGGGAGAGTGCAAGAATGTTGCAAGTGATTACGTAATGTTGCAAAGGGGGGTGGGGGGTGTTGAAAAAAAAAAAAAAAAAGGAAAAAAAGTAAAAAAAAAAAAAAAAAAAAAAAACCCCAAAGGGCCCTTTGTTGCCAACCGGGGTTGCAAGGGGCATGCAACTTGGGGGTGGAGTTCTCCCCCAAGCTATTCCCCCAAAAGGGCCCAGAGAGAAAGGAGGAGAGGTGTTCACCTGGCAGGAGCCAAGTGCATATTAAGACTTCAGCCGAGTAGGCGTTGTTTTATAGGCTCCTAATCAGCCAGTTGGCTGAGCCAAGGGGGGAGGGGTACACCTGAAGGAGAGAGAGAGAGAGAGAGAGAGTAGTGGCCTTTGATTGCAAGGCATGCAGCTTGGAGGCGGAGTTCTCCCCAAGTTATTTTCGTTTACCTAACCTAAAAGGCCTCTAAGGCGTTTTCCCAAAGGGCCAGAAAGAGAAGGACCAGAGGTCCTTGCTCGGCTGGGAGCGAGCTTGAATGACTCCGTCAGTCGTCTCTCGGTCTTTTATAAACCTCTATTCTGGCTGAGTTGCCAGATAGCGCAATGTATTCAGTTGCCAGATAGTGCCATGTGTCCCAGAAAACCATATATTAATCATCCATTTAAATAGTGTACCACAATATATATGACGGTAGTTAATCCAATTAAATTCTGTTTATTAAATAAATAATTTTTACACACTTAATTTTTATTATAAATATTTAAGTCACGAATAATGAAAATTTACGAAACAATTCATTTAAAACTTGAAATTAGCCAAAACACAATCCGACGAAACAAATAACGTAGTTAGCCTACACATAATTCAACCAACCATAGAAAACAGAATTATAGAAAACCAATTAGGTTTTTATGGATAACTAGTTTATCTTGACATAAGTTTACTATAATTATATATATACAGTCTTTTAAACATCTTGTGATATATATATATATATATATATATAATATTAATTTTTCTTTATTTAAAACAAGTTTGAAATGTATCTACTTTGCAAACAACATGAGCAAAATTAAACGATAAATATTTTATAATTTTTTAAGATAGATAAATAGATATATATAGTGTTTCACTATAGATGTATAGATGTATATAGTGTTTTACAATAGATGTATATAGTGTTTAACGATTAGAATCAAATATAACATTAACTTGAACTTCATTAAACTTGAAATTAGTCAAAACACAATCCGACGAAACAAATAACGTAGTTAGCCTACACATAATTCAGCCAACCATAGAAAACAGAATTATAGAAAACCAATTAGGTTTTTATGGATAACTAGTTTATCTTGACATAAGTTTACTATAATTATATATATACATTCTTTTAAATATCTTATGATAGGTATATGTAAATATATATATATATATATATTATTTATTTTTTCTTTATTTAAAACAAGTTTGAAATGTATTTACTTTGCAAGCAACATGAGCAAAATTAAACGATAAATATTTTATAATTTTTTAAGATAGATAAATAGATATATATAGTGTTTCACTATAGATGTATAGATGTATATAGTGTTTTACAATAGATGTATATAGTGTTTAACGATTAGAATCAAATATAACATTAACTTGAACTTCATTAAACTTGAAATTAGCCAAAACACAATCCGACGAAACAAATAACGTAGTTAGCCTACACATAATTCAGCCAACCATAGAAAACAGAATTATAGAAAACCAATTAGGTTTTATGGATAATTAGTTTATCTTGACATAAGTTTACTATAATTATATATATACACATTCTTTTAAACATCTTATGATAGGTATATATATATATATATATATATATATATATATATTATTTTTTTTCTTTATTAAAACAAGTTTGAAATGTATTTACTTTGCAAGCAACATGAGCAAAATTAAACGATAAATATTTTATAATTTTTTAAGATAGATAAATAGATATATATAGTGTTTCACTATAGATGTATAGATGTATATAGTGTTTTACAATAGATGTATATAGTGTTTAACGATTAGAATCAAATATAACATTAACTTGAACTTCATTAAACTTGAAATTAGCCAAAACACAATCCGACGAAACAAATAACGTAGTTAGCCTACACATAATTCAGCCAACCATAGAAAACAGAATTATAGAAAACCAATTAGGTTTTTATGGATAACTAGTTTATCTTGACATAAGTTTACTATAATTATATATATATACATTCTTTTAAACATCTTATGATAGGTATATGTAAATAATATTATATATATTATTTATTTTCATATTATATCATTTAATTTTATTTTAGTGTTTATTTATGCAGTGTTTAGTTAGCCTCTTCATTTAAACTATAACATTTATAGTGCTGCAGTTAAACCATCCTTAAAATGGCAGAGTTTGTGCCGAATTGGAAAGGTTTTCACGCCGCCTTAGACCCACAGTTTAACGTGGATTCAGATTTACATCTCGTCGATTGCTCACTATTTCATCGAGATAATTAGGACCTGCATTGTCTACATCGACTCCATCTGTGTTATATATATATATATATATATATATATATATAAGGGTTGACAAATATACACGATTATTATGATTCTTTCTCGAAAACTATGGGGGATAGAAAATTCTGAAACCTGAATCAGCATCAAAAGTTCTATAAGAAACACCAAATAGTTTTCGTTGTACCCTAGTGTAATTTCTCGCCGAATTGGAAATAACTTGTAAGTAAAAATATAATATAAGGGACTACCATAGAAATGTAAGTGTCTATAATTTATTCACAAGAAACACGATTTTATATATATATGTTACTCGTCCGATCCCGTTATAGCGGATTGGTACACGTCATAGCTCCACCCAGCTACACCGGCAGCCAATCACTACGAACATCTGGTCTTTTGGGGCGGAGCTTGGCGATTGTGCATATAAAAGGGGTTATTTTTCAGTTGGGAGTAACAGTAGCTATTTTCGCGTCAGTGAATAATCATTCCCTCCACCATGGACCTGTACGTCTCCCCAGACTTGTATGAAGAAAGTGACGCTGCAGCATTAACGACAATTAGTCTTACGCAAACCGTAGAAGATATTTGCAGTGACGCTCCTTACAACCCGACGCAAGGGACTACCATAGAAATGTAAGTGTCTATAATTCGATTTTATATATATATGGATGGGTTGTTGTATCTCGTCAAATAGATACTCGCCAAAAATTTTTTATGTCAATCAATGTTATTTGGTTTTACCTCTTATCCCCATTATGCTAAAATCGAAATTTTTTTATGGCAATCAATGTTATTCCTCGAACCAAAGATATCTTCACATAATGGGGATCTGTCTGTATACTCTGTATATGTTTTAAAAGAATGAACATTATTCCTTTAAGGTCCGATGAGGATTTGACACGTGTTATACAATCTTTTGAAGAATCTCGGAATACGGAGGATATACTGAACAGTCAGCAATGTCACACATCCACCACCATGGACCTGTACGTCTCCCCGGAATTGTATGAAGAAAGTGATACTGCAGCATTAACCGCAATTAGTTTTTCAATGCGATTGACCGTGGCGAATTATTTCCAACGCAAACCGTTGAAGATATTTGCAGTGACGCTCCTTACAACCCGACGCAGGGGACTACCATAGAAATGTAAGTGTCTATAATTCGTTTTTATATATATATGGAGAGTTGTAGTATCTCGTCAAATAGATACTCGCCAAAATTTTTTTATGGCAATCAATGTTATTTGGTTATCCCCATTATGCTAAAATCGAAATTTTTTATGGCAATCAATGTTATTCCTCGAACCAAAGATATCTTCACATAATGGGGATCTGTCTGTATACTCTGTATATGTTTTAAAAGAATGAACATTATTCCTTAAGGTCCGATGAGGATTTGACACGTGTTATACAATCTTTTGAAGAATCTCGGAATACGGAGGATATACTGATCAGTCAACAATGTCACACCGAAATAATGTAAGTGTTTTTCGATCTTTTTGGGATAAGAAGACAATATATTTTCATAAATTTATTAAATGAAAGAAATCAGTACAATAAACAACTACAGAATATATCGTTACAAATATACGAACAAAAACATTATAATATACAACGAGTACGTACAATTGGAAAACGGATTTTTATCTGTCTGCATACCATTTCATCGTTTCGGCGAGTGTGACACGGGTCAAATAAATTTAAAAAATTTATAAATTCTTTATCACGACATATGCATGAGAAATGAGACGCAGTACATTCCGCAAACATTAGTAAAATATCCTTGTATGCGAAATGGGTTCCATACAACTTCGGGAATATGTAACTGAGCGAGAAATTTTACAATAATAGGGTCACTCCAGGGTTGAGTACCGAGTGAATCAAAATAGTACAGGCGCTGTCTATTTTTAAAATAGACAGCGATCCAGTGAATCCCTTCATTACCGATGACATCTGTGTTCACAATAAGACTACCGCATTCTCGCGTACTTGGCAAACTCAATGTTTCATTCTTCGCAAACACGCCGATAAATTTGGAACGTGTGACTCGCTCCATTACTTTCTGAAGTGTATTAGCATCCATTTTAAAAGTCAGTGATAACGCTCCTAAATCTATCTACTTCTATTAGGGCTTGCGATTCGAGATATACTAGTACACTAATAGGAGCGTCTATAGGCTTGGCGAATTCCAGCCGCACTGAGATGTTTCCGCTCTGCTGTGGGGTTAAATGGGTATTTACGCTAGCAGATAAGTCAGGTGTAATGTCAAACGGATAAAGGTTAAATTGATCAATGAATTCTTCCTGCGTTACCCCATTACCAAGCTCATCACAATCACCTGCAATATGGGTCAGATTACTATAGGCTCTGGCACAAAGAGGTAACACAGCGTCTGATGAATAGTCCGTACCCATTGTTCCACCCAAAGCAGTGCCATTAACGTATAGAGTTATATTTTTAAGTCCGAAATTCTCGAATTTAAAGGCACTCTTTTTATATTTTCCATTCACCGAAGCGTGGTCCTGCATGCCGATTAATATCCTTTTAGGAAGATTTCCCAGGGCAATGTTTTCTATCTGCTTCGATGCCAACCCTGCAGGAACCGTATATAGTTTGATCTGCACTCTGTTAATAGGATATTTCACTGTAGCGTTTAGTAAATTTTTCTCAATTTCTAGTTGTTTTGGTGAACTTAATTTCACTCGCCGTACGCGGAGGTATGTGTCCATAATGTGAACCACAACGGGCTTTGCACCCTCTTCTTGATCCGCATCCAGATTTAAAGCAGATCTCAGGACTCGTGCGGGTGAGCTTTATTTTCATATCCACCCCGTTCACAAGCAACTTCTCCTGGAAAGTGAAATCTGTGTACAACCGTCCAAAACACTCGTATATTTTCTTTTTAGAATTTTTAAATTTGTCCTTTATACTATTTTCATCTTTAGTTTGATAATATCCCTCCGCACTTAAAAAGGTAGCCTTCGCTTCTTTGGAAAAGTTGAAGACATTTTCCAGATAGGCTCGTAGATGATAGTACCCCGTGCCTGCCGATATGTTGGTCTGATTTAAATATACGTCACACTGGTATAATATGGAGTACAGAAAGTTTGTTTCAGGGTATACAGCATATTTGTCATCGCAGACCGTTCCATCAGAATGGGCTATACGTAGCTTAGCGTACATGTGCACACAGCTTGGATCAAAAAAGTAAGGACCTGAGCTGGGTATCACGAATTCTATAGGTGCACTCGGGGAACTAATTGTGTTTAAAGGGTTAATTGTAATAAAGTCACTGTGTTCAATAGAAACCTGGGTTGGAGGTAGCTCAAAAAGGGACAGCTCCGATTTACAGCATTGTGAACTACATGGGTGGATGAAGCGTGCCATGGCGAAATAGTGACTCCTCTCTCGACAAGTGGTAAACAAACTATGATTCATGAGATCAATGTCCTTAGCTTATATCAGTCAAAAAAGTGGTCAACCATAGGTTTAATTCGCTTACAGCACTTTTTTTGATAGCCTTTTACGTTTAATACCACGTGACCCCTTTTCTTCCGAGCAGCCCGCTTTCTTCTTCTTCCCGCCACCACGCATTTTTCTCTTTGCATCTTTGATGATTTCGTCCCGTGTACGCTTTAAATGTTTTTTAGAGCCTCTTTAGGTTTAGCCCCGGCCAATATGTCTTCTGCAGTGTTAATACCTGATTGTAGCGCTTTCCTTCCAAGGTATCTGGCACCCCTCTTCAGCAAAGGAACAGCCGTACGTAGTATGGATGAAAAAATGGACCCAAGTCCACTACCGCGCTGGTATCGCACCCCTCGATAGACGGTGAAAGGCTTTCTATCCATTATAACTCAGTGCGTCGAAAGTGTAGCTTCACTGTTAAGCTCCCGTTACCGAATGGGAAGTTTTCACCCTCAATCGTTCTTATATATATTGAGATATTGGTTATTAAATTAGTTGCGACATTCACATAATGGGGTCTGTCATATGTAATACTCAAACTCCTTCCTCTATGGTTGGGGATGTGAGCAATGCGCAGCAGGCGTGCCTGGGTATCCCCAACAAACTGGTGCTCCACTATATTACTGTAAATATAGCACATGTCTGGGGACCTTTCAGCCAATTTCTCCATCTTCAATTGATACATTAATCTGGACAAGTCATGCTGTGTCTCGTGAAATGTGTCTCTTTGGAAGGCTGCGCTATATCGGCCATTGGTTAGAATTTGGAACTTTCTATGGTCTTTAATACGTCTGTTAGTCTTTGATTTTAGGATTAGTGTATGTGCAGGGTTGTTTACGATTTCGTATACTAAATCATTCGTAAGGTTTGAGTTCTTAAACTTACGTTTAAGCCTCTCACAACATCCTCGGCCGAACCATATTGACCCGGTCCTAGTCTTACTTCTGTACTGTAATACCGTGCAACCTTAGTCCGAGCGATACGCATAGTTTCATCCATAGCTACCCCAGCTTTTCACACTCGTCAATGTCTCTAACAATCGTAAAAACGGTTTCTTTATGTTCAATATTTAAAAAGATGGTGTCCAGCTGAATTTCGCATATCCCCACCTCATACGAATCACGACCCAATTCAATGTGCTTGTGGAGCTCTGTTACAAAGTTGGCTAGTGTGTTGTTAGAGTGTACAGACAGGGACGAGGAGGACGGGAGTGTGACGTAGAAATGGTTAGGAGCCATGTTGCATACTATTTAAGCTTCTTATTGCATCAGCTTTTATATAGGTGTTGAAGCTTTCTGGGTACCCTAGCCATTTCACCAGGTACATTTTTCTCTTTCCTGAACCTTTGCTTCCTAAAATTTCTCAATTTTAAACACATTTTTTTATAAATTAAACGCAACTTTCTGCAACTCCCCGCGGTAAAAACCTCCTGAGATTTCTTCCCCATTCAAATCTTCAATGTAATACATCATTATCTCACCTTTAGGTCTCACAGCCCTAACTTTAAAAATCTCGCGTGTCCATCCTTGCTCAAAACCCTTTGCGAATTTATTCCCCGAACGCGACAGCCTTACATAATCATTGATTTGAAGCGCGCAGAGTGTGGTGGCGGTGGTTGGTGGGTGATCCATCTCTTCTCGGGAGCGTACCTCTTTCTAAAACTTCGTTAGGTGTTGTCCCAATCGTGCGATGGTGTGAGCGGTTGTAGGATGATGCCAATGATTCCAGAATGTCTAGAAATCTGTATGTGTTTTTATGTGTAAAATAACGGTGCATGCGTTCCTTTATGGTGCGCTGAACTCTTTCAGCTAAAGAAGCCTTATGTATAGAATTGGTTGTGTAATAGCTGATATTAAACTCTGTCAACATGTTCTGAAAAGCACGGCCTATAAATTCCTTCCCCATATCCGTACAAAAATAGCCAGGAACCCTGTTTTCTTTTAACATTAGCGTTTTGGTGGCTTTAGCAACTGTTTCAGGTGATTTATTTTTCAGAGGAACTAGCCACAGATATCTAGAGAATACGTCTATTATGAATAGAATGTAGCGGTAACCATCGTTATACACAGAATACCTTTGCATGTCTGTTAAATCTGCTTGCCAAATAGAGTCAATCGAGGAAGCCGTTGTCTTGGCTGTTTTAAACCTTTTTCTCACAGGCTTATGAAGCGTATAAGCGTCCTGCTCCCTCAAAAATCTTTCAACATCTTTTTTTCCTACTCCGTAAACACTTCTGTACAGTCTATCTACGCCGCCGTAAGAGGATGGGTTAGAAACGTCATAATAGCGTTTAGTTAATACGTTAGCCATTTGCGTATTTTAGAGGCACGTGGGTAGGGTTGGTTTAACCTCTTCTTGCTCCTCTTCAAAGGTGTTACCGCCGGGGGTGACGGCGTCTTCAATTGTGTCACATGCGTTGCATGTTCCAAGTCTTTTAACCTGTTCAGATTTCCTATCAACGTTTTAGGGACATTTATTTGTTGTAGTCTTGCTTTAATATGCTTCCATCCTGATGGTGATGGCCTATCCCACTTTCTCACCAGATCATGGACAATGTCTACGATATTCGATCCCTGTACCTTTGATCCTTCCACAATGATCTCGCCTGTATCGGTCCATTGTATGGCGGGATCCTCATTCAATAGATTATAAAGACTTAAGCCTTTACTCCTCAATGTATGTGGGAGGGTGCTTTTTAATACATGTTCGATATGTTGTGTGGCTAATCTTTTTGGTTGGTCAGCTGTATCGTCGGGCTCAGACCCTATGTCGCCATGTCCATCGTCCCCCGTGCTGTGCCTAATAACCACAGGAATCTCTGTAGGGCTCTTATAATTTTCGTACTCGTGAAGAAATTTCTGCAGAGCTTCTTGGTATAAGATTCTTTTCTCATCAGGTGTTTTTTCACTGTTTAATAGAGCTAGCAATTCGCTTTCCATTCTTTTAAGTCTGCTTTTACGGGGATCTAGATCCGTGTCTGGATTCCTTTGCAGTGAAGCGTACACCTCGTGGGAATCACTACCACTTTCTTCATTATATTAATCTAGTCAGTAAAGGACCCAAAACTGAAAATAAGATGGGGAGAAATGACCCTCCTGTTTGTACAATAATTCGTTTTTTCTTCGCTACAGTTTGACTTTTACGAGCGAGTGCACGTATTATGTTCTTGTAGCGGCGTAGGCGAGCCTTCTGATGGGTTTTCATTGATACATTGCAATTTATAACGTTGAGACAGATTTCACAGATGCATTTTAAAAAGTCGGCATCGATATTTTTAATAAACATCTGCTGCATTGCCCGGGGCAGTCGATGATAGATTTTTATTAATTCACGGTATTTCTTTAGTCTCTTTGTCATTCTGGAATATACACCGTTTCAGGCTCGTTTGGAAATATATTCGTTCGCAGAAGCACTCTAAACGTGTTTCGCGGATGAAGGTCGCAAAGCAAATATCCGTAACGCGTGCTTGTAGCTTCTTTATAAACTTCCAAAAACTCCTTACGCTGATTCGGGAACATTTGATTGGCTAATACCCCAATTTGTGATACATCTCTACGTTGCGCGAATAAGACTAGATATTGCGTATTTAACGACACATCGCGCATGTATCTATTTTTGAAAAATAGATTCTGATTGATGAAAAACACGCTTATGTTAAGATGGTGGGAGAATACTGTAAATGTCTCGGCAAACGTTTTATCCATCTCCAACATGAGATCGTCAATTACAATGATTGTATGTTCATTTCCCTTTAACGAATTAACGTCATATACGCCTTTGTGGAACAAAATATCATCTTGGTACTCGTTGAACACTGATTGATACGTCGAATAGCACCATATAACTTTATGCACAAATTTCGAGAACATCTCTCCCTTTTCTTTAATGATTTTAAGCATAAACACAGTTTTACCACATCCTGTAGGTCCAGATATAATACATGTGGATGGACTCGTGAATCTGAATTTTTCTACAGAGTCCATTTCTAACACGTCACACTCCTAAGTGGGTCATTTACAAAATAATACAAATTTTGAGTGCTGTTCCTTATATTTTGCTTTCTTCTCCCACAGAACCGTGAATGACGATGAGGTAGAGCATCCCATCATTGACATTACGGATGACCTCGACGACAGTGTAGTTGTGATCTCCTCCCCTGCCAACGAACCCTCACCAGCGATACCGGTAGCACGTCCAAAGCGGAGGTGTGAGAACCCCACGTCAGGTATAAAGCGCCCGAAATACGCGCCTGTTGCAGCGGTAATAGATCCCCAACCCTCAACCTCTTACGCAACAAGCCCCCAGCAGCACCTCCCGCTAATATACCCCCTTATTCATCCGCCGCCCCCCGTTCTGTTAAGTCTACAATAATAGATCCCCAACCATCAACCTCCTACGCAACAGGCCCCCCAGCAGCACCTTCCGCTAATATATCCCCTAATTCATCCCGCCCCCGTTCTGTTGAGGATGCTATAACGCTCGAATTGGTGCGATCCGCAGCCCCCACCCCAGCCTTGACTAGAAATCGGTATAGAGTCAGGGTCGACCCTAGAGCCATGTATAGCAATGGAATTGAGCGCGGGCTACGCCGGGTTGTACAGCATATTGTAGAGTTTGCTCTTCAGAACCGCGACGAGCGTGAAGTCAGGACGAGTCTGTCCTTTGGATTCGGGTCAGATGACGGTGATGTAGACGATTATTGGGTGATAGTGCCATTTAGACGTTTGGCGGCTGAAGATGTAGAATATATATTAGGACGTATAATGCAAGCCGCCCAAAGTAGTATAGCCTTTAATATGGACAACTTCACGGTAAATATTGACCGTGTATTCCGTGTTGCGGGTCATAGTGCCATACCGTACACTCTTAACCTCAATTCTCAAGCTATTTACGGCATATAAACGTCGATCGTGGTTGCGGCTTTATAGCAGTAGTCTTGGCACATGTTTACTGTACAAAATACACGGGCTCAAAAAATTTGGCTGCCTACGGTCGTGGACGTGCCCGTAAACTAGCTGTAGACTGTGAACTTGAATTTGACTGTAATATGGGCCTGAAGAGCTGAGAAGGGTAGAACAGGAAATGAATGTCCGCATAGTTGTATTTGGGTTGGATGATCGTCGTAGGACTGTGTATGTTTTTAAAAGCTGTGTGAGAGATCGTACAAGACCCCTACTTATTTTAGGATTGTCAGGGACAACGTATCTCCCCATCCGTAATATAAGGTGGCTTTACGCGAGTTATGACAAAAGTCGAAAATATGGGAGACATCATGATTTGTGTAAGGGATGCCTCGAGTTTGCGGATGATAGTGGACATTGTAAAGAATGTCACATGGTATGTGAGCAGTGTAAAAGCACCAAATGTGAAAGCCGTGTAGTTGACGCTGAGAAGAGAGACTGTGATGTGTGTAGACGCACATTTTTCAATAATAGCTGTTTTGATTTCCATAAATCAATTGGCACGTGCAGGAAAATGAGAATCTGTGAATGTGGTATGTTTCACACAATGGATAATTGGGGAAAATTTAAGCACAAGTGTGACGTAATTCACTGTCCTACATGCCAGGAGGAATATAAGGCGGATGGAGTAAAGCATGTATGTTATATGAAAGATGCTAAGCCTAAAAATAACCCTTGTATAACTGTGTACTACGATATAGAAACATATACGAACGCTGAAACCAAAGAGGTAATTCCACATTTACTTGTGAGCCAGACCATCTGTGATGAGTGTATGGGTATCGAATGTGACGAGTGCCCCAAATGTGGTAAACGGACAAACGTTTTTAGAACGAATGTCCGCGATAGTCCTGTGAAACTATTTGTGTCCTATATTGTCAAGTTAGCCGACAAGTTCAAAAAATGACTGTGTATATTCTCGCCCATAACGGGGCAAAGTTTGACACGCAGTTCCTTTATAAGGAGTTGCTTGAACACGAATCCTCTGAGATATTTACAGGTGATCCATTGAAAGAGGCAACAAATTAATACAGATGCAGATAAGAGGCAATGTACAATTTAAAGATACTTTATTATTCACACCTTGTAAATTAGCAAAGCTACCCAAGGTGATGGGAGTAGCAGCTGAAGTTTCCAAAGGATACTTCCCTTACACTTTCCTCACCAGCGAGACTTTAAACTACGTAGGCCCACCACCCCCCAAACATTATTTTGACTGTATGGATGAACGTGAAGACTTTGATCGATACTACGACAGTTTTAATGAAAGTAACCCTTATAATATAGCTGATGAATGTGAGCGTTATTGCGTGAATGATGTGCGCGTGCTTAGAGTATGTTTCCAGGCCTTTAGAAGGATGTACATAGCCCGTTTCAAATGCGATCCACTGCAAGTCGCAACCACCATCGCATCATTATGTTTTACGGTGTTCAAGAATAACTTCATGCCTAAAGACACCTTAGCCATTATTCACCGAAACAACCCCCGCAGTTACGGGCACAAGGCTATTTACTGGCTCATACACCTACAGCAACAGACAGGTGTATACATAAAGCACGCCCGCAACACGGGTGAAGTACCCATTAAGATTAATGGACGTGTTTTTTGGGTTGATGGGTTAAGTGAAAACCGTGTCACTGGTGTGAAGACTGTGTACTCCTTTAACGGTTGCTGGTGGCATGGATGCCCCGTCCTGAGTGCGGAATCGCCGGAGATATCCACGGTAGGTCTCCTGCCGACTGTCTTGCATCGACCCGCACCCGCGATCAACTTATAGGATCACAGTTCACTCACAAAGTCTTGTGGGAGCATGAATATGATGCACGGATGGAGACAGACGAGGTGTACCGTGAGGAAATAAACACGATCAAGCGTTCAATGGTGCTGGATCCTCTCAAATGTGGTGATAGCTTGTTTGGAGGACGTACAAATCCTTTCAGACTATACTTTCCACCTACGGAGGGCGTGAAGCTCCATTACTACGATTTCTGTTCTTTATACCCATACGTGATGAAGAGCAATCCGTACCCGTGGGCGCTCCTGAGAAACTGGTGGGACCTAGCCTACCCTCCATCAATGAATTTTCAAAAAATTTGAATGATCGTTACTTTGGGCTCTCTTTCGTAGACGTACTCCCCCCACGCAATTTATGGATGCCGATCTTACCTGTCGTTATCGACGACAAGCTCATGTTTCCCCTGTGCGTGAAGTGCGCGGAAGAGGATAACGGCGAATGTAACCATATACCCCACCAGCGTAAGATCAGAGGCGTATATACAAGTCCTGAGCTGGCCCTAGCCGTACGCCATGGTTATAGAATACTGAAGATACATGAGGTGTGGAGGTTTCAGAAGCTACCCAACCTTTTCACACCATATATAAACGCCTTTTTGAAGGATAAGGTTGAGGCATCAGGGTATCCGCGAGGAGTTGATACCGAAGATGAAAAGTCTGCCTATATTCAACGTTACCGCGACCGCGAAGGTATACAACTTGATCGTGTCCAAATTGTAAAGAATCCTGGCAAGCGCTTTAGTGCAAAGTTGTGTCTAAACAGTCTATGGGGAAAATTTGCGCAGAATACCGGCAGAGGGAGCATTCATTTGGCACAAAGTTATAGCGATGTCTGGGATTATGCCAATGCTCCCGATAAAGAGGTCATGGAGATCGTGAATGTAGGTAATACTTACATAATAAAGTACAACAACACTGAATTTGCCACAGATACCTCAAGGGTTACAAACATACCTGTGGCCAGCTTCACAACAGCCTACGCCCGTATAAAACTTTGGGGTCTATTGCATTCTCTTGGGCGGAGAGTATTGTATGCCGATACAGATAGCGTGATATTCACAGAGAGGGAGGGTGAATACATGCCCGCTATTGGGGAGTTCCTCGGCGAGCTCACTGATGAGATCAAGGACGAGTATGGGGACAACGCTTACGCCGACTCTTTTGTCTCAACAGGACCTAAGACTTATGGGGTACGGGTCAGGGTGGGGAGGAAATGAAATATATCGTGAAGGCAAAGGGTATTACGCTCAACCATGCGAATCGGCGGGTTGTTAACTTTGAATCGTTGAAGGATCTAGTATGTTTGGACGATGATGAGGGCGAACAACCTCCCCAACTAATTGTAGGCACCCACAATTTTCGGGCGCAGAAGCTGGGGGGCGTGAAGGAACTTAGGGGTACGAAGGTGTGCCGTAACACCTATAGGAAACGTTACCAGTTACCTGGTACCTATGATACCGTACCCTTTGGATACCAAAACGATGATGCTTCTATTGTTAACTCACACGTATTTGTCTTGTATATAATCGTATCTATTGATTTATTACACGTATTTGTAATATATATATATATATATAACTGAATATCTCTTTTATTAAATCGTATTTGTAAAGTATCTATTGATTTATTACACGTTTGTAAATATATATATATATATATATATAACTTGAATATCTCGTTTATTAAATCGTATTTGTAAATATATATAACTTGAATATCTCGTTTATTAAATAAATCATGTTTCAATTAGCGTTTCACTTTCTCCTGTGTGTGTGTGTGTGTGTGTGTGCGCGCAGGTGAAAGTTCTAAGCTCCGCCCACTGTAAGACCGTGAGTCATGCTACTATCTGGGAGTCCCTGCGTGGTCAGTCGACTGCAGTAAGCCCGAGAGATCAGACGTGTATTCAGATCAGACGTGTATTCAAATGGCTACTTTAATATTGCTTGTACAACGTTTATGAAATGGTATTCAGCAAAGTGTCAGGATGTGGTGGATACCGAAAAACTTCCTATTCCTCCCTCCTATACCTCTTTTAAAAACACATTGGATTGTGCGAAGTTCCAAGATGTACAAATACTCTACGGATGTTCTGGTGAGACCGTTGAAGGCTTTCGTTGCACAGACGATGTGCTGAAGTATACTGCAGAGCTAAACTTTATAAAGTCTCACATACACCGTGAAGTAAAAGAAACAACGCGTGCAGAAGAGAAGCAGCAGGTATGGATAATGAGTCTTGCGGATGGGTGGTGTGACAAGCGGTATTACGTCATGCTACACCATGTCGATTACTCATACCCTACGACTGAAAATGTGAATCTCGTGATCATGGACAATCTTAAGTATTTTTATCACTATACGGGCGTCCCCAAAAAATGTATACACACTTTAACAGCTGATAGGTCAATTGATGTTTCTTTCTTTCCAAGTTAAACCCATTAGAATTAAAATGGCAGTCAGACTAAGCTTGAACAAAGGAAATTCATTCTAAAATGCTACTGGAAGTGTGAAAACGCAGTTGAAGTGCAAAGACAGTTTAGGAGGAGTTTTCAAAACAGATCCACCAACGCGAACTTACCATCACTCGAATTAGAGATAAGTTTGAAGCCGATGGAACTGTTCAGAATGTCCACAAGAAGCGTTCCGGAAGACACGGACATCGACAACAAGCCACAAAGCAAGAAAGAGTACTGGAACGTATCACCAAAGTCCAAGAAAATCTGTGCGGCAAGCGAGTCGGAGGTAGGAATTTCAGAAATCGTCTGTCCAACGCATTTTGAAGCGCTGTCAATGGAAAAGTTACATTCCAAGATTAGTCCATGCTATTAATGAGATGATCCGGACCGAAGAGTGGAGTATTGCGAGTGGTACTTGGCACGATGTGGATGTGGATTGGACGAAGGGGTTTCGTAGAATATCCCCTCCGCGTCACCAGACCTCACACCACTAGATTTTTTTATGGGATACTTAAAGACAAAGTCTACGCTATAAAACCTGCAACAGTCGCTGAATTGAGAGCAGCCATTGAACGAGAAATGCACCACAAATACCAAACGAAATGTTCGTGATGTTTGCGATTCCATTGCTTCGCGTTATCCAGCAGTGCCTGGACAGAACGGACGTCAGTTTGAAAACAGGCGTTGACAAAAAATTAAATAATGTCTGTAGATTCTATTACATTTTGAAAATGAAATGTATTTAATAAACACTGCCTTTATAAGTATTTAAAGTGTGTATACATTTTTTTGACGCCCTGTATTAAACGTATATCATGATGAGGTTCGTAGTGAGGTTTGTGGCTAGTGCCCTGCGTGAGTTTTTAACAGACTTTAGAGACGAGTATCGTTTGATGGGGAGAAAGGAAAATATGAGCATATGTTCCTCTCAAATAGTGCGCCAGAGTGTGAAGATGTTTAGTAAAGCAATAAATGTTCCTAGTTCTTATCCTGAGGTAAAATGTCTGGTGCGTAGGCTGGTAGTGATGAATTAATTCTTGTACCGAAATATGTACAACAATTCGGTAACGACTCGCGGATCATACGAACAAGCCCATTCACGTATCATCGAGTCAGCCGCCCGTCGAACGTTCCTGCCTACCTGCGTGCCTCACACTGCTCATAGTTATCCAGAGCTTGAAACCGAGTGGACATGCGCTCCTCGAATACGATGGAACTTCCTTTGAGCAGCATTCTCAACGCCTCGTACGATGGTCCGTGACGAAAATCGTTGCGTGTCAGGCGTAATTCCGGTACATTAGCTATGTACTGGAAACGGATGTAGACAAAAAAAAACGGGTTTATTTAAGTGTCGAGGAGATGAATAGAATCTTCGTGATAGTTGAGAAGTGGAGTGAAGATCGTTATAAAATACCTGCTAACGTAGGTACAAGAAGAGAGCAGATTAGTGACGCACCCTCATACGCCGTTGTATGTACGTTGTGTATAAATAACGATCGGCCGTGCATTGATATACGGCTGATGTGGAAGAATGCTTCTGATAATAACGCTCTTGTTCCTACGCGAAACCGTTTCATCCTCGACAGAATGTTTGAAATCGTCGGATTCCGCAAGCTGAAACCTATATTAGACGCGCGTGTTACGGACATGCTTTATTTTGATACAGTACTTGAATACACCTACACCGCTCTGCTCGATGGGTTTACCGAGTGTAGGGCTGGTGAGAATGGTCTAGTGCTGGATGTTTATTTAAAAAGTTTAGACTCTTTGAAATACCATGAACTTTGGTACAAAGCAATTGATCGGTACAAGGCTGAGCTCACCTACACCGTTCACCCTGAAGAACTATTTCTTTATATAACGCGCAGTTGTCAACGATTTAGAAGATTATTTCAATTGCCGCTATGTTGAGTGAGTTCACGATTGAAAAGCTCGAGTCGGTAGAAATAAACCCTCGATTGGAAAAGCGTGCTTATAAACTTGTGTTTAATAATGTAGCTAACGATGAACTCTTTGTGCGTGCTTTTGATTGTATTCTAGACGTATTTAAAGATGACTTACCAACCGGTTGTAAAGTGGGAACAAAAATAGTACTGAACGATATGAAAGCCCTTCATATCGAATACAGGTTTCCCTATACTTTAAGCGGTGAAATATTATTAAGCCGCATATACTGCGTAATGCAGAGCAATAATGATGTAATTGTAAACTCGATTAAGACCGAGTTTAGTATTTTGAGAAAAAAGTTAAATGTATTTATATATTTTGCTTGATATTTCTCCTGTACTGTTATGATTATATGCATATTTCAATTATTATTGAAATGTATTTATATATTTTGCGTGATATTTCTCCTGTACTGTTATGATTATATACATATTTCTATTATTATTGAAATGTATTTATATATTTTGCGTGATATTTCCCCTGTACTGTTATGATTATATGCATATTTCTATTATTATTGAAATGTATATTTATTTCTATTTGAAATGTATATTTATTTTATATATATCACCATAATTGTGTGTATATATTTCCTGTACTGTTATGATTATATGCATATTCCTCAATTATTATTGAAATGTATATTTATTTTCTATATATTTATAATAAACAGAATGATGCAATGTTGTTTTACTTAATTATATCATGTTACGGCTTCTAAACCTACTACCGGTATTCTAAACCAACTTTTAAGAAATATAATAATGTATACAATGGTATCGCTAAAAAGTGGTATCTGGCAACTCAAGCCATTTACGCCTTCTAATCCAACTGGCTGATTAGGAGTCTATAATAGTGTATACAATGGTATCGCTAAAAAGTGGTATCTGGCAACTCAAGCCATTTACGCCTTCTAAGCCAACTGGCTGATTAGGAGCCTATAATAATGTATACAATAATACTGCTAAAAAGTGGTATCTGGCAACTCAAGTCATTTACGCCTTCTAAGCCAACTGGCTGATTAGGAGTCTATAATAATGTATACAATGGTATCGCTAAAAAGTGGTATCTGGCAACTCAAGCCATTTACGCCTTCTAAGCCAACTGGCTGATTAGGAGTCTATAATAATGTATACAATGGTATCGCTAAAAAGTGGTATCTGGCAACTCAAGCCATTTACGCCTTCTAAGCCAACTGGCTGATTAGGAGCCTATAATAATGTATACAATAATACTGCTAAAAAGTGGTATCTGGCAACTCAAGTCATTTACGCCTTCTAAGCCAACTGGCTGATTAAGAGTATAATAATGTATACAATGGTATCGCTAAAAAGTGGTATCTGGCAACTCAAGCCATTTACGCCTTCTAAGCCAACTGGCTGATTAGGAGTCTATAATAATGTATACAATGGTATCGCTAAAAAGTGGTATCTGGCAACTCAGTCTTCGATTAGAATTAAATGAATACATGGCGCTATCTGGCAACTCAAGCCATTTTCGCCTTCTAAGCCAACTGGCTGATTAGGAGCCTATAAAACAACGTCTACTCGGCTGAAGTCTTAATATGCACTTGGCTCCTGCCAGGTGAACACCTCTCCTCCTTTCTCTCCTCCTTTCTCTCTGGCCCTTTGGGGGGAATAGCTTGGGGGAGAACTCCACCCCCAAGTTGCATGCCCCTTGCAACCCCGGTTGGCAACAAAGGGCCCTTTAGGGTATTTTTTTCTTTTTTTCTTTTTTCTTTTTTTCCTTTTTTTCCTTTTTTTATTTTTTTGCAACAACCCCACCCCCTTTGCAACAACACCCACCCCCTTTGCAACATTACGTAATCACTTGCAACATTCTTGCACTCTCCCCTTTTTCGGCTATACTACTGGTTCGATAACGTAGATAGAGATAGCTTTTTCAAAATATCTCAATATAATAGGACTAGAAATAACGGGTGTAAGTTGACAAGTAGAAGGTTCGAGACAACAGTTGCCAAAAACGTTTTTACGCAAATAGTAAATAGCTGGAATAGTTTGCCGGTAGAAGTAATTAGTAGCACGTCTATAAACATGTTTAAAAATCGATTAGACGCATATGTTGAGAGATTGGGTCTAGTTTAAGGTAGTAAAATTAAGGCTTTGTGGTGATAGATCCCACAGCTCAACACAAGTTATAGTCACTGGTGATTTAAAAGTAGCGAAACAAAGTACAGCAGCGGTCAATAAGGCGAACAAAGTGTTAGGTTTTATAGCTCGAAATTTTGAGTACAAATCGCGCGATATTATAGTTCATCTTTATAAATCATTAGTTAGACCCCATTTGGAGTACGCGGTCCAATTTTGGAATCCGCATATGCGCAAAGATATAGACAAAATCGAGAGTTCAAAGACGAGCAACTAAGATGATTCCGTCGCTTAGGTCAAAGTCGTAAGAGGATAGGCTTAAGGAGTTAAAATTGACAACACTCGAGACTAGGAGGTTAAGGGGTGATCTAATCCAGGTTTTCAAAATTATGAATGGGTTCGATAACGTAGATACAGATCGCTTTTTCGAAATATCTCAATATAATAGGACTAGAAATAACGGGTGTAAGTTGACAAGTAGAAGGTTCGAGACAGCAGTTGCGAAAAACTTTTTTACGCATAGAATAGTAAATAGCTGGAATAGTTTGCCGGTAGAAGTAATTAGTAGCACGTCTATAAACATGTTTAAAAATCGATTAGACGCATATGTTGATAGATTGGGTATAGTTTAAGGTAGTAAAATTAAGGCTTTGTTGGGATAGATCCCACAGCTCAACACAAGTGTTGTGGGATATAGGGAGGCAGCGTCTTGGGTTAGGGGATACTCTCTGTTCTTACACACCCCATTTAAAGAGATTCCTCTACCGAGCGGTGCCCCCCATAGTACTGTGAGGTATTGAAAAACTCATGATCTTCACTTGCCCCACAAACACCTTTAAATGGGAGACCCAAGATGGCTGCACACACATTTCTACATTACTGTACAGTCTTTACAGCCACACCTACATTTTTCCTCCTAAGTGTATACGGTATATTGTAATGTATATGGTTGTAAGTTTTGACTTGGTCCACAATCGATATGGACCGTGACTTATTTTTCGTGACAAGGTACTAGTATTGATGGATACCGTAATGAAATTGACTGGATTCTTTGGATCTGATATAAGTATTTGCATGTCGGTTATAAATAGATATAGAGTAACATATTTGTATAGTAGTCTATTATGACTTGATCCTCTGGATCCAGAGATTCTATCTTTAGTTTTAAATCGATAATTAATTAGTTTTGCTAAATTGGTCGTTGCCAATGTACAGGAAGTTGTTACATAAATTTCTTATGTTCTTGTGGTTCGGAACCCACGTAAAATTGTAGGTCCCCTCCGCCACCACGGAGGATATACACAATTACGAACACAGTTAGGTAGACCAGCCATGAGTGGATCCTAGGGTCTTTGTTGGTCTATAACATTATAACATTATAACATTATAACATATATATATATATATATATATATATATTTATACTTACTTACTTTTGTTGAGTTTGAACGACGGTTCAGGATCGACCTGCGGTCGACCCCTCTGCAGCATCCCGCCTCATTTGCGGGACTTGGTGAAGGAGGGAATTGCTCTCTGATCGCCTCCTGCCCTCGTAGCCAGCCACGCATGGCTGGTCAGGGACTTTGCACAAGAATCTGTCCAGCTGGTTCTTGAAGTTATTCAGGTTGGTGTGCTGGAGATTCCTCACTTCTTTTGGAAGGACATTGAAAAGCTTTGGGCCCCGTATTCTGAGGGTATTTTCCATCCTCGTTTTCATGGCTCCTTGTCCCACCGCAGCTGAAACCATACAAAATCTGCCTCTTCTCTCATTCCAGTTTGTTTCTATTTCATTTCTGAGGTTAGGGACAGAGCCCTCAAGTATGTTCCATATGTATATTATTGTGTACCGCTCTCGCCTTCTTTCAAGAGAGTAGAGTTCCAGGGATTGTAGTCGAGACCAGTAGTCTTCACCTTCCGTTTCCTCTATCTTAGACGTAAAAGTCCTTTGTATAGCTTCAATGCTCGCAATGTCTCTTTTTCTGTGTGGGCTTGTGAGTACTGAGCAATACTCAATTATTGGTAGGACTAGACTCTTCCATAATTTGAGCATGATGTTTGCTTTTCTGCTGCGGAAGCTCCTCCAGATGATTCCCATTATTTTTCTAGTCGTTGTGATTTTGATTTTATAGTGCTCTCTGAATTCTGCATCCGACGACATTATTACTCCAAGATCCCTGACTTGTGGATTTGGTGTTATCTGTTTGGCTTGCGGAGTTTTGTACCCTTTTTTCTGTAGCTCTTTATTATTACCATATCTTAGAAGTTGGAATTTTTCTTCGTTGAACTTCATATTGTTGTCTTCTGCCCACTGGAATAATGTTTCAATGTCGTTTTGTAGTTTTCTTATGTCATCTTCGTTCAATATTTCCTTACATATCTTCGTGTCATCTGCGAAGCATGATACAATACTGTCCTTAATATCTGCATCAATATCTGCAATCATTATTATGAACAGCAAGGGAGCTAATACTGTCCCTTGTGGGACAGAGCTCACGACTTCCGAGACTTCCGATTTAACTCCGTTTACCACCACTCTTTGCGTTCTTTGCGTCAAGAAATTAAATATCCACCTTCCTAGGTTTCCAGTAATTCCTGTATCCTTAAATTTGTGTACTATGATTCCATGGTCACATTTATCGAAGGCTTTAGCAAAATCAGTATATATTACATCAATATTTTGTCCTCGACACAATGTTCCTAATATTTTCTCCTGGTGGTCTAGTAGCTGTGACAGGCATGATCTACCCGCCCTGAAGCCATGTTGATTTGGGTTGTATAAGTCTTTTTCTTGTAGGTAGTAGGTAATTTTGGCTCTAATTATGCGTTCAAAACACTTTATAAGGTGTGAGGTGAGAGCCACTGGCCGATAATTTTTGGGCATTGCTCTGTTACCACCTTTAAATAGGGGGTCAATATTAGCGTTCTTTAAGGGGAGTGGAATTCGTCCTGTGTCGAGTGATTTCCTCCATAGTAAGTATAGCGGTTTTGCAATACTCTCTTTGCATTTCTTCAGAAATGTGGCACTCCATGTGTCTGGCCCTGGCGCTGAATTGTCTCGCATCTGTGATAAGGCCGTAATTACATCTCCTTCCGTGAATTCGAAGTCCATTAATAGGTTTGTGCCGGGATTTGTTCTTGGTTGATCTGTTTCAATGTCGAAAAACTCGTCTGGGTTTTCCACTTCCATCTCGGACTTAGGGTGCTAAACAGATTTAAATTGTTCCCTAAGCAGTTCACTTATTTCTTTCGGGTCATTTGTGTATTCGGCCTCCCCGTCTATCAACGTCCAATACTCTCTTTACACTGCATTTTCCTTTTCGCAAAAGTGTAGAAGTATTTGGGTTATTTTTTATGTTTTCTGCTACCTTGTTTTCCTCCTCGTTTGTCTTATGTATGAATGTTTGCTTTAGGTCCATTTCTATTTCGCCAAGTTTCCTCTCTAGTTTGAGTCTTTTGCATCAGTTCTGCATCTGTGGAGATGTTTTACGGTTTGTCTTCGTTGCCTGAATAGAGTCCTGATTCTCCTCTCGAGCTTGCTACGTTTTCTTTCCTGTCTCTCTGGAATATGTTTCAGTATTATAGGTTTGGTTTCCGTCTCTATTATACATAGTATTTCTTGTGGAGTCTTCTCGTGTAGTAGCAATTCCCAATTTAGCTCCTTTAAATCTTTATTTACGTTTTCCCAATTTACTTTCTTTGAATTTATGTTTAAGCCTTCAAATATTCCATCTGCCTCTCTGGGATGCGTTTTCGGACCTCTGGGTGCTAACTTCAGTTGTATATCGATGAGGTTATAGTCGGAGAACTTTGTGCGCGTTACTTTTTTATTTATTATTATCTCGTTGTTATTTGTCCACATTAAATCCAAAACGTTCTCCTTTCTCGTGGCTTCACAGATTTCCTGGGTAAGGGCGTAATGTTCCATAATATCTAATAGCATTCTTGCTTGGGTTCTGTCATCTTTAGTAATGTTGCCATGAAACTTCTCAACATATATAACTTCGTCATTTTTCTTCCATGATATGAATGGGAAATTAAAATCTCCGAAAATTAGAATATTTGTTGCTGGAGTTTCAAGTAATTTTAATATGTTTTCTATTTCATTTGTAGCAAATTGGAATTCACTTTTTGTGGTGTTTGGTGGTCTGTACATGTTCATAATGGTTAGGTTCAGTTCTTTTACTTCTAATATAATAACTTCAACTGTGCTGTTTGATTTCTTTACCCTCACTTCACATGTGTAAGTGTTTTTCACGTAGATACAACACCCTCCTCCTCGTCTAGCCACTCTATCTGCTCTGTATATGTTGTAGTCCAGCAATGCTATTTCAGTATTCTCGATGCAGTTTTCACAGCCTTTTTCGCACTTATGTAAGTGTGTTTCCGTTAGACCTATGATATCTATGCTGGTTTCCGTAGCTAAATTTTGCAAGTATTGTAATTTGCAGTCTGCATGGTCCGTATAGAGGCGTTGTATATTTGTGTATAATACATTTACCGGGTTTCTTCTAATCTTCGTGTTCGATTTCCTTAAATGATGGTCGTTTCCTGGTCGATGTCGGTTCCTGTTTGGTGTTATTGGTTGGGCCGCATATATATATATATATATATATATATATATATATTATATTATATTATATATATATATATATACATACAGGGCGTCCCCAAAAAAATGTATACACACTTTAACAGCTGATAGCTCAATTGATGTTTCTTTCTTTCCAAGTTAAACCCATTAGAATTAATAATGGCAGTCAGACTAAGCTTTGAACAAAGGAAATTCATTCTAAAATGCTACTGGAAGTGTGAAAACGCAGTTGAAGTGCAAAGACAGTTTAGGAGGGAGTTTCAAACAGATCCACCAACGCGATTTACCATCACTCGAATTAGAGATAAGTTTGAAGCCGATGGAACTGTTCAGAATGTCCACAAGAAGCGTTCCGGAAGACCACGGACATCGACAAGCCCCACAAAGCAAGAAAGAGTACTGGAAACGTATCACCAAAGTCCAAGAAAACCTGTGCGGCAAGCTAGTCGTGAGGTAGGAATTTCAGAATCGTCTGTCCAACGCATTTTGAAGCGCTGTCAATGGAAAAGTTACATTCCAAGATTAGTCAATGCTATTAATGAAGATGATCCGGACCGAAGAGTGGAGTATTGCGAGTAGTACTTGGCACGATGTGGATGTGGATTGGACGAAGGGGTTTCGTAGAATACCCTCCGCGTTCACCAGACCTCACCCACTAGACTTTTTTTATGGGGATACTTAAAAGACAAAGTCTACGCTATAAAACCTGCAACAGTCGCTGATTGAGAGCAGCCATTGAACGAGAATGCACACAAATACCAAACGAAATGTTTCGTGATGTTTGCGATTCCATTGCTTCGCGTTATCAGCAGTGCCTGGACCAGAACGGACGTCAGTTTGAAAACAGGCGTTGACAAAACAATTAAATAATGTCTGTAGATTCTATTACATTTTGAAAATGAAATGTATTTAATAAACACTGCCTTTATAAGTATTTAAAGTGTGTATACATTTTTTTGGGACGCCCTGTATATATACAGTATACAGTATATATATATACATTATATAGTATATATATATATATATATATATATATATATTTCCTTGTGGTTGTTTGCTTATTAATAAGGTCACGTGTTATTTTGTGATTCTAGTGCATATTATAATATATATATATATATATATATATATATATATATATATATATATCGTAAAGAACGACGCTTGTATAGGAGATATTCCGCGCAAGACGAGAGAGAGAGAACGGAACAAATGAAAAAATGAGGTAACCACCTGGGAATCGAACCCGTTCTCTCTCTCTCGTCTTGCGCGGAATATCTCCTATACAAGCGTCGTTCTTTACGTTATTTATACTGCGTGTTCTTTGCAGTTGAATGTATATATATATATAATATATAATATATATATATAGAAACGACGTAAGTATAGAGGAGTGTTCTGCACACGAGGAAGAGAAATAACAAACAAATGAAAAATAAGGCACCCGCCCGGGAATCGAACCCAGGATCTTCCCGGGTGCCTTATTTTTCATTTGTTTGCTATTTCTCTTCCTCGTGTGCAGAACACGCCTCTATACTTACGTCGTTTCTATACGTTAATATACTGCGCGGTCATTGCAGTTAAATGTGTGTATATATATATATATATATATATATATATATATATATATATATATACACACAGATATATATATATATACAACTGCAATGACCACGCAGTATATTAATGTATGGAAACGACGTAAGTATAGAGGAGTGTTCTGCACACGAGGAAGAGAAATAACGAACAAATGAAAATGAGTGACCGCCCGGGAATCGAACCCAGGATCTTCCGATTGCCGGTCAGATATGCTACCACTACACCACAGGCCCGTGGTGTAGTGGTAGCATATCTGACCGGCAATCGGAAGATCCTGGGTTCGATTCCCGGGCGGTCACCTCATTTTTCATTTGTTCGTTATTTCTCTTCCTCGTGTGCAGAACACTCCTCTATACTTACGTCGTTTCTATATATATATATATATATATATATATATATATATGAAAATTATTTCACAAAAGTAACACGTGAAAAATATTTATGATGAATAAAACCACGAAGGAAAGGAAACACAGAATGGTACTCAAGCGCTTTCGTCTAATGACATCCTCAGGAACACTGAAGTACATAAAGAGTTACAGCCTATATATAGGTTACAGAAAAAAAAAATTATATATATATATATACATACATACATATACAATAAACGGAGAAATGAAATTAAAAAAAAAAAATATTCAAAATTAAAAGATTGTGGGAGGGGCATACAACTTTGTAAGGAAACATTATCGATTTTTAGCACAAGATCAAACTACCGATGTTTAGCACAAGATTAAATTGTTTCCAACCAATGTTATAAAAAAAAATACAAATTTATACCGGAAATCTGCCCGGGTTTTATCACTCTACCCATCTTGTATATAAAAATAAATTGAAAAATAAAAGTTATTAGAGTGGCACACAAGTTTACCAAAGATTTAGCGTTCTACCCTTCTTATCTAAATCTTTTCTGAAGGAATTCAAAACAACAGGATCGAGTTGAAAAAGACCTTTGCTTATGTTGAAGTTATTTGTAAGTTGGATAATGGCAGACTCAAGAATATTTCTATTAACAATGTTGCTAGAGTGAAATAAAGCTGAAGCATTATTCCAATCAATACAGTGGGATAACTCTGACAAATGGACAAAAAGGGCACTGTACGACTGTCCTGTTCTAACGGAATATTGATGCTGTTTTATACGAGTGTGCAAATCCTTTCCCGTCTGACCTATGTAAAAGGAATCACATTGTTTACAACCAATTTTATAGATAATGCCTGAATTATTGGTAGGGCTATTTTTTTACTACGATATTTTTCACAATATTGTTATATGAAAATACTACATTAATATCCAAAAGTTTAAGTACATTAGCAATGCCTAAGAAGCCCGGGAAAAATGGAAGTACTAAAATATTTTTTGACAAAGTACTAGTGTTATTATTGCCCCGATAGAAAGTTCGTTTTGCCTTGTTAAGACAAGATTCCATAAACGCAGATGGATAACACAGATCACTTCCAATACCGTTGATTTTTTCTAATTCGGCATGAATGTATTCCGGACTGGCGATCCTAAGGGCGTGGAGAAACATTGAAGAAAAAGTGGCCTTCTTAGTGGGGGTGTCATGTCCCGAGTAAAAGTGTACGTAGGGCAAAGTGTTTGTTTTTTCCGATAGATACTGAACTTAAAACCTAGGCTTTCCCTATGTACACGCACATCCAAAAACGGAATTGAATTGTCTTGTTCCACTTCTAAAGTAAACTTAATGGAGGGGACTTGATCATTTAACTGAAGGAGGAAGTTATCCAGGTCACGATTCATGGGCCAGATACACAAAATATCGTCGACGTACCGCAACCAAGGGATGCCGACCCCCAGGATTCTCGGAATGTAAGTAATTTCGAAAAACTCCATATAAATATTGGAGAGGAGGGGCGACAAGGGGTTGCCCATGGCCATCCCAAAAACTTGTTGATAATACTCGTTTTGAAAGTGAATTTACAGTCTTTGATGCAAAGCTTAATAAGTTCCAAAACAATGTGTGAAGGTAGTGGCAGGTCATACTTATGTAATTCTTGGGAGAGAAAGTCAAGCATATCATCAATCGGCACTTTTGTAAACAATGAACAAACGTCAAAACTGATCAATCTATCGTTAGTTTCAGTACGTGCATTATTCAATTTTTCAGTAAGATCCATGGAATCAGGATCGCCAATCCGGAATACATCGATGCCGAATGAGAAAAAATCAACGGTATTGGAAGTGATCTGTGTTATCCATCTGCGTTTATGGAATCTTGTCTCAACAAGGCAAAACGAACTTTCTATCGGGCAATAATAACACTCGTACGTACTTTGTCAAAAAATATTTTAGTACTTCCATTTTTCCCGGGCTTTTTAGGCATTGCTAATGTACTTAAACTTTTGGATATTAATGTAGTATTTTCATATAACAATATTGTGAAAAATATCGTAGTAAAAAATAGCCCTACCAATAATTCAGGCATTATCTATAAAATTGGTTGTAAACAATGTGATTCCTTTTACATAGGTCAGACGGGAAAGGATTTGCACACACGTATAAAACAGCATCAATATTCCGTTAGAACAGGACAGTCGTCCAGTGCCCTTTTTGTCCATTTGTCAGAGTTATCCCACTGTATTGATTGGAATAATGCTTGAGTTTTATTTCACTCTAGCAACATTGTTAATAGAAATATTCTTGAGTCTGCCATTATCCAACTTACAAATAACTTCAACATAAGCAAAGGTCTTTTTCAACTCGATCCTGTTGTTTTGAATTCCTTCAGAAAAGATTTAGATAAGAAGGGTAGAACGCTAAATCTTTGGTAAACTTGTATGCCACTCTAATAACTTTTATTTTTCAATTTATTTTTATATACAAGATGGGTAGAGTGATAAAACCCGGGCAGATTTCCAAAAGTTGTATTTTTTTATGACATTGGTTGGAAACAATTAATTTAATCTTGTGCTAAAAATCGGTAGTTTGATCTTGTGCTAAAAATCGATAGTGTTTCCTTACAAAGTTGTATGCCCCTCCCACAATCTTTTAATTTTTAATAATTTTTTTTTTTAAATTTCATTTCTCCGTTTATTATATATATATATATATATATATATATTTTCTGTAACCTATATATAGGCTGTAACTCTTTATGTACTTCAGTGTTCCTGATGATGTCATTAGACGAAAGCGCTTGAGCACCATTCTGTGTTTCCTTTCCTTCGTGGTTTTATTCATCATAAATATTTTTCACGTTACTTTTATGAAATAATTTTCATATAATGAACACCACGCGTTCCTTCGGCTTGCTGTTCCCTCTCTTGTCTCCGTTTGTGTCCGTATTTTCTTCTACATTAATGAAGGGGCATGCAATTCGTATCCGACGAAAGTTTCTTACTAATTGTCTAGAGGAGCAAGTTCTTCCCAAATCCCTCCTTCCGATTCGCCTCAGACAAATTGACGACCATCCGTTCAACAACTTCATCAGATTAATTTTAAAGAAACATTGAAGTCACCAGACAAAATGAGTGGGTCCGCCTTCAAAAATTTAAACATTGCCAAACGTAATTTTGTAACTGTTATTCCCCAACCGTGGATCCAACCTTTGTTTGATGAAATTTACAACGAGTTGCGTCGGAGAACTTCTTCACTTCGTAACATTTTGGATCGAAAAATTAAAAGTCTCATTCGAAATAGTCAATGGAGTAAAAAAGCAAGCTCAAAGTGTGTTTTGAACCTTTCTTCGAAAAACATTAGTGACGATGCAAAAAGTGCCCTTGGATATGGTATGTCCTTTTTTATTGTTAAAAAACCTTCGGCTTTACAAATTTGTTACAGTCTCGCTTGTTTTGAAAAACAGTGTAATCTCCCTCAGTATTTGTTTAACATAGTTAAAGGCCTTGTTTTAGTGCGGCGAATAGTAGTTACGAAGATAACTTTCCTAAACGTTTTCGCAATAGCCTCTCACAATTAAAAAAAAATGGGGAGCTCCATATTACTAAAGCAGACAAGGCTAACACCATAGTTATTATGGACAAGTGGACTACCTCAGAAAGATGAACGAGCTTCTCCAGGACCCCGCCACATACAGCAAACTTAGGAAGAACCCGCAGGATGACGTCATCAAATCATTTAATAGTGGCTTGAAACGCATTCTCAAAGATCATAAGGACTTAATTCCGCTTTTCATGTCCACTTCACCTTCTCTGCCCTACCTTTATGGTCTTATTAAAACCCACAAACCTGGCAACCCTATGCGTCCTATTATTAGCTCGGTGGGCTCTATTACTTATAAACTCTCCAAATGGCTTGTCAAAGTCTTGTCCCCCATTCTCGGAACTATCTCTGATTCACATGTAAAAAATTCCATGGATCTTACTGAAAAATTGAATAATGCACGTACTGAAACTAACGATAGATTGATCAGTTTTGACGTTTGTTCATTGTTTACAAAAGTGCCGGTTGACGATATGCTTGACTTTCTCTCCCAAGAATTACATAAGTATGACCTGCCACTACCTTCACACATTGTTTTGGAACTTATTAAGCTTTGCATCAAAGACTGTAAATTCACTTTCAATAACGAGTATTATCAAGTTTTTGGGATGGCCATGGGCAACCCCTTGTCGCCCCTCCTCTCCAATATTTATATTATATCGAGTTTTTCGAAATTACTTACATTCCGAGAATCCTGGGGGTTGGCATCCCTTGGTTGCGGTACGTCGACGATATTTTGTGTATCTGGCCCATGAATCGTGACCTGGATAACTTCCTCCTTCAGTTAAATGATCAAGTCCCCTCCATTAAGTTTACTTTAGAAGTGGAACAAGACAATTCAATTCCGTTTTTGGATGTGCGTGTACATAGGGAAAGCCCAGGTTTTAAGTTCAGTATCTATCGGAAAAAAACAAACAATTTGTCCTACGTACACTTTTACTCGGGAGATGACACCCCCACTAAGAAGGCCATTTTTTCTTCAATGTTTCTCCGCGCCCTTAGGATCGCCAGTCCGGAATACATCGATGCCGAATTAGAAAAAATCAACGGTATTGGAAGTGATCTGTGTTATCCATCTGCGTTTATGGAATCTTGTCTTAAGGCAAAACGAACTTTCTATCGGGGCAATAATACCACTCGTACTTTGTCAAAAAATATTTTAGTACTTCCATTTTTCCCGGGCTTTTTAGGCATTGCTAATGTACTTAAACTTTTGGATATTAATGTAGTATTTTCATATAACAATATTGTGAAAAATATCGTAGTAAAAAATAGCCCTACCAATAATTCAGGCATTATCTATAAAATTGGTTGTAAACAATGTGATTCCTTTTACATAGGTCAGACGGGAAAGGATTTGCACACACGTATAAAACAGCATCAATATTCCGTTAGAACAGGACAGTCGTCCAGTGAACTTTTTGTCCATTTGTCAGAGTTATCCCACTGTATTGATTGGAATAATGCTTCAGTTTTCACTCTAGCAACATTGTTAATAGAAATATTCTTGAGTCTGCCATTATCCAACTTACAAATAACTTCAACATAAGCAAAGGTCTTTTTCAACTCGATCCTGTTGTTTTGAATTCCTTCAGAAAAGATTTAGATAAGAAGGGTAGAACGCTAAATCTTTGGTAAACTTGTGTGCCACTCTAATAACTTTTATTTTTCAGTTTATTTTTATATACAAGATGGGTAGAGTGATAAAACCCGGGCAGATTTCCGGTATAAATTTGTATTTTTTTTTATAACATTGGTTGGAAACAATTTAATCTTGTGCTAAACATCGGTAGTTTGATCTTGTGCTAAAAATCGATAGTGTTTCCTTACAAAGTTGTATGCCCCTCCCACAATCTTTTAATTTTTAATATTTTTTTTTTTTAATTTCATTTCTCCGTTTATTGTATATGTATGTATGTATATATATATATATATAATTTTTTTTTCTGTAACTTATATATAGGCTGTAACTCTTTATGTACTTCAGTGTTCCTGAGGATGTCATTAGACGAAAGCGCTTGAGCACCATTCTGTGTTTCCTTTCCTTCGTGGTTTTATTCATCATATATATATATATGTATACAGTATATATATACACACCTTACCTTATGAACTTTATGTTGTTTCGTGTGTTGGTCTCTCTTCACACGGAGGTCAAACTGGTGGCCCCGCCTCTAGGTCTGGCCTGGTGGAGGAGCGAGTTGCTTTCTTGCGCTCTCCACCGTACATAGACAGGCACGCCCGGCTCATCTGGTACTGTCCTGAGCCAGGCATCCAGTCTTTTCTTGAAGACTTCAACTTTGACCCCCGTTACGTTTCTGAGGTCCTTAGGAAGCTGGTTGAAAAGTCTTGGCCCCCTGACAGCCAAGCTATTTTCCTTCAGGGTTGAGGAGGTCCCTTGTCGTGCTTTTAATTTGGGAACACTACACATTCTGCCTTTCCTATTTTCCAGTGTTGTTTGAATGGTAATTGGGTTTAGTTTTAGGTTTGGTACCAGTTTTTCGATCATTTTCCATATGTAAATTATAATGTACCTCTCTCTTCTTCTTTCCAGTGAGTACAGATTTAGTTTACGTAGTCTTTCCCAGTAGTTGAGTTCTTTGCAGCCATCAATCTTGGCTGTGAAATGCCTTTGCGTTTCTTCTAGTTTATTAGTTTCTTCCTTTTTATATGGGGACGTCAAAACTGAGCAGTATTCAAGTTTTGGTATAATCAGTGTTTTTAGCAGGGGAATCATTACTGTCCTGTCCCTTCTCTTGAACGTTCTTAGAACCTGTCCGGCGACTCTTTTTGCTTTATTTATCGCTATCTGATTTTGTGTTTCGAATTTCGCATCATCTGTCATTATTATCCCGAGATCAATCGCTTTCATGCTTCTCTGAATTTCCTGTCTATCTGGAGCATAATATGCAGTCTGTTTAAGTTCTTCTTTTCTACCATATCTCAAGAGCTGAAATTTCTCGGCGTTGAATGACATGTCTTCTGACCATTTGTATATTTTGTTCGTGTCCCTCTGCAAGGCCTCCACGTCATGTACATCGCTGATTTTCTGCTGATCTTTGTATCGTCTGCAAAGGATGTTACTATACTATTGCTGTTTACTCCGCTGTCTATGTCTGTTAGCATGATAATGAACAGGAGTGGGGCCAGTACTGTCCCTTGTGGTACTGAGCTGCGTACTTCCGATTCTGATGATGATATACCTTGAATTTTGACGACCTGCAGACGATCACTAAGGAAGTTGTAGATCCATTTTCCCACTTTGCCTGTTATTCCCATGTCTTTAATTTTATGTGCTATTATACCATGGTCACATTTATCGAAAGCTTTAGCAAAATCTGTGTATATAACATCGTAGTTGTCATTGCCTTCCAATGCATCTAGGATATTGTTGTAGTGCTCTATTAGTTGTGATAGGCATGATCTACCTGATCGGAATCCATGCTGATTTTCGTTGAATCTTTCCCGTGTCTCCAGGAAATCATAAATTTTCTCTCTAACTATTCTTTCAAATACTTTGGTGAGGTGGGACGTCAATGACACTGGTCTATAGTTCTTTGCTTGAGATCTGTCCCCTCCTTTATATATAGGGACAATGTTTGCTCTTTTCAAGATGCTCGGTATTTCCCCAGTGTCTAGGGATCTTCTCCATATCCACTATAAAGGTGTAGCTATTTCATTTTTACAGTTTTTAATCAATAATGCGTTCCAATTGTCCATAACATAAGAACATAAGTCTTTCCTTGTGAACAGACGTTTTCATCGAGTGTCAAGTGTTACCAAGTGAATAAGTGGTTTTAGTGTCTTTAAAAAAATAAAAAATTAGTGTTTGGTGCATTCTTAACTAAATTACTTCGTGCTACTAATCATTCATTAACGAATATATTTTATTTATTGAATTTATTCATTACTACTGTATATTACTTGACTAAACCAAGGCTAGGGCCTTGTTTGTTCCTGAATCTGTTACTACACGAGGCATCATAAGGTTGAAATTCCCTTGGTTTGCCTTTGTTGTTTTTCAAATCTATCAGAAACGAGTTTTCTTAAGGTTCATTTTCCCTTAGCACACTACCTGACCTCCAGAAGGGTCACCTACCGTTCGAAAAAAGGGATTAAGTCAGTAAATAGCAGACAGATAAGTTTCGTTTAATACTTTTTCTTTAACATATCTTTCGTCGGTAGATTAATTATATATTCATTTAGCATAAAATTGTGTTACAAGAACCTTTTTCTGCGTTTCAAGAACATTTTTGCGGGTTTTCGCAGGTGACGGTACAATAAGCACGCGGTAGACTTACGTTGTAATTTATTAATTTCCAAATGCTCGTTTTTGTTTTTGTTTGTATTTTAACTAATTAAAAGCATGGCACCCCCGTCAAGTACTTGCAGTCGCTGTGAAGGGAAATTTGCCGCTTACGCGTTTACAATGGCCAATAATAATGAACAGTTAGTTTGCAGGTGGTGCTCAAACTTGGAAGTGTTGAGGAACGAGTTAGAGCGGGAGAAGGAGGCCAGGGCAAGCCTTGAAGAAAGGGTGATGCTCCTGACGGCTAAATTAGAATCCCTTGAGACTCCAGTTGCGACCCCTCCTGCCTCAGTTTCTATTAATAATATGAATAGTATTAATAGCCCTCTCTCTTCTCCTAGTTCCCAACCCTTCGTTCGAGTGCGTAATGGAGCCCCACTGAGAAAACCTAAGACATGTCTACCAGTAATAACAAACAATAAGTTTCTGTTTTAGGTTTTGAAGATGATGATGAACCGGAAATACGACTGGTTGGCGATTCCATTGTTCGAGGACAGCTCGAGGAATTCTGTGGGAGAAACCCTCGTCGTAGGCGCCGTTACTGCTCTCTGGTGCAAGGGTGGAGGATATTACTAATAGTGTTGACCAATTTACAGATGGTACCTCCGAGGACACAACGTATGTTATTCATGTCGGTACTAATAACGTTTTAAATTCTAGATCGGACGAACTGCTGGCTAGGAACAGGGACTTACTAGAGCGATTAAAGGAAAAAACTAATAAGATTGTTTTAACAGGTATACTTCCTCGAATTATCCATCTTAACGATTTCTACAGCAAGGCGACCTATATTAACAATAATCTAAAGTCTCTTTGCCTTTAGGAAGGAGTGCATTTTGCAAATTTTTGGAACAGTTTCTGCGGCAGGAGGGACTTGTTCCTCGGAGATGGACTTCATCTTAATGACGTAGGAGCTGCGCGTCTAGGAAGACTTTCATAATACTCTCTCTTCTTTTGAGGCTGCCGTAACTCGAACGGTCCCAGCGTAAATTCCATAAATTTCCACTGCGCTCGCGAAGTTGTCGCAATTACAAACAATTTGAAGGTTCTATCCTTAAATGCTCGTAGCCTACGAAATAAAATAAACGAATTTTTTTGTTTAATTGCTTGTAAAGACTATGATATAATTGCGATAAATGAATCGTGGCTTAGCACTGAAACTCGTGACTTTGTAGGGGAGTATCAAATTAAAGGTTATAGACTTTTTGTTAAAAACAGAATAGGTAGGCGAGGAGGCGGTGTTATGTTGTATATCAAAGATAATATAGCGAACGTTATAGAAGTAAAGCACACAATTTCAGAACCGATAGATTCGACTATAGCAGAACTTAAATTGAACGATTTCAAACTTGTTGTTGCGGTTATATACAGGCCCCCTAATCAAACAGCTGATACGGACGAAGCGTTATATCGTGAACTAAAGCGAATAATCGGTAGTAAGCAGGCTTTAGTAATGGGTGACTTTAATTGCGCCAACGTAAATTACGATACAATGCAGGGAGACGCGGAAGGTAATCGTTTAGTTAATTTTCTCGAGGATAGCTTTCTTATTCAAAAGGTTGGGGAACCTACGAGGTTGGACAGTATTTTAGATTTAGTAATAACTACGGATGACAGGCTAATTACTGATCTTCAAATAATAGAACCATTGGGCAATAGCAATCACAATATGGTAGAGTTTGTCCTCTCAGTAAGTCACTCGAAACCAACTAACTCGACTAAAATTCCTAACTTCCAGCACGCAGACTTTAGTAAATTTCTAAATAAATTGTCACACGTCAATTGGGAGAAAGTGCTGGGGAACTCCAACGCAAAACTAATGTGGGAATCGTTCGAAACAGTATTTAGGACTATAAATGAGGAATGTGTACCGTACAAAATTAAGCGTGCGAAAGTAAACAAGCCTTTGTGGTTTACTTCTAGAGTAGGAGACATTATAAAGAGTAGAGATAGGCTATATAAGTGCGATAAAGATAATCTGTTGTTACGAAATAACTACATATCTCTAAGGCGTGAAGGGAAAAGTGTAATAAAAAAGTCCAAGCGCGAATTTGAAATCTCCATAGCTCGTGACGGTAAAGAAAACCCCAAGCGATTCTTTCAATACGTCAATAATAGAAATCCAGTAAAAAGAGTCTTGGGGCCCTTGAAAAATGTAAACGGAAATCTAGTTTCTGAAAAAAAAGGAAATGGCTACCTTGCTAAACGAATTTTTTACGTCAGTTTTTACTATAGAAGATGTAACAAATATCCCTACGGTCACAGACATAATACCTTTTGATAATGGTAATATTTTGGATAATATAGTGGTTACTGAAGGGGAGGTAACGCCCTATATTGATAAAATGAAAACGCGTAAATCACCGGGTCCGGATTCCATATATCCTATACAACTAAAAGAATTAAAAGATAGCATTGTTGTGCCGCTAACAAAGATTTTTAATGCGTCTATTTCTGAGGGGTGTGTACCAGATAATTTCAAGTTAGCAAACGTAACACCTATCTTTAAGAAAGGCGATAAAGGTGCGGCGGGAAATTATAGGCCAATCAGTTTAACGTCTGTTGTAGGTAAGCTACTGGAATCAATAATTTGGGATCGTATAGTCGAACACTTAGAATTCCATAAGCTAGTTAGAAATACGCAGCACGGATTTAGGCGAAACAAATCTTGCTTAACTAATCTTTTAGAATTTTTCCAAAGCGTGGTTGACGTTTACGATAGACATCGGGCGGTTGATGTAGTGTATTTAGATTTTCAAATAGCATTTGACACCGTGCCGCACAAAAGACTCATTGAAAAAACGAAGGCTCATGGAATCAGGGGTGTAGTAATAAATTGGCTAGAAGAGTGGTTGCAAGGCAGGAAACAGAGGGTGGTCGTTGATGGAGCGGAGTCGTGTTGGGCTAATGTAGCGAGTGGCGTTCCTCAGGGTTCTGTATTGGGCCCCTTGCTTTTTCTTATATATATTAACGATTTAGATGTCGGCCTAGTCAGTACAGTTTCAAAGTTTGCGGATGACAATAGTTGCGAAAAACTTTTTTACGCATAGAATAGTAAATAGCTGGAATAGTTTGCCGGTAGAAGTAATTAGTGGCACGTCTATAAACATGTTTAAAAATCGATTAGACGCATATGTTGATAGAAAGGGTATAGTTTAAGGTAGTAAAATTAAGGCTTTGTGGGGATAGATCCCACATCTCATCACAAGTGTTGTGGGATATAGGGAGGCAGCATCTTGGGTTAGGGATACTCTCTGTCCTTACACACCCTATTTAAAGAGATTCCTCTGCCGAGCGGTGCCCCCCATAGTACTGTGAGGTATTGAAAAACTCATGATCTTCACTTGCCCCACAAACACCTTTAAATGGGAGACCCAAAATGGGTGCACACACATTTCTACATTACTGTACAGTCTTTACAGCCACACCTACACTTTTCCTCCTAAGTGTAATGTATATGGTTGTAAATTTTGACTTGGTCCGCAATCGATATGGACCGTGACTTGATGGATACCGTAATGAAATTGACTGGATTCTTTGGATCTGAAATATTTGCATGTCCGTTATAAATAGATATAGATTGTACATATTTGTGGATAGTAGTCTATTATGACTTGATCCTCTGGATCCAGAGATTCTATCTTTAGTTTTAGATCGCTAATTAATTAGTTTCAAATTGATAAATATTTAGTTTCGTAAAAATTGGTTGTTGCCAATTTACCGGCAGTTTTTACATAAATTTCTTATGTTCTTGTGGTTCGGAACCCACGTAAAATTGTAGGTCCCCTCCGCCACCACGGAGGACATACACAATACACGATTACGAACACAGTTAGGTAGACCAGCCATGAGTGGATCCTAGGGTCTTTGTTGGTCTGAAACATTATAACATTATTATAACATATATACTGTGTATATATATATATATATATATATATATATATATATATATATATACTGTGTATATATATATATATATATATATATATATATATATAATATATATATACACACTGTGTATATATATATATGTATGTATATATATATATATATATATATATATATATATATATATATATATTCTATATATATATATATAATGATATATATAATGTTATAATAAAGTTATAATGTTTCAGACCAACAAAGACCCTAGGATCCACTCATGGCTGGTCTACCTAACTCTCTTCGTAATCGTGTATTGTGTATGTCCTCCGTGATGGCAGGGGACCTACAATTTTACGTGGGTTCCGAACCACAAGAACATAAGAAATTTATGTAAAAACTGCCGGTAAATTGGCAACAACCAATTTTTACGAAACTAAAGATAGAATCTCTGGATCCAGAGGATCTAGTCATAATAGACTACTATCCACAAATATGTTACACTCTATATCTATTTATGACGGACATGCAAATATATCAGATCCAAAGAATCCAGTCAATTTCATTACGGTATCCATGAAGTCACGGTCCATATCGATTGCGGACCAAGTCAAAATTTACAATCATATACATTACAATATATACACTTACGAGAAAAAGTGTAGGTGTGGCTGTAAAGACTGTACAGTAATGTAGAAATGTGTGTGCACCCATTTTGAGTCTCCCATTTAAAGGTGTTTGTGGGGCAAGTGAAGATCATGATTTTTCAATACCTCACAGTACTATGGGGGGCACCGCTCGGCAGAGGAATCTCTTTAAATAGGGTGTGTAAGGACAGAGAGTCCCCTAACCCAAGATGCTGCCTCCCTGGTATGTTGTTGGTCTGAAACATTATATACACAGTATGTATATATATATATATATATATATATATATATATATATATATATAATATATAAATATATATATATATATATATATATATATATATATATACATATATATATATATATATATATATATATATATATATATATATATATATACAGTATATATATATATATATATATATGTATATATAAATATATATAATGTTATAATGTTATAATGTTTCAGACCAACAAAGACCCTAGGATCCACTCATGGCTGGTCTACCTAACTCTCTTCGTAATCGTGTATTGTGTATGTCCTCCGTGGTGGCGGAGGGGACCTACAATTTTACGTGGGTTCCGAACCACAAGAACATAAGAAATTTATGTAAAAACTGCCGGTAAATTGGCAACAACCAATTTTTACGAAACTAAAGATAGAATCTCTGGATCCAGAGGATCTAGTCATAATAGACTACTATCCACAAATATGTTACACTCTATATCTATTTATAACGGACATGCAAATATATCAGATCCAAAGAATCCAGTCAATTTCATTACGGTATCCATGAAGTCACGGTCCATATCGATTGCGGACCAAGTCAAAATTTACAATCATATACATTACAATATATACACTTACGAGAAAAAGTGTAGGTGTGGCTGTAAAGACTGTACAGTAATGTAGAAATGTGTGTGCACCCATTTTGAGTCTCCCATTTAAAGGTGTTTGTGGGGCAAGTGAAGATCATGAGTTTTTCAATACCTCACAGTACTATGGGGGGCACCGCTCGGCAGAGGAATCTCTTTAAATGGGGTGTGTAAGGACAGAGAGTATCCCCTAACCCAAGATGCTGCCTCCCTATATCCCACAACACTTGTGTTGAGCTGTGGGATCTATCCCCAGAAAGCCTTAATTTTACTACCTTAAACTATACCCTTTGTATCAACATATGCGTCTAATCGATTTTTAAACATGTTTATAGACGTGCTACTAATTACTTCTACCGGCAAACTATTCCAGCTATTTACTATTCTATGCGTAAAAAAGTTTTTCGCAACTGCTGTCTCGAACCTTCTACTTGTCAACTTACACCCGTTATTTCTAGTCCTATTATATTGATATTTCGAAAAAGCTATCTCTATCTACGTTATCGAACCCATTCATAATTTTGAAAACCTGGATTAGATCACCTCTTAACCTCCTAGTCTCGAGTGTTGTCAATTTTAACTCCTTAAGCCTATCCTCGTACGACTTTGACCTAAGCGACGGAATCATCTTAGTTGCTCGTCTTTGAACTCTTTCGATTTTGTCTATATCTTTGCGCATATGCGGATTCCAAAATTGGACCGCGTACTCCAAATGGGGTCTAACTAATGATTTATAAAGTGGAACTATAATATCGCGCGATAAAACCTAACACTTTGTTCGCCTTATTGACCGCTGCTGTACTTTGTTTCGCTACTTTTAAATCACCAGTAACTATAACTCCTAAATCTTTTTCCTGCTCTACGCTTGTTAAATCTTTCCCTGACATACTATACGCAAAATTACACAGTATATATATATATATATATATATATATATATATATATATATATATATATGCAGTGTATATATATATATATATATATATATATCCCCGCAAGGGGGTTCTAAGCTCGTGCTCTTGAGTGCTCTTTGTGCTCGTTTGTACATGCTTGTTCCTGGAGGTTTCACGTGCGCCCTCCCGGCCCTAGCACCCAAGGATGATGGGGCTCGACCCTGCAGTCCTTGTCATCCTTGGTCTTTTTCCACTTCGACTGTCCCCTCCATCCTTTCTTTTTCCTCTGTCTTTCCTCTCACTTTTTCTTTGTTTTCCGCCGAGATATGCCCTTTTAAATAGAGGCGAATCGGTTCTTCCCGAACTTAAAAAAAAAATATATATATGTTAACTCCCCCTTTATGGCCCTTTGTCGGTTCGGATTCGAAGGGGGTTCTAGTTAGGAGGCTGCAACGGATGTTTCTTCTTTATATCTATATACATAACAATGCATGAAAAGGGAAAGACAAATCAGTGAATTTCCGTCTTACAAACAAAGAAAAGGTTAAACTAAAGACGCAAATCGGTCAATTCAGGTTGAATTTAATTCTTTCTAATTCTTTTCTCTCGCTTATTAATTCTTCTCTTTTTATAATTATCGACTTTTCTTTTATAACTTGTCGACTTACTGACTGAGTTCCTGCAGAGAGCACGGCTCGAAGGAAAAAGATAAAAACTTCTTAAAGTGTGGTTTACTTCTTAAAAATTACAGTTGGTACTCTGAATTACAAGGGGTAGAGGTTCGACCTCTTTCGACCATGGCTCAGGCCGGAATCTAAAAATACTTAAGTTAAGGAGGCAAGGGGCCTCTGCCCCCTCCTAATGAGGTGCTAATCTGAAGTACAACGATGAAGTGCTAATCAGAAATCTAATGCAGAAGTGCAATAAATGAAGTCTAATAATGAAGTCTCTAATCGAAGCGCTAATCTGAAGATGGTCCTAATTTTACAAGTACATGCATAATATAGTCTAATGTTTGGGGGAGACAATTGAAGGTTAAATTTCCCCCCTTTTTAAACACATGATTTCAACTAAAAAGACTAAAAAATATAAAAATAACAGTATCGCCGATTCTACATTTTTGACGGCAATATCATTTCGTAATAGCCATAAGCACAATTTTGAGTACATGACTGAGTACGTATTAATTTTGGTTCATTACAATTACGATTACAATTATGGATTACAACTACCAATTAATTCATATTCACTTATTATTGTTTTAATTACAATTCCATTAAAGTACATTCTTACATTATAAATTAAATCATTACATTTAATTAGTTTCACTGAAGTACATTACGAGTTATTGTTCATTACAGTTTCATTAAAGTACATTACAAGTTATTGTTAATTTAAAGTATTACAGTTAATTACAATTAAACAGTTACTATAACTTTGTCTTGTTTTTACATTGTTCCATATTAATAGACAATTAAGATGTTAGAAATATAATACAAAGTACATGGCACTTACGAGATAATTTATTTTACGAAATAATATGCTATAATGTTATAAATTCGAATCAGAGCGAAAGGAGACCTTTTTTATCTTAGAAGCGTTCAAATTATGCTGTGATGAGTGGAATTTCTGATAATAACTTACTAAGCATTTATGAATATCTTGCGAGGGTTGAACGCACTTGAAAGTAAAAATGAAAAAAATAATACGAGAACGTTTTTTCGCGTTCTCGAACGAAACTTCGCGTCTCACAAATTGACACGAGTAAAGATGATTATTTAATAAAAATTACATACGATAATGGTCAAGCTAAAATATGGACGTATGGGGGCGGGGATGAGATGCAAGACAAATAATTAATTATAATAACTTTTATAACAAATGGAAAATGGATAATGGATACGACTAAACCATAGAAAGGGTAGATCGTAGGGTTGTGACATGAACAAAAATAGGAAGCTACAAGTAAAATTATTATCCAAACTCGCGTTAAGCGATTTTGGTTCTTATGTAAAAATGGACATTCGAACATAAAACTATTGTTCATTGTTCACTTTTTACATTATATATATATATATATATATATATATATAGTATATATATATATACAGTATATATATATATATATATATATATATATATATATATATACACAGGGCGTCCCAAAAAAATGTATACACAATTTAAATACTTATAAAGGCAGTGTTTATTAAAATACATTTCATTTTCAAAATGTAATAGAATCTACAGATATTATTTAATTGTTTTGTCAACGCCTGTTTTCAAACTGACGTCCGTTCTGGTCCAGGCACTGCTGATAACGCGAAGCAATGGAGTCGCAAACATCACGAAACATTTCGTTTGGTATTTGTGTGCATTCTCGTTCAATGGCTGCTCTCAATTCAGCGACTGTTGCAGGTTTTATAGCGTAGACTTTGTCTTTTAAGTATCCCCATAAAAAAAAGTCTAGTGGTGCGAGGTCTGGTGAACGCGGAGGGTATTCTACGAAACCCCTTCGTCCAATCCACATCCACATCGTGCCAAGTACCACTCGCAATACTCACTCTTCGGTCCGGATCATCATCTTCATTAATAGCATGGACTAATCTTGGAATGTAACTTTTCCATTGACAGCGCTTCAAAATGCGTTGGACAGACGATTCTGAAATTCCTACCTCACGACTCGCTTGCCGCACAGATTTTCTTGGACTTTGGTGATACGTTTCCAGTACTCTTTCTTGCTTTGTGGGGCTTGTCGATGTCCGTGGTCTTCCGGAACGCTTCTTGTGGACATTCTGAACAGTTCCATCGGCTTCAAACTTATCTCTAATTCGAGTGATGGTAAGTCGCGTTGGTGGATCTGTTTGAAACTCCCTCCTAAACTGTCTTTGCACTTCAACTGCGTTTTCACACTTCCAGTAGCATTTTAGAATGAATTTCCTTTGTTCAAAGCTTAGTCTGACTGCCATTATTAATTCTAATGGGTTTAACTTGGAATGAAAGAAATATCAATTGAGCTATCAGCTGTTAAAGTGTGTATACATTTTTTGGGGACGCCTTGTATATATATATACAGTGTCCGCAAAAAAATAAGGAGCATGACGAAAATTGCTCTCACGCCCGCATTTTTTGCCGGACCATTAAATGTTATATATCTAGCTAAAGATAAAAGAGCCCAGAGTTGTATAAAACAAATTTCATCAAAATCGGTCATAAAATAAAGATTTTATGGCCAGAAACGTGCAATGACTAAAAAAGTGAATTTCCGCGTAAAAATTTAGTTTTTCTCATTTAAAATTATTTTTTTCAGATGCTTAAATAATTTTAATCAATAAAAATGATAATATGCCCTTTTCTAAAGAAGATAAAATATTAATAAAACATTATAGACTTGATAAAAATTATGGCGCAATAAAATTATTACAAGGGTTTCCGAATAAACCATGGTCGAAAGGAGGTTTGGACAAGCTGTTAAGAAAAATCGACGAAACTGAAAGTACTGAAAGGAAACAAGGAAGCGGGAGGCCAAGATCAGTTCGAACCGAAGAAAACATCAGAGATGTGGAACTAAGAATTTGTAGTCAAGAAGGCAGACCAGGGACTCACGTGACACCGTCAAGAATTGCTAATGAGTTGAGCATATCCGAAAGTAGCGTCAGAAACATTATTAAAAACGACCTTGAACTAAAACCTTATAAACGGATACACGGGCAGAAATTAACTGAAATTAACGAACAGAAAAGAGTTGTTTGTTCTGAACGCATGTTAAAATATCACTCCCGAAAAAGTAGACCCCGGCTTTTTTACTGACGAAAAGAAGTTTACGGTAGAACCACCGCGAAATTCCCAAAATGACAGAATGTATTCAAGAGTTAATCGTAAAAATGAAATACCAGATGATAGACTTTATGCTACCCGTAATCATTTTTCTGCCAGCGTAATGGTATGGGTCGGTGTGTCTAAACTAGGCAAGACATCTGTTTTTTTCGTAGAGCCAAACATCAAAGTAGACGCCCGCTATTACACTGAAACTTTGTTGGAACAAATGCTGCCCGAAATGAGACGATTAGCGAATAATGGTTACTTCTTATTCCAACAGGATGGCGCTCGGGCGCATACCGCTAAGTCAACTATTGAATTTTTAGAAAATAATGTTCCTGAATTGCTTTACCCAAACGATTGGCCCCCTAATAGTCCAGATTTGAATCCCGTAGACTACGGAATATGGGAAATGTTGGCTGAGAAAGTGTACAAGCATAAGATCCGAAATGTCGAACATTTGAAAGAAGTTATCGTACAAAAATGGGAAGAAATTACCCAAGATCAAGTAGATAAAGCTATAGATCAATTTAGGCCCCGATTACGAAGGGTTGTAGAGGTTTCTGGCAAACATATTGAACAATTTTTTTAGTCTTATAATTTCGTTTCTTTGGAAATTGTAAAATTATATGACATGTTGTAGTAAAACTTTTATATTTCTTTAATTTTTGACGTATTGACATGAAATTTGGTACTAACTTAGTTTATTTGTTGCTTATTTGCCTAAAATAAGTTATTTGTCATTATGTGTAAAAATAAATGTACAGTAAACATTTTCGTCATGCTCCATTTTTTTTTTGCGGACCCTGTATATATATATATATATATATATATATATATATATATATATATATATATATATATATATATATATTATATATATGAAAATTATTCACAAAAGTAACACTTGAAAAATATTTATGATGAATAAAACCACGAAGGAAAGGAAACACAGAAAGGTGCTCAAGCGCTTTCGTCTAATGACATCCTCAGGAACACTGAAGTACATAGAAGGTTACAGCCTATATATAGGTTACAAAAAAAAAAAAAAAAATGCTTGTTTTATTTCACTCTGGCAACATTGTTAATAGAAATATTCTTGAGTCTGCCATTATCCAACTTTCAAATAACTTCAACATAAGCAAAGGTCTTTTTCAACTCGATCCTGTTGTTTTGAATTCCTTCAGAAAAAATTTAGATAAGAAGGGTAGAACGCTAAATCTTTGGTAAACTTGTATGCCACCTTAATAACTTTTATTTTTCAATTTATTTTTATATACAAGATGGGTAGAGTGATAAAACCCGGGCAGATTTCCAGTATAATTTTTTTATTATTTTTTTTTTTTTTATAACATTGGTTGGAAACAATTAATTTAATCTTGTGCTAAAAATCGATAGTGTTTCCTTACAAAGTTGTATGCCCATCCCACAATCTTTTAATAATTTTTTTTTTTTTTTTAAATTTCATTTCTACGTTTATTGTATATGTATGTATGTAAATAATCAGAGCTGGGCACTTGCGGGTTTTTTTGCGGTACTGCGGTACTGCGGTACTGCGTTATGCGGTACCGGTTTGGTAGTGCGGTAGTAGTACCGCAGTACCGCAAAAAAACGAAAAAAAACCGCAAGTGCCCAGCTCTGGACTCACTATGTATATATGTGTGTATATATATATATATATATGTTATAATGTTATAATGTTTCAGACCAACAAAGACCCTAGGATCCACTCATGGCTGGTCTACCTAACTGTGTTCGTAATCGTGTATTGTGTATGTCCTCCGTGGTGGCGGAGGGGACCTACAATTTTACGTGGGTTCCGAACCACAAGAACATAAGAAATTCATGTAAAACTGCCGGTAAATTGGCAACGACCCATTTTTACGAAACTAAATAACTATCAATTTAAAAATAATTAATTATCGATATAAAACTAAGGATAGAATCTCTCGATCCAGAGGATCAAGTCATAATAAACTACTATCGACAAATATGTTACACTCTATATCTATTTATAACGGACATGCAAATATATCAGATCCAAAGAATCCAGTCAATTTCATTACGGTATCCATCAAGTCACGGTCCATATCGATTGCGGACCAAGTCAAAATTTACAACCATATACATTACAATATATACACTTACGAGGAAAAGTGTAGTTGTGGCTGTAAAGACTGTACAGGAATGTAGAAATGTGTGTAACCTATATATAGGCTGTAACCTTCTATGTACTTCAGTGTTCCTGAGGATGTCATTAGACGAAAGCGCTTGAGCACCTTTCTGTGTTTCCTTTCCTTCGTGGTTTTATTCATCATATATATATATGTATAGAAACGACGTAAGTATAGAGGAGTGTTCTGCACACGAGGAAGAGAAATAACGAACAAATGAAAATTGAGGTGACCGCCCGAGAATCGAACCCAGGATCTTCCGATTGCCGGTCAGATATGCTACCACTATACGGGCCTCAATCAGTCAGAAGTCGTAATTCTCCTACATAGGGCAGAAACCAATGCCTTGAGAGGGCACCCTCGCAAATCGTGAATATGTACATTAACTGCAATGACCACGCAGTATATTAATGTATAGAAACAACGTAAATATAGAGGAGTGTTCTGCACACGAGGAAGAGAAATAACGAACAAATTAAAAATGAGGTGACCGCCCGGGAATCGAACCCAGGATCTTCCGATTGCCGGTCAGATATGCTACCACTACACCACGGGCCTCGATCAGTCAGAAGTCGTAATTCTCCTACATAGGGCAGAAACGAATGCCTTGAGAGGGCACCCTCGCAAATCGTGAATATGTACATTTAACTGCAATGACCACGCAGTATATTAATGTATAGAAACGACGTAAGTATAGAGGAGTGTTCTGCACACGAGGAAGAGAAATAACGAACAAATGTACATATTCACGATTTACGAGGGTGCCCGCTCAAGGCATTGGTTTCTGCCCTATGTAGGAGAATTACGACTTCTGACTGATCGAGGCCCGTGGTGTAGTGGTAGCATATCTGACCGGCAATCGGAAGATCCTGGGTTCGATTCCCGGGCGGTCACCTCATTTTTCATTTGTTCGTTATTTCTCTTCCTCGTGTGCAGAACACTCCTCTATACTTACGTCGTTTCTATACATTAATATACTGCGTGGTCATTGCAGTTATATATATATATATATATATATATATATATTATATATGTGTGTGGTGTGTGTGTGTACACACATATATATATATATATACAGTATATATATATATATATATATATATATAATATATATATATATATATATATATATATATATATTGTATATATATATATATATATATATATATATATATATATATATATATATATATATATATATATATGTATAGGTATATATTTCATTTATTGACGTTATTCAGTACTATATTATTTGATCAAACCAAGGCTACTGAACGTGGCTTGCCTTGTTTGGTTTTCAAATCAATCAGAAAACGTGCAGTCAAAAGGTTGAAATTCCCTTGGTTTGCCTTTGTTGTTTTTCAAATCTATCAGAATCGTGGTTTCTTAAGGTTCATTTTTCCTTCACACACTACCTGACCTCCAAAAGGGTCACCTACCATGGGAAAAAAAGGATTAAGTCAGTAAACAGCGACCAGATAAGTTTCATTTAATACTTTTTCTTTAGCATTTCTTTCGTCGGTAGCTTAATTATATATTCATTTAGCATAAAATTGTGTTACAAGAACCTGTTTCTGCGTTTCAAGAACAATTTTGCGGGTTTTCGCAGGTGACGGCACAATAAGCACGCGGTAGACCTACGTTGTAATTTATTAATTTCCAAACGCTCGTTTTTTTTGTTTTTTTGTTGTTCAACTAATTAAAAGCATGGCACCCCCGTCAAGTACTTGCAGTCGCTGTGAAGGGAAATTTGCTGCTTACGCGTTAACAATGGCTAATAATAATGATCAGTTAGTTTGCAGGTGGTGCTCAAGCATGGAAGTGCTGAGGAACGAGTTAGAACGTGAGAGGGAGGCCAGGGTGAGACTTGAAAAAAGCGTGATGCTCCTGACGGCAAAATTAGAATCCCTTGAGACTCCAGTTACGACCCCTCCTGCCTCAGTTTCTACTAATAATATAAATAGCCCTCTCTCTTCCCCTAGTTCCCAACCCTTCGTTCGAGTGCGAACTGGAGCCCCATTGAGAAAAGCAAAGACCTGTCTACCAGTAATAACAAGCAATAAGTTTTCTGTTTTAGGTTTCGAAGATGCTGATGAACCGGAAATACGACTCGTTGGCGATTCCATTGTTCGAGGGCAGCTCGAGGAATTCTGTGGGAGAAACCCTCGTCGTATGCGCCGTTACTGCTACCCTGGTGCAAGGGTGGAGGATATAACTAATAGTGCTGACCATTTTACAGACGGTACCACCGAGGACACAACGTATGTTATTCATGTCGGTACTAATAACGTTTTAAATTCTAGATCGGAAGAACTGCTGGCTAGGTACAGGGACTTATTAGAGCGATTAAAGGAGAAAACTAATAAGATTGTTTTAACAGGTATACTTCCTCGAATTATCCAACGAAGCGATTTCTACAGCAAGGCGACCTATATTAACAATAACCTAAAGTCTCTTTGCCGAGAGGAAGGAGTGCATTTTGCAAATGTTTGGAACAGTTTCTACGGCAGGAGGGACTTGTTCCTCGAAGATGGACTTCATCTTAATGAAGTTGGAGCTGCGCGTTTAGGAAGACTTTCATAATACTGTCTCTTCTTTTCAGGCTGCCGTAACCCGAACGGTCCCAGCGTAAACTCCACAAATTTCCCCCGCGCTCGCGTAGGTGTCGCATTACAAACAATTTGAAGGTTCTATCCTTAAATGCTCGTAGCCTACGAAATAAAATAAACGAATTTTTTTCTTTAATTGCTTGTAAAGACTATGATTTAATTGCGATAAATGAATCGTGGCTTAGCACTGAAACACGTGACTTTTTAGGGGAGTATCAAATTAAAGGTTATAGACTTTTTGTTAAAAACAGAATAGGTAGGCGAGGAGGCGGTGTTATGTTGTATATCAAAGATAATATTGCGAACGTTATAGAAGTAAAGCACTCAATTCCAGAACCGATAGATTCGACTATAGCAGAACTTAAATTGAACGATTTCAAACTTCTTGTTGCAGTTATATATAGGCCCCCAAATCAAACAGCTGATACGGACGAAGCGTTATATCGTGAACTAAAGAGAATAATCGGTAGTGAGCAGGCTTTAGTTATGGGTGACTTTAATTGCGCCAACGTGAATTACGATACAATGCAGGGAGACGCGGAAGGTAATCGTTTAGTTAATTTTCTCGAGGATAGCTTTCTTATTCAAAAGGTTGGGGAACCTACGAGGTTGGACAGTATTTTAGATTTAGTAATAACTACGGTTGACAGGCTAATTACTGATCTTCAAGTAATAGAACCGTTGAGCAATAGCGATCACAATATGGTAGAGTTTGTCCTCTCAGTAAGTCACTCGAAACCAACTAACTCGACTAAAATTCCTTACTTCCAGCACGCAGACTTTAGTAAATTTCGAAATAAATTTTCACACGTCAATTGGGAAAACGTAATGGGAAACTCCAACGCAAAACTAATGTGGGAATCGTTCGTAATGGTATTTAGGACTATAAATGAGGAATGTGTACCGTACAAAATTAAGCGTGCGAAAGTAAACAACAAGCCCTTATGGTTTACTTCTAGAGTACGAGACATTATAAAGAGTAGAGATAGGGCTTATAGGCAACATAAGTGCGATAAAGACAATTTGTTGTTACGAAACAACTACATATCTCTGAGGAGTGAAGCGAAAAGTGTAATAAAAAAGTCCAAGCGCGAATTTGAAATCTCCATAGCTCGTGACGGTAAAGAAAACCCCAAGCGATTCTTTCAATACGTCAATAATAGAAATCTAGTAAAAAGTGTCTTAGGTCCATTGACAAATGTAAATGGAGATCTAGTCTCTGAAAACAAGGAATGGCTACCTTGCTAAATGAATTTTTTACGTCAGTTTTTACTATAGAAGATGTAACGAATATCCCTACGGTCATAGACATAATACCTTTTGATAATGGTAATATTTTGGATAATATTGTCGTTAGTGAAGGGGAAATAATGCGCTATATTGATAAAATGAAAACGCGTAAATCACCGGGTCCGGATTCCATATATCCCATACAACTAAAAGAATTAAAAGATAGCATTGTTGTGCCGCTAGCAAAGATTTTTAATGCGTCTATTTCTGAGGGGTGCGTACCAGATAATTTCAAGTTAGCAAACGTAACACCTATCTTTAAGAAAGGCGATAAAGGTGCGGCGGGAAATTATAGGCCAATCAGTTTAACGTCTGTTGTAGGTAAGCTACTGGAATCAATAATTAGGGATCGTATAGTCGAACACTTAGAAGTGCATAATCTGGTAAGAAATACGCAGCACGGTTTTAGGCGAAACAAATCTTGCTTAACTAATCTTTTAGAATTTTTCCAAAGCGTGGTTGACGTTTACGATAGACATCGGGCGGTTGATGTAGTGTATTTAGATTTTCAAAAAGCGTTTGACACCATGCCGCACAAAAGACTCATTGAAAAAACCAAGGCTCATGGAATCAGGGGTGTAGTAATAAATTGGCTAGAAGAGTAGTTGCGAGGCAGGAAACAGAGGGTGGTCGTTGATGGAGCGTAGTCGTGTTGGGCTAATGTAGCGAGTGGCGTTCCTCAGGGTTCTGTATTGGGCCCCTTGCTGTTTCTTATATATAACGATTTAGATGTCGGCCTAGTCAGTACAGTTTCAAAGTTTGCGGATGACACGAAGTTGGGTGGTAGGGCGATTAATGACGAAGATAGAGGTAAAATTCAGGAAGATCTGAATAAAATCGTTGATTGGTCAGTCACATGGCAAATGAGATTTAACGTGGATAAGTGCAAAATTTTGCATATAGGTTCGCGTAACGGTAATTTTGCGTATAGTATGTCAGGGAAAGATTTAACAAGCGTAGAGCAGGAAAAAGATTTAGGAGTTATAGTCACTGGTGATTTAAAAGTAGCGAAAGAAAGTACAGCAGCGGTCAATAAGGCGAACAAGGTGTTAGGTTTTATAGCTCGAAATTTTGAGTACAAATCGCGCGATATTATAAATTAGTTCCTCTTTATAAATCATTAGTTAGACCCCATTTGGAGTACGCGGTCCAATTTTGGAATCCGCATATGCGCAAAGATATAGACAAAATCGAAAGAGTTCAAAGACGAGCAACTAAGATGATTCCGTCTCATAGGTCAAAGTCGTACGAGGATAGGCTTAAGGAGTTAAAATTGACTACTCTCGATACTAGGAGGTTAAGGGGTGATCTAATCCAGTTTTTCAAAATTATGAATGGGTTTGATAACGTAGATAGAGATAGCTTTTTCGTAATATCTCAATATAATAGGACTAGAAATAACGGGTGTAAGTTGACAAGTAGAAGGTTCGAGACAGCAGTTGCGAAAAACCTTTTTACGCATAGAATAGTAAATAGGTGGAGTAGTTTGCCGGTAGAAGTAATTATTAGCACGTCTATAAACATGTTTAAAAATCGATTAGACGTGCATGTTGATAGAAAGGGTATAGTTTAAGGTAGTAAAATTAAGGCTTTGTGGGGATAGATCCCACAGCTCAACACAAGTGTTGTGGGATATAGGGAGGCAGCGTCTTGGGTTAGGGGATACTCTCTGTCCTTACACACCCCATTTAAAGAGATTCCTCTGCCGAGCGGTGCCCCCCATAGTACTGTGAGGTATTGAAAAACTCAGGATCTTCACTTGCCCCACAAACACCTTTAAATGGGAGACCCATAATGGGTGCATACACATTTCTACATTACTGTACAGTCTTTACAGCCACCTACACTTTTCCTCGTAAGTGTATATATTGTAATGTATATGGTTGTAAATTTTGACTTGGTCCGCAATCGATATGGACCGTGACTTGATGGATACCGTAATGAAATTGACTGGATTCTTTGGATCTGATATATTTGCATGTCCGTTTAAATAGATATAGAGTGTAACATTTGTGGATAGTAGTCTATTATGACTTGATCCTCTGGATCCAGAGATTATCTATCTTTAGTTTTAAATCGATAATTAATTAGTTTTAAATTGATAATTATTTAGTTTCGTAAAAATTGGTCGTTGCCAATTTACCGTTTTTACATAAATTTCTTATGTTCTTGTCGTTCGGAACCCACGTAAAATTGTAGGTCCCCTCCGCCACCACGGAGGACATACACAATACACGATTACGAACACTGTTAGGTAGACCAGCCATGAGTGGATCCTAGGGTCTTTGTTGGTCTGAAACATTATAACATTATAACATGCATATATATATATATTTATATATATATATATAACACTGTATATATATATATATATATATATATATATACAGTATATATATATATATATATATACTGTGTATATATATATATATACTATATATATACATACTGTATATATATATATATATATATATATATATTATATATATATATATATATATATATACAGTATATATATATATATATATATATATATATCTACTCTCGAGACTAGGAGGTTAAGGGTGATCTAATCCAGGTTTTCAAAATTATGAATGGGTTTGATAACGTAGATAGAGATAGCTTTTTCGAAATATCTCAATATAATAGGACTAGAAATAACGGGTGTAAGTTGACAAGTAGAAGGTTCGAGATAGCAGTTGCGAAAAACTTTTTACGCATAGAATAGTAAATAGCTGGAATAGTTTGCCGGTAGAAGTAATTAGTAGCACGTCTATAAACATGTTTAAAAATCGATTAGACGCGCATGTTGATAGAAAGGGTATAGTTTAAGGTAGTAAAATTAAGTCTTTGTGGGGATAGATCCCACAGCTCAACACAAGTGTTGTGGGATATAGGGAGGCAGCGTCTTGGGTTAGGGGATACTCTCTGTCCTTACACACCCCATTTAAAGAGATTCCTCTGCCGAGCGGTGGCCCCCATAGTACTGTGAGGTATTGAAAAACTCATGATGTTCACTTGCCCCACAAACACCTTTAAATGGGAGACCATAATGGGTGCACACACATTTCTACATTACTGTACAGTCTTTACAGCCACACCTACACTTTTCTCGTAAGTGTATATATTGTAATGTATATGGTTGTAAATTTTGACTTGGTCCGCAATCGATATGGACCGTGACTTGATGGATACCGTAATGAAATTGACTGGATTCTTTGGATCTGATATATTTGCATGTCCGTTATAAATAGATATAGAGTGTAACATTTGTAGATAGTAGTCTATTATGACTTGATCCTCTGGATCCAGAGATTCTATCTTTAGTTTAAATCGATAATTAATTAGTTTTAAATTGATAATTATTTAGTTTCGTAAAAATTGGTCGTTGCCAATTTACCGGCAGTTTTTACATAAATTTCTTATGTTCTTGTGGTTCGGAACCCACGTAAAATTGTAGGTCCCCTCCGCCACCACGGAGGACATACACAATACACGATTACGAACACAGTTAGGTAGACCAGCCATGAGTGGATCCTAGGGTCTTTGTTGGTCTGAAACATTATAACATTATAACATTATATATATATATATATATATATATACATATATACAGTATTTTTCACGTGTTACTTTTGTGAAATAATTTTCACAGTATATTATATATATATATATATATATATATATATATATATATATATACAGTATATATATATATATATATATATATATATACAGTATATATATATATATATATATATATACAGTATATATATATATATATATATATATATATATATATATATATATATATATATAGTATATATATATATATATATATATATATTATATATATATATATATATATAGTATTATATATATATATATATATATATATACAGTATATATATATATATATACAGGGTGACCCCAAAAAAATGGCACCAATTTTCAGAAGTGATATCTCAATAACCATTGCAGTTATGGATTTTAAAAAACAACCAAATGAAAGATAATTATTTTCTCTTTAAATACTTATTCAATAGCTTGATGGTTATAAACCCATGTAATGCCAAAAATTGGCTTATTAGAAAAATATAAAAAAAAAGTTGTGCATTTATATTTATTCCTTTTATTTTTTTCTAATTAATTATCTTCTAATTTACGGTCTTTAAACGAAGTTCTGTGGTTTTAAGTTAAACCTAATTTTCAATAAATGGCTCAATCTGCCCTCCATTATGGTCAACCACAGCCTGTAATCTCGCCCTCCATTTTGAAATTGCCTTTGAGATCGTCACTTGTGAGAGATTTTCCCATGCAGCCTGAATTCGTTCACGAAGATGGTTCACATCACGGATTTTCTGACCATTGTAGACTTCTCTCTCTAAGGCAGACCACACAAAGTAGTCAATGGGGTTTAGATCTGGGCTGCATGGTGGCCAATTATTTGGTTCGATAAAACCAGGACAATTATTATTGAGAAATGTTATTGTTTCCTTGGCTGTATGAGATGGGGCTCCATCTTGCATGAACACAAAATCAGTGCTCGTCTCCTTGATCTCTGACAACATTGGAGACAAAATGTCATTACAGTAGTAAATTGAGTTAATTTTAACGCCTCTCTGAATAAAAATGATGGATGTTTTGTTCTCAGATGACGCTGCAAGGGAAACCATTATCGAATCTGAAAAGTGTTTTTTTTCACACAAAAGTCGTTTTGGGTCAACATGAGTTTTTGTCGCCACTGCTGCACGAACCCGATCATTTTGGGTATTTCGTGGTGTTTCGACCGTAAATCGTTTCTCATCAGAAAACCAAATTTTTTTCACAGACTCATTTGACCGAAATCTTCGCAATAGATTTTTACATCGATGGAAACGTCTTTCTTTCACAGGCTCCGATAAAGCAGTAACCTTCACCCTCTTAAATGTTTTCAACCCAAGATCTTTTCGAATTATTCGCTGTGCTGATGAACGTGAAATCCCGGTTTTTCGCAACTTCACGTTCACTTTTACTTGTTCCCGGTTGTTCCTCTTGACTTAAAACCATTTCATTTACTTTTTCAATGTTTTCTGGCGTTCTAATACTTTTTGGTCGACCACTTCCCGGACGCCGTTGACTGCTGCCGGTTTCTTTAAGTTTTTGTAAAAAATGTGCCACAGTTTTTTTTTTCCAATTTCTATTTGGAAATTCGTAATGGATTCTGTTTAATGAATATCCTTTTTCTTCACGTAGTGCTTGTATAATGTTCTTATCAGATTCTCTCAATCCCATCTTGAGGGGTCTGGAATAGAAAAATTTCATTTAAAATTAGGATAAGGAATAAATATAAATGCGCAACTTTTTTTGTATATTGTTTTGGAAGCCAATTTTGGGCATTATATGGGCTTATAAGTATTTAAAGAGAAAATAATTATCTTTCATTTGGTTGTTTTTTTAAGTCCCTAGATGCAATGGTTATTGAGATATCACTTCTCAAAATTGGTTCCATTTTTTTTGGGCCACCCTGTATATATATATATATATATATATATGGTAACCCCTCCGTCTATGGCCCTGGGTTGGTTTGAAGTCGACGGGGGTTCTGGTTAGGAGGCAGCAACGGAGCTGTTACTTGCAGTAGTTTCTTCTATACTACTCTCCGAGTTCTTCTTTAGTGGCTCGGAGGATTCTGAGAGGCTTATTAAATTCTTTGAGGTTTCTCCCCGATTCTTCTTGTAACTTATCGGGAGATTCTAATGACTAAATTTTCTGAAGAGAGCACGGCTCGAAGAAGATAAAGACTTTTTCTTACTGTGTTTTACTCCTAAACTGTTACAGGTAATGCTCAGCCTCGTAGTTGGAATCAGAACGAAAATGGAAGAAATTGGTGGGGTTTATATACCCCGATTCTACTAACATCATCATTATTAAATGTTGAAGAGGCTGCATTATTTTTGCACAATATTTGAAAAAAAAGTAAATCTTTTAGCTGTGGTAAGGTTTAAACGAATAAACAAGATATTTGAAGATGAAGCCATATTTTTATCTTAAATTGCGTATTTTCAGATCTGATGTTATAATGATCTGCCAAGTTAACTAAAAGTGGAAATTGAACTATGCATCTTTACACTAAAATATGCATATGAGTAAAAATTAAAGGTTTAAGATTTACAATTAAATGCTTAGGCAAGACATGACTTCATCTTTTATAACGAAGAAAGAATGTTACAAAACATGACATGGCAAAAGTTACTCAGGATTCATTATTAAGCTAAATCTAAAAAAATGATTATGAGATTTTAAAAAACAACAGGTCATCAATTATTTGGCAAAGTAGAAAGCACATCAAAATTTATTCCAGCGGAAAAATAATAATAAAAAAAATAACAACAGTATCGCCGATTCTACATTCCTTATGGCGACATAATGTCGGGTCGGACATTGAGTACATTGTAATTTTGGTCTACTGTAACTATGATTATAATTACCAATTAATTCATTTATTATCGTTAACTACAATTCCATTAAAGTATATTGACTACGTCATTTAGTACATTACATCATTAAGTACAGTTTCATTAAAGTACATTACGTCGTTTACCATTCTTACAGTGTTTTTATATATTTATATATGGTTATAATATATGGTTATAATATATGGTTATAATATATAGTTATAACATATGGTTATTATATATGGTATTATATATGGTTATTAGTACAACACAAGTACATGAGACATGACACACATAATAAACATAACGCATGATAATGTTATAAATTCGAATCAGAGCGAAAGGAGATATTTATCTTAGAAGCGTTCGATTTTGCCAGTTAGCGGAATTTGATAACTTAACCTCAGCATTTTCGAGTTCATCTCGGGAGGTGATATAATTAAAAATAAAAATGAAAAAAATAATACGAGAACGTATTTGTGCGTTTTCGAACGAATGCATGAAGTTTTGCATTTCATAGATTGACACGAGTAAAAATGAATATTTAATAAAATTTATATAGGATAATGATCAAGATAAGATATGGACGTATGGGGGCGGGGGATATGGTCGAATAATAGTTATATTTATACTACATAACATAAATAATGACTTCTATAGAGTGTTTAGTTTTTAGTATGATGTTAAAGAATTTTCATACATTGAATACTAGATATATGATGAAGGGAAATTAATGACGGGAAAATGTGACGTCATAGTTATTGAATTTGTACGTATAGTACAAATCATTATTAGGAAGATTTACAAGAACGAATTAGAGACAAAGAGTGGGTAGTAATGACTAAGAAATACAACTACGGGTTCCAATCCTGTTATATGCAATGTGTATGCATAATCTAGGGACGAGGGTGAGATGCAAGACAATCATAATTAATTATAATAAATTCTATAACAAATGAAAAATGGAAAATGGATACGACTAAACCATAGAAATGGTAGATCGTAGGGTTGTGACACAAACGAAAATAGAAGGCTACAAATAAATTTTTTATCCAAACTCGCGTTAAGCGATTTTGGTTCGTATGTAAAAATGAATATTGATTATTCATTGTTCATTTTTACATTTATATATATATACACAGTATCTACACACACACACACACATATATATATATATATATATATATATATATATATATATATATTATATATATATATATATATTAACTGATACATCCGCAAAGTTGCACATTTCCACCTCCATGCTTAATTGAAGGTTTGATGCATAGTTTGAGCATCCTTTCACTAGTTCCTCTTCTTACATAAGCCCTTCTGCGATTTCCAAAAATCTCAAACTTGACTCGTCAGTAAAGAGCACATTTTTCCAGTTTTCGACAGAGTAATTTAGGTATTTTTTGGCCCATGGTAATCGTTTATGCTTGTTCTGTGGTCTTAAAAGACCAATCTTCTTTTAACAGTTGATGTGCTCACTGACTTTTCTCGTTCTTGATTGACTACAGCTCTTATTTGTCCTGCTGTTGCTTTCCTATCACGCAGAGAGGTTAGTTTAATAATCTGATCTTCTGAGGAGGTAGAAGCCTTAGGTCTGCCTGATCTTGGTCTTGTAGAAAATGAGCCTGTTGCTTTGAATCTCTGCAAAGTTCTTTGTACAGCACCTTTTGATACTCCTATTTTAGCAACAATCTGACGTTGAGAATTTCCCTCATTACTCAGAGCGACTATATGACCCCTATCTGCTTCACTGAGGTCCTTTGCCATGTTGATAACAGAGGTAGAATAATTTGAGGAGGAAGAAAACCAATTTGAGGAGGAACAAAACGTAAAGAATAATAAGGTTAATTAAAATAATGAAACAACATTATTATAAAGATTCTATTTAAGCATAACACTGAAATCCAATTATTTCGATAAAATAACTTATTTCTTCATCATAAATTGTTTTATCTTAAACGTTCTATTTTGAGAGTGTTGACCTCAAAGTTACAGTACATTGGCTGGATTTGGGCAGTAACTGTATTTTATGACTATACCAGCCTTTATCACTGCTGAACGTATAATATGATAGACAAACCAATGTTTCATGACATGGGCTTTGCTAAAATATATATACCTTAGAAAAAGTATTGTCTGATTCCTCGATGCATGCTAAAGTCATGGTGGACTCATACTTTTGACCTCTACTATATATATATATATATATATATAATATATAATATATATTATATATATATATATATAATCATGCGGGTTGCTTCTACAGAGCTTCAATTTAATATTTAGGAGAAATCCAATGACAAGGAGAAATGTAAATGCCATGAAAGTCTTCTTTAATGCGCAACGTTTCGAGCAATACGCTCATCTTCAGGCTGTTTAATAACAATGTGAAATTAAAATCAATATTGAATGAAAAACAAAACAGAAAATTTCTATAACCTATTCGTAAAGACAAATTTTAAAAGACTGAGAAAGAGGGTTAAATTCTAAGTTATACAGATTTACATATAAAAATTAAGAAGTTATTTTTAAATACATATAGTAAATGTGAAATTAATACACTGGAAAAATTAACAAATAGTACACTGGAATAATGGAACTAGCTACCTTACACAGCAGTATCCGAGGCTGACTAATTTGAGCAGAGACAGGAACGAGAAACACGAGAGATGGCGAGGGCGATTGGGGAAGGAGGGATTATAAGGAATTGGGGAAGGAGGAGGGATCATAGCAAATTGAGAGGGACGGCAGATGAGTCAACATTCAGACTAGGGGACAATGCTTTAATGAAAGCGATTCTAAAATTCTTAGTGAGTTGGGACAAGTATTACAACCAAGAATTTTAAAATTGTCTAAAGTGACATCAATTTTACATTTAATGCTGTGTTCACGAATACTCGAGGCTTCTTTAGTTTTTAAAATTTTACCTGTTCGGCCACTTATTCCCATATGCGAAAAAATCTAGCCCTGAGAGAGCGAACAGTGCTGCCGATGTAATTCCCAAGAAGACACCTGGGGCAGGTAAATAAATATACAACACCGCTACGCAACGAGTCAGGGGTTCGATCCTTCGCTGAGAAAAAGCTACCTAAAGACGTTTTATTAATAAATATGATGCGGAAATCAGTATGATAAAAAAATTTCCTTAACAATTTTGTAAATTTAAGCTTAAATTCCTTATTCAAAGGACCCATTTCAGGTATCAAGAAATATTTTATATCCTTCGGCACTGTAATACATGGAAGTTGAGGGCTATAAACATTATTTAAGAAGGATCTAATTAGTTTGTCTACATATTGAACAGGAAAACTATTATTAGTAAAGTATGATCTTAGATTATTAAATTCATCATTAAGTAAGGTAAAATTAGAGGTCAAATTATATCCTCTGAACAGGAGAGTTTTAATACAAGACATCTTATAGTTGAAATCAGTAAAACTAAAAAAATTCATGCCCAAACCAGTGAAAGTGGGTTTCCTGTAAACTGATGTAGTAATAGAATCACCGTTTTTCGAAATTAAAAGATCTAAGAAGGGGAGGGAGCCATTTTGCTCAGTTTCCATTGTATACGTTATATTGGGGTGCAAAGAATTTAGGAAGTTAAAGAATTGTTGCGCTTGTACCGCATTATCAAAGACTGCTATCGAATCATCAACGAAGCGTCGATAGAAAATTGGCTTGAGATGAGTGGGAGATTGTCTAAAAATTACACTTTCTAAATGAGTCATAAAAAAGTCAGCTGCTAACGGTCCGACTGGTGATCCCATCCCTACCCCATCAATTTGTTGGTAAACCTTATTGTTGAAAGTGAAATAGCATTGTTTGAAGACCAATTCTAAAAGTTCCTTAAAATGAGACAATGAAAAACCATGAAAATTATCAACTGAGCTAAAAACCCTATCTAAAATAATGGCAATAGTTTCAGATACAGGTACATTTGTGAAAAGTGACTTTACATCAAAACTGACAAAAAACTTTTTGAATCGAAGTTTTTACCAAGGAGGTCTTTTTGGAATTCAAACGAGTTATTTATAGTGTAAGCATTTTTCGCAAAGGGGGACAGGAGACGAACAACAAATTTTGCCAATTGAAAGGTGGGTAAGTTATACGAAGCTAAAATAGGACGGAGAGGTGTTCCAGCTTTATGGATTTTAGGCAGACAGTATAATTGAGCAAGATTAGCACCAGATGCGAACAACTGAGAGTAAGTATCATTTTTTATTATCTTTAAGGACTTTAGTCGTGACAGAAATCTATTAACCTGGTCTTCTAACCTTACAATGACTTTATTTACAGGTTCTAGAATTTGTTTGAATTTAGTAAGATCACTTAGGATTTCATTAGTTTTGTTTATGTAGTCCGATTTATTCAAAATAACCACTCCGTTACCCTTGTCTGGTCTAGTCACAACAATCTTTTGGTTCTTTGCCAAATTCTTAATACACTGTAAATCACTCTTCCTAAATATGAAAGATTGAAATTTAAGATTTCTAAGTTTAAGAAAAATTCTTGAGTTAAATTTGAGAACTGACATTTGAAATTATTGAAATCCCCCACATGGGGAACATTTTTCAAGCCTTTGAAAAATTTTTCAAAGTAAAGAAAAAACGAAGGCTTATATATTGAAACAACGGAAGCTTAAATTGCAAACCAAGTGACAGTAAAAACTTTTCCCGAGGGGAGAGTGTGTAACTAGAAAGATTCGAAATTACCTTCTCTGAATTGAAAAAATTTGGTGAATTCATTCCCAAAGCCTTTAACTTACGTTCATGTGTTTCCAAGATGGTAGAGTGAAATTTTTCTAGTTCACGTTGTACAAGAGAAATTATTAATAAATAGTCCAACAACGACAAGGTATTTTTAAGAGTAGTTATATAATGCCCAAGAGACTTGTTATGCGAATCTGATATTTTGATTTTATAATTAATTTCATTATTTAATAAATATTCCAGGGACGATTGATAAAATTCAGAGTCATATAGATTATCACGGTAGAGTTTGAAGTAAACAAATTTCGGGAAAATCCTGCAGGTCCGACACATTTCAAGAAAATAACAGTCCAGTTTTGACTTGAGAAACTTTCGTGAAGTCTTCCAAACATGGCGATAAGCCCTGAGGCCATCTTGTCCATACCTTGAATATATATAATCATGCGGGTTGCTTCTACAGAGCTTCAATTTAATATTTAGGAGAAATCCAATGACAAGGAGAAATGTAAATGCCATGAAAAGTCTTCTTTAATGCGCAACGTTTCGAGCAATACGCTCATCTTCAGGCTGTTTAATAACAATGTGAAATTAAAATCAATATTGAATGAAAAACAAAACAGAAAATTTCTATAACCTATTCGTAAAGACAAATTTTAAAAGACTGAGAAAAGGGGTTAAATTCTAAGTTATACAGATTTACATATAAAATTAAGAAGTTATTTTTAAATACATATAGTAAATGTGAAATTAATACACTGGAAAAATTAACAATAGTACACTGGAATAATGGAACTAGCTACCTTACACAGCAGTATCCGAGGCTGACTAATTTGAGCAGAGACAGGAACGGGAAACACGAGAGATGGCGAGGGCGATTGGGGAAGGAGGGATTATAAGGAATTGGGGAAGGAGGAGGGATCATAGCAAATTGAGAGGGACGGCAGATGAGTCAACATTCAGACTAGGGGACAATGCTTTAATGAAAAGCGATTCTAAAATTCTTAGTGAGTTGGGACAAGTATTACAACCAAGAATTTTAAAATTGTCTAAAGTGACATCAATTTTACATTTAATGCTGTGTTCACGAATACTCGAGGCTTCTTTAGTTTTTAAAATTTTACCTGTTCGGCCACTTATTCCCATATGCGAATAAAATCTAGCCCTGAGAGAGCGAACAGTGCTGCCGATGTAATTCCCAAGGAGACACCTGGGGCAGGTAAATAAATATACAACACCGCTACGCAACGAGTCAGGGGTTCGATCCTTCGCTGAGAAAAAGCTACCTAAAGACGTTTTATTAATAAATATGATGCGGAAATCAGTATGATAAAAAAATTTCCTTAACAATTTTGTAAATTTAAGCTTAAATTCCTTATTCAAAGGACCCATTTCAGGTACCAAGAAATATTTTATATCCTTCGGCACTGTAATACATGGAAGTTGAGGGCTATAAACATTATTTAAGAAGGATCTAATTAGTTTGTCTACATATTGAACAGGAAAACTATTATTAGTAAAGTATGATCTTAGATTATTAAATTCATCATTAAGTAAGGTAAAATTAGAGGTCAAATTATATCCTCTGAACAGGAGAGTTTTAATACAAGACATCTTATAGTTGAAATCAGTAAAACTAAAAAAATTCATGCCCAAACCAGTGAAAGTGGGTTTCCTGTAAACTGATGTAGTAATAGAATCACCGTTTTTCGAAATTAAAAGATCTAAGAAGGGGAGGGAGCCATTTTGCTCAGTTTCCATTGTATACGTTATATTGGGGTGCAAAGAATTTAGGAAGTTAAAGAATTGTTGCGCTTGTACCGCATTATCAAAGACTGCTATCGAATCATCAACGAAGCGTCGATAGAAAATTGGCTTGAGATGAGTGGGAGATTGTCTAAAAATTACACTTTCTAAATGAGTCATAAAAAAGTCAGCTGCTAACGGTCCGACTGGTGATCCCATCCCTACCCCATCAATTTGTTGGTAAACCTTATTGTTGAAAGTGAAATAGCATTGTTTGAAGACCAATTCTAAAAGTTCCTTAAAATGAGACAATTAGTCAGCCTCGGATACTGCTGTGTAAGGTAGCTAGTTCCATTATTCCAGTGTACTATTGTTAATTTTTCCAGTGTATTAATTTCACATTTACTATATGTATTTAAAAATAACTTCTTAATTTTTATATGTAAATCTGTATAACTTAGAATTTAACCCTCTTTTCTCAGTCTTTTAAAATTTGTCTTTACGAATAGGTTATAGAAATTTTCTGTTTTGTTTTTCATTCAATATTGATTTTAATTTCACATTGTTATTAAACAGCCTGAAGATGAGCGTATTGCTCGAAACGTTGCGCATTAAAGAAGACTTTTCATGGCATTTACATTTCTCCTTGTCATTGGATTTCTCCTAAATATTATATATATATATATATACATACACACACCCATAAAATTGTTACCCATGTTGAAAAAACTTTAAATATAAAATTTTAATAAGATAAAAAATTCTAAGTGGTGCCACATCGCATTTGAATTTAGATGTTTTTAAAAACCTTTTTTGCTTCTTCCCCATAATATAGATTTATTGTGTCTACGAAAAATATTTCGATATACTGTATATCATTTTTTGCATAATATAGATTTTTTGTATGCTTATTGTGGTTAAATATTCCGAAGCACATCTTGTATGAGCGGTACTGAACACGTTGAGGCAAGAATCACATCTGTTCTGTTGATATTTGTATTCACGTTTTTCCATGAAGTAGATTTCGTCACTTTTCCCATTAAGTGCTCATCTTGCATAAACGTGTTGAAAGGGCATTCCATTAACAATCGTATTTTTTATTCACAAGCCTCAGTCTTTTGCCAACCTGTCGTTTGCGGTGTATTGTTTGCAGTCATTTGCAGTGTATTGCAGTTCGTTTGCAGTGTTGCAATAGTGAATAATCACATTAGAAATGGCAAGTTCCTCAATGAAAACTCGCAGAAATACCGAAATATGACTCATTGGACAACCAATTCAAATGATATGCGGAGAAAACTTCCTTCCAAAGGTGATGTGCTCCGTCGTCTTTTTTATTTTCTTAAGAAAAAGAAAACTCTAAGAGAAGCTTCTAAAGCAGTGTATATAAGGTAGTTGAATTTTGGGAACAAGCTAGAATTCCAACAAGAGCTGATTATAATGTTATACCAATGATTGAAAAAGTATATACGGAATATAGAACGCTCCAAAAATTAAAATTCCGGTGCTCCGAAACTCACCGTTAGAAAGAGAGATTGTTTCAGGACAGTTTAAACGATCTCTGATATTGCTCACCAAAAAGCGCACGAGATGATCAAGATTAAAGAAGACAGAATTCCTCCAAGCTCAAAAACAGAAGGGAAGAAAAGGATATATAGCTAACGTTGACAAAGCATTATCAGAGAAAGAAGATCGTAAAAGGAAGAGAGAGTCAGCTAAAGAACGGTTAGCACGTAGGGAAAGTAAGAGAAAGGAGGAAGAAACAAAGTCTGCCAAATTGACTTCATCAAGTACCATGAGTAGTGAAGATGAAACAATGAGCATGAGTAGTGAAGATGAAACACTGTTGTGTAAAACTAACAACACGGCATCAAAAATAATGCAGGCAAGAAGGTTCCTAGCAAACCAAGTAAGAAGGAACTTGTAACACGAGACGTTGCAGTTGCACTGGATAGATCGAATATTTCTGATAGACAGGCCGTATATGTGGTATCAGCTGCTGCCTCTGCATTAGATCATGATCTTCATGACTTGTCCATAAGCAGAAGTACAGTTCGTCGAAAGAGAATGGATGTACGTAAGAAAATCGCAAAAGATTTAAAAGAATCCTTAATCCTGAATGGAAAAATGCTAATCGATTTAACTGGAAATGAAAAAGTTGAAAGATTAGCAGTGTTGGTGTCAGGAGGAGGCAAATCAAAGTTGCTTGCAGTACCCAAACTCGAGTCTGGCACAGGAGTAGACATTGCAACAGCTGTTGTCGAATGTTTAAAGGACTAGAACTTAATTGATCGCATTAAAAGTATGTACTTTGACACAAATGCCACGAACACGGGTCCTAAAAAGGGAGCTACTGCACAAATAGAACAAAAGCTTGGAGAAAACTTACTAAATATTCCATGCCGGCACCATATAATTGAACTTATTGCATCCAATGTTTTTGAGGTGTGTCTTTGTCCCGCTAGTAGTGGACCTGATATTCCGATATTCAAACGCTTTAAGTCTGCCTGGAACTCCATCAATAAAGAAAATTTTGAAACCTTTCCTGATACTCCAGGACGTGATGAACTGCTTGTTATTTGTAAGAAACATCTAACCTCCACACAAATCCGAGATGATTACAGAGAGGTCCTGAAACTTACTGTACAATCATCTATCTAGGAGATGTACCACCACGTGGTGTCAAATTTCTAAAGCCAGGTGCTTTGCATCGTGCCAGGTGGATGTCTCGCATAATCTATGCAATAAAAATGAATCTTTTCTGCTCACAGTTTAAAATGACTCTAAAGGAACAAAGTGGAATAAACGTTTTGCACAATTTTCCATTAGACACTATGTTCCTGCATGGTTTTCTGCACCCATCGCTGCTTCTGCCCCTGCCAATGATCTTTCGCTACTAAAACTGCTGCTAGTATACGAAGAAAAAAGCATTGCTTCTGCAGCATCTCAAGCACTTTCTCGCCATCTTTGGTACCTAAGTGAATTTCTTATTTCACTTTCATTCTTTGATGAAGATATTTCCATTGATGTTAAGAGAGACATGGTAAAGGCACTCGACATAAGGGGATCTAAACATCCGCCCAAAAGAATAAATTTGAATCTTTCTGCCAACGATATTCAAAACAAGACAGTAGCCAGCTTTGTTACTAGCTCGTCTCTACTATTTTTCACTAAGCTCGGACTCCCAATAGCCTTTCTTGAGGATAATCCAACAAACTGGAAGAACAGACAAGATTATCAAATGGCTCTTGAGTATGTCAAGTCAATGATGGTAACAAATGATAACTCCGAAAGAGGAATAGCATTAATAAAAAATTTCAATGCACATCTAACTAAGAATGAAAGTCAAAAGCAGTTTCTCCTGCAAGTAGTGGAGCAACATCGCCTGCAGTTTCCTAATGTAAAAAAGCCAAACTTGAAGCAGGAACTGCGAACGCAGCAACAATGAGTGGGAGATGGGCACCCATGAGACCCCCACCTCTGAGTGGTTAATACTCCATTATAGTTGAATATGGAGGGGGACTGCGATAAACTAAAGAAATTTTTGAATACGAATTCAAAGAATTTTGAAACAAGAAAATTAAGAAATTTAAAGTCGAGTGTGGCACCACTAAATATTTATTAATTTTGATAAGTTTTGGTCAGTAACGTTTTTTAAATATAGGTAACAATTTCCGAGGGTAAGACTTAAGATTCAGATACTTTTAAAATTTACTGTATAATTTTGGACCACCCTAATATATATATATTGTATGTATTATGTGCATATGTCAGTGATCAGTCTTAATTAAAACTTAAGTGAACTGAATAAATGTTATTTTAATCGTCCCTATATGTGATGGCCCTGGACCCCCTACAATAAAAAATCATGGCTACACCCATGCTACCAAAGTAGCCTACATAACTTAAACTAAGAATTTACACTATTTACAATCTACAAACTATCTCTTTCATTCATGAAAGTGTTCATATTTTTCTAAAAATTAACTAACGAGCTACTGTTTACCATTTCATATGGCAAGTGATTCCAAAAATCTACTACTCTATGACTGAAAAAGTCTACAAGTCTGTTTTCTAATTTTCTCATCATGCCCACGAGTTATCCCATCAGTTTCTAGCGAGAAAAAGTTACGTACAGTGCTTACAAGAAGTCTCACGCTTCTGTCTCGTCCCAAGCTAATCTGTTAGGTATAAAATGGGCGGTCCTTATGGCAGCGGAGGTGTGTTCGGATTGGTGCACACTGCACATAACTGCTTAACACAATCAATGACGTCCATTATTACGTCACTTCTGCTACATTTTAGTGTTTAAAATACAGATGATTAAGAAGCAGAATGGAGCAAGTTTCGGGATGTTGGGATGGTTATGGAGCAATCCTAGTCATCATAATATTAGCTGGGCATTACATTATACCGTCTCAATATATACTGTAGAGTGTAGACTATAGAGAACGACTAATTCGGCAAATATCCCAAATCATGGCATGATACCTAAGTTATTTTGACGCAGGTCTAAATTATTTGCTCAAATGCAATTATTGATATTAAGTAATTGTTGGGAATTGTTGTCAATATTGTTGTTTGTGATATAACGGGTGAACCAAAAGTAGGTGGACAGTAAATGATAACGTTTATTTTGAGAATACATATACAATTATATTTAATTTTTTTGTATACTATAATACAAAATAAAATAAAAAATTAACTTACTGTATACCAATACAATACAAAAGCACTGAAAATTTTATCAACGCAGGTGCTCAAATTGCTGTCCATCACAATTTACACAGCTTTGAAGTCTACCTTTCACACTTCGAGAAACATTTTTGCACAAGTTTCTTTGTGCATTAATTTCTTGAAATGCATCTCTGATGTAATTTTTCAAATCACCAACACTTCGTGGTTTTCGACTATAAACTTTGTCCTTGAGTACTCCCCAAAAGAAAAAATCCATTGGGGTAAAGTCAGGTGAACGTGCAGGCCATTCAATTGGACCTCTTCGGCCGATCCATTTCTCGGGAAATGTTTCATCAAGATACTCACGGACTGCTCTTGAATAATGTGGAGGGGCCCCATCTTGTTGGAAATAGAGGTCATGTGAATTAGGCTGTTGTTGTAAGTGTGGAACAACTTCATTCATTAGAATTTCGAGATACTTATCACCTGTGACTGTTCCATCAACAAAAATTGGTCCTAAAACACCAGAACTTGAAATACCACCCCAAACAGTGACACCAGGCTGGTTTAGTTGCTGCTCTAATGTTAAATGCATGTTCTCACTATACCAGTAAACACAATTATGTCGGTTAACATGACCTGATAATTTGAAAGAAGCCTCATCGGTCCACACAATGTTATCTAAAATTATTGGATTTCCTTCAATTTCGTTCAGCATGATCTCACTAAATTGCAGCCGCCTGTCTGGGTCATCCTCCAATAAGCCATGAATTAGCCGTGGACGATAAGCTTTCAACCCAATAGATTTCAGAATTCGTAAAATAGAGGTTTGTGAAATGTCCAGTTCTGCTGAGGCTCTTCTGGTGGACGTTTTCGGACTGTGAACAAATCTCACTAATAGATAGTTTATCCATTATTTTAAGTGGTAACCTATTAAACGAACTATGTTAAACCTATTCCATCTTATGAAAGTCATTAGTCTAAAGCAGTGGTATTCAAACTTTTTCCTTGGCGTACCCCTTTAGTTTGTTTTTTTATTATGGCGTACCTCCTCCCCCTCAGTTTTCCAAAATAAAAATGTTATTATACAATTTACACAGAATATGAAGCTATCAAACGATCTTTATTTACGACCACCTAATTATTAGATGAATATATATATATATATATATATATATGTTAAACACAGACCGTGCATGGAACAAGGAACTCTTCTGGGAAAATTAAATCCACTATAGTCCGAATAAGTAATGGTAAATGACAAATACCATAGTTTTTTTTCCTTTTTCATGATTTTAGCCCGACGTGGGCAACGGGTCTCTCGCAAAGAGATCCCATAAATATAGCTTCCCTCACCAGCTATCTGCAAAGCAGACAGGATCCAGCTTTGGGACGTGGATCTAGGGTTTAAAGCAAACCTAGATCCCTACACTCAGAACCTCTATATAAGTAAAAGACTCGTTGCATTCTGAGTTTGTGTATACTAAACGGACGTGTTTCGTGCCTTGAAAAGTGGACGCTCAATGTCCCGGTTGAGGTTTAAGTTTTGGTTTTTTTGGCTAAAAATACAATAGTACCCCCTTTTTCTTTGATTTATTCAACACGACGTGAATGCAACGAGTCTTTTACTTATATAGAGGTTCTGAGTGTAGGGATCTAGGTTTGCTTTAAACCCTAGATCCACGTCCCAAAGCTGGATCCTGTCTGCTTTGCAGATAGCTGGTGAGGGAAGCTATATTTATGGGATCTCTTTGCGAGAGACCCGTTGCCCACGTCGGGCTAAAATCATGAAAAGGAAAAAAAACTATGGTATTTGTCATTTACCATTACTTATTCGGACTATAGTGGATTTAATTTTCCCAGAAGAGTTCCTTGTTCCATGCACGGTCTGTGTTTAACATATAATGTTCTCAGGGAACCATTCTGAGTTTGTGTATATATATATATATATATATATATATATATATATATATCATAGCATTTTAATTATACAATTTACATCTTACACAACTCAAGCAATTTACACAAATTTTAACTCAGGCAAATATTAGAATCTAATACAGTTAATTAGAAATCGTCTGAGCTTTTAAAATATATTTTAAATACTTACAAGTAATTAATGCGATGGGTGGGACTGTTTGTCACTAGCAAGTTGTTCTATTCGCGGACGAACATTTGTGAGTGCCATTATGAGGCAAGCTTCTGGATGTAGGCGGTTTCTTTCTTTCGACTTGATAGCTGTCAGTGCCGAAAATCCCTTTTCACATAAATAGGTGGACGGGAATGGAAGTAGTTTGTTGATAGCAAATTCACTTAATTCTTTGTATTCAATATGGGCCAATTTCCAAAACTCGGAGTCAGAAAAGTCATTGAATTTATGTTTAAGTGAGCTGTCAGCTGCCAATTCAATCAAGTGTTCTTTTAAACGAGCGGGAAGCTCCGCATTAGACACAGCAAGGTTCGAAAACGGATTCGTTATCCATTCACTTTGTGGGGAATCTCTATTAATACATGGAAAGTAATGCAAAAATGATTCACGAAGGCTCACTAAATGCAGCTTTATAATACTCATAACTGAGTCACTGACAAGAAACTCGTTTTCGTGACAGAATTCGCTGAATATTTGGAAAGGTGTGGTATTATTGTCTTCTATGCACTTTATCCAGTATAAAACTTTCCCAAAAAATCCCTTGACTTTTTCTTGTGCCTGCAATATATTTTTGTCATACCCCTGAAGTTGAAGATTAAGTTCGTTTAATTTGGTGAATATATCTGCCAAATAACTCAGTTTACAAAGCCACTCCTCATTTTCTATAAATTTTAATAAGTCTGAATTTCGGCTGTTAAGTAAACTTCTCACTTCATTCCTAAGTTCAAAAGTAGTGTGTTAATACCTTTCCTCGTGAGAGCCAGCGCACTTCAGTGTGCAAAAGCAACTGAGTATGATTTTTGCCATCTCCTCACAAAGAATTTTAAAGAGGTGTGAATTCACTGCTCGAGACTTGATATAACTTACTATTTTTACAGCATCGTACGATTCGTACCAATTTGTACCAATATCGGGTAATTTAATAATAATTTAAATAAAATATAAAAATAAAAAATATAAAATAATTAATATTAAATAATTTAATAATAACTTGTACCAATGTTGAGTTAAATTTATAATTAAATATTAATATTATAAATAAATGATTATAATACAGGGTGAGTCAAAAGTAGCGCCCGATTTCTATCAGTTGATTGTTTGTTTGCCATTTGTATTACAGTGTACAAGAAGGTAGAAATAAATGAATGACATGTTTATCTAACCATTTATTCGGGGGAAAATTATTATGGAACTGTACCAAGCTGTTTTACTTGCAATTTTCAAAGTGCCCTCCCTCGTGATTGATGCACAATTGCAGCCGAGCAGGCACAGAGTGGCACACACGCCTGCAGAGTTCGATATCAATTTCCTCAAACTTTGCAGTGATTTGAGCCTTCAATTCCTGAATGGTACGAGGCTTTTCACGATAAACAAGGTCTTTCATGAGCCCCCAAAGAAAGAAATCTGGAGGTGTAAGGTCTGGGGAGCGTGGCGGCTGATCCACTTTCCGGGAAAGTTTTCATCAAGCCACTGACGAACATGACTTCCATAATGAGGTGGAGCTCCATCTTGCTGGAAATAACAGTCCTGATCTTGTACCCTGGGCCAAAGGAAGGTTTGCAGCATATCCACGTAAATTTCTGCAGTGACAGATCCCTCAAAGAAAAAGGGTCCAATTATCCCTAATGGAGATATGGCTGCCCAAACTGTCACGCCAGGTAAATTTACCTCCTCCTCAACTGTCACTCTTGGGTTCTCCGCAGCCTAGTAGACACAATTGTGTCTGTTAATTGTGCCATTAAGCTTAAAACATGCCTCATCTGACCACCACATGTTGTCTAGCATTGTGTCCTCTTCGTCAAGTTTAGCTAAGAACTCTTCGCAAAATTGAAGATGGCAGTCGTCATCTCCATCATGAAGGCATGCAGTAAGCGTGGAATGTAAGGTTTCCATTTTTTCTGGTGAAGGATACGGATAACACTTGATTGGCTCACTTCCAACTCTGCAGATAAACGGCGAGTTGACTTTTGCGGACTTTGTTCCAGTCTCTTGATGGCTTCTTCAGCCTTAGCTACATTCGTTGCCGTTTTCGGACGACCGGACTTCTTTGCAGTGGCTACCGACCCTGTTGCTTCAAATTTCTTGACAATCAATCGTATGTTTCTTCCCTGGGGTGGGTTAATATCGAATTCCTGTGCCAAACGGCGTGCCGCCATCGTTGGTTGTTCATTACATTTGTAGTAATGTTTCACGGCCGCAATGCGTTGATTCATTGAAAGGTAATTCATGATTCAATTTGGTGCAAATTCAGTAACTTTTCAAACTCTCAGCAATAACCTGCAAAACAAAAACAAAAATAAATAAACTAAGAAAATTAATAATCTGCAAGACAATTATTAACAACATGACTTCCCAGAAAGAATCTGACAGCCGAAAAAACAGAAATCGGGCGCTACTTTTGACTCACCCTTGTATATATTTTCAAAAAAATTTAAATGATAGATGATAATTATAATTGTATAAATTCATTTTATAATTGATTAACCAACTTGCTTGTTTTTGCAGCAGAGCTTACGTACCCTCAGGAAACCCCTCGCGTACCCCGGTTTGACTACCACTGTTCTAAAGCAAGACTGGTGGGCCGTGAATCAGAGAAATTTGCATTTGATTTGTTCATCGTAATTATTACGTAATATAGTATACTGTATATAGTAGTATATAAGAATTTATTTGTAGCATATCATATGACAATTCCCATAAACATGTGATGACCTCGATGTTGCCAGTTTTTATTTTTTTCCTGAAACTTACCTTCTCATAGTTTGTTTCAACAATGCATATATTATCATCTCCACGAGCGTAGACATTGCAAGAAAAGATTCTAACTAAGGATAAGTAAAGTTCTTTCATGGTCACAATATATACTTTTATAGATGTCAAACATAAAAATATAATAAAATTCTATATTAACATAAATATATATTCGATACACATTTACGTCATGGCTTTTACATCAGTATTTCGTATAGCTTCCTCCAGCATCAATAATTTCTTGCAATCGTTGCGGCATAGAAGAGGCCAGATTGTAGGGAATGTTTGGTGTTCGGCGTAAGCTCTCCCAACTATTCCTCGTGTGAGCTAAAAGTGCTTCAAATGTTCTTTCATTGCGTTGCTCCCATTCGTTAATCATTATTGCCCAAAGGTTTTCAATCGGATTCAAATCAGGAGAACGTGGTGGCAGAATTAGATTAATAATCTCTGGGTGATCTTCGTATCACGCTCTCACAACGTTACTCCTATGAATGGGACTGTTATCTTCCATTAAGTAAAATGGTTCCGGTGCTGGAACCAGATACGGACGACAGCACCTCTTCCAGTATCTGGCAATATTGCTGTCCAGTAAAGCGTCCATCTACTTGAGTCAATTCTCCGACACCATAGCCAGACATCCAGCCCACACACCGAGATTGATGTGACCACTACGTTTGCTTGGAAAACATTTCCTTCTTCATAGTGTTTTCCGCGCTGCCTCCAACAATGCAGGGAACCATGACTATCTGTTGAAAATGTTTTTTCGTCACAGTACACAACTTTTCTCCAGAATTCTTCCTCCTGCGGCAAGTATTGCAAGGCAAATCCCATCCGCGCCTCTTTATGCGCAATCGTCAATGCAGGTTTTATAGCTGGACGGCGAGAAAAATAACCTGCCTCGTGAAGTCTGTTGTTCACTGTATTTGCGCTACAACGAAGGTTCAGGTGTCTGTAAATATGCGTCGCTGGAACAAACGGATGCTCTCTGGCATGATTAACAATCGCAGCATCTTCCTCTTGAGATGTTGAACGCGGAGGACCAGACCTCGGCAAAGTAGCGATTGAGTTTTCTGCTTCATACCGATGAATCCACCGTTCCACAGTGCTTCGATGAACGTCTAGTCGTCTTGATAGTTCTCTTATTGGCACACCATATTCATGCAATGTCACCATTGCTCCCCGCATGCTTGGGTCGTCTCGTGGTGCACAGACGGCCTTTCCATCTTTGTGTAAATGGCTTATGTTATAATGTTATAATGTTACAGACCAACAAAGACCCTAGGATCCACTCATGGTTGGTCTACCTAACTGTGTTCGTAATTGTGTATGTCCTCCGTGGTGGCGGAGGGGACCTACAATTTTACGTGGGTTCCGAACCATAAGAACATAAGAAATTTATGCAAAAACTGCCTGTACATTGGCAACGACCAATTTTTGCATAACTAATTAATTATCAATTTAAAACTAATTAATTATCGATTTAAAACTAATTAATTATCGATTTAAAACTAAAGATAGAATCTCTGGATCCAGAGGATCAAGTCATAATAGACTACTATCCACAAATATGTTACACTCTATATCTATTTATAACCAACATGCAAATATATCAGATCCAAAGAATCCAGTCAATTTCATTACGGTATCCATCAATACTAGTACCTTGCCAACGAAAAATAAGTCACGGTCCATGTCGATTGCGGACCAAGTCAAAATTTACATATACATTACAATATATATACTTAGGAAGGAAAAGTGTAGGTGTGGCTGTAAAGACTGTACAGTAATGTAGAATGTGTGTGCACCCATTTTGGGTCTCCCATTTCAAGGGTTTGCGGGGCAAGTGAAGATCATGAGTTTTTCAATACCTCACAGTACTATGGGGGGCACCGCTAGGCAGAGGAATCTCTTTAAATGGGGTGTGTAAGGACAGAGAGTATCCCCTAACCCAAGATGCTGCCTCCCTATATCCCACAACACTTGTGTTGAGCTGTGGGATCTATCACCACAAAGCCTTACTTTTACTACCTTAAACTATACCCAATCTATCAACATATGCGTCTAATCGATTTTTAAACATGTTTATAGACGTGCTACTAATTACTTCTACCGGCGAACTATTCCAGCTATTTACTATTCTATGCGTAAAAAAGTTTTTGGCAACTGCTGTCTTGAACCTTCTCCTTGTCAACTTACACCCGTTATTTCTAGTCCTATTATATTGAGAAATTTCGAAAAAGCTATCTCTATCTACGTTATCGAACCCATTCATAATTTTCAAAACCTGGATTAGATCACCCCTTAACCTCCTAGTCTCGAGTGTTGTCAATTTTAACTCCTTAAGCCTATCCTCGTACGACTTTGACCTAAGCGACGGAATCATCTTAGTTGCTCGTCTTTGAACTCTCTCGATTTTGTCTATATCTTTGCGCATATGCGGATTCCAAAATTGGACCGCGTACTCCAAATGGGGTCTAACTAATGATTTATAAAGTGGAACTATAATATCGCGCGATTTGTACTCAAAATTTCGAGCTATAAAACCTAACACTTTGTTCGCCTTATTGACCGCTGCTGTACTTTGTTTCGCTACTTTTAAATCACTAGTGACTATAACTCCTAAATCTCTTTCCTGCTCTACGCTTGTTAAATCTTTCCCTGACATACTATACGCATAATTACCGTTACGCGAACCTATATGCAAAATTTTGCACTTATCCACGTTAAATCTCATTTGCCATGTGACTGACCAATCAACGATTTTATTCAGATCTTCCTGAATTTTACCTCTATCTTCGTCATTAATCGCCCTACCACCCAGCTTCGTGTCATCCGCAAACTTTGAAACGGTACTGACTAGGCCGACATCTAAATCGTTAATATATATAAGAAAAAGCAAGGGGCCCAATACAGAACCCTGAGGAACGCCACTCGCTACATTAGCCCAACACGACTCCGCTCCATCAACGACCACCCTCTGTTTCCTACCTCGCAACCACTCTTCTAGCCAATTTATTACTACACCCCTGATTCCATGAGCTTTAGTTTTTCAATGAGTCTTTTGTGCGGCAAGGTGTCAAACGCTTTTTGAAAATCTAAATACACTACATCAACCGCCCTATGTCTATCGTAAACGTCAACCACGCTTTGGAAAAATTCTAAAAGATTAGTTAAGCAAGATTTGTTTCGCCTAAAACCGTGCTGCGTATTTCTAACTAGTTTATGCACTTCTAAGTGTTCGACTATACGATCCCTAATTATTGATTCCAGTAGCTTACCTACAACAGACGTTAAACTGATTGGCCTATAATTTCCCGCCGCACCTTTATCGCCTTTCTTAAAGATAGGTGTTACGTTTGCTAACTTGAAATTATCTGGTACGCACCCCTCAGAAATAGACGCATTAAAAATCTTTGTTAGCGGCCCAACAATGCTATCTTTTAATTCTTTTAGTTGTATGGGATATATGGAATCCGGCCCCGGTGATTTACGTGTTTTCATTTTATCAATATAGCGCATTACCTCCCCTTCACTAACCACGATATTATCCAAAATATTACCATTATCAAAAGGTATTATGTCTATGACCGTAGGGATATTCGTTAGATCTTCTATAGTAAAAACTGACGTAAAAAATTCGTTTAGCAAGGTAGCCATTTCCTTGTTTTCAGAAACTAGATCTCCGTTTACATTTCTCAAAGGCCCGAAGACACTTTTTACTGGATTTCTATTATTGACGTATTGAAAGAATCGCTTGGGGTTTTCTTTACCGTCACGAGCTATGGAGATTTCAAATTCGCGCTTGGATTTTTTTATTACACTTTTCGCTTCACGCCTTAGAGATATGTAGTTGTTTCGTAACAACAGATTATCTTTATCGCACTTATATAGCCTATAAGCCCTATCTCTACTCTTTATAATGTCTCCTACTCTAGAAGTAAAGCACAAGGGCTTGTTGTTTACTTTCGCACGCTTAATTTTGTACGGTACACATTCCTCATTTATAGTCCTAAATACCGTTTCGAACGATTCCCACATTAGTTTTGCGTTGGAGTTCCCCATTACGTTTTCCCAATTGACGTGTGAAAATTTATTTCGAAATTTACTAAAGTCTGCGTGCTGGAAGTTAGGAATTTTAGTCGAGTTAGTTGGTTTCGAGTGACTTACTGAGAGGACAAACTCTACCATATTGTGATCGCTATTGCTTAACGGTTCTATTACTTGAAGATCAGTAATTAGCCTATCATCCGTAGTTATTACTAAATCTAAAATACTGTCCAACCTCGTAGGTTCCCCAACCTTTTGAATAAGAAAGCTATCCTCGAGAAAATTAACTAAACGATTACCTTCCGCGTCTCCCTGCATTGTATCGTAATTCACGTTGGCGCAATTAAAGTCACCCATAACTAAAGCCTGCTCACTACCGATTATTCTCTTTAGTTCACGATATAACGCTTCGTCCGTATCAGCCCTTTGATTAGGGGGCCTATATATAACCGCAACAAGAAGTTTGAAGTCGTTTAATTTAAGTTCTGCTGTAGTCGAATCTATCGGTTCTGGAATTGAGTGCTTTACTTCTATAACGTTCGCAATATTATCTTTGATATACAACATAACACCGCCTCCTCGCCTACCTATTCTGTTTTTAACAAAAAGTCTATAACCTTTAATTTGATACTCCCCTACAAAGTCACGTGTTTCAGTGCTAAGCCACGATTCATTTATCGCAATTAAATCATAGTCTTTACAAGCAATTAAAGAAAAAAATTCGTTTATTCTATTTCGTAGGCTACGAGCATTTAAGGATAGAACCTTCAAATTGTTTGTAATTGCGACACCTTCGCGAGCGCAGGGGAAATTTGTGGAATTTACGCTGGGACCGTTCGGGTTGCGGCAGCCTGAAAAGAAGAGACAGTATTATGAAATAGTCTTCCTAAACGCGCAGCTTCAACGTCATTAAAATGAAGTTCATCTTCAAGGAACAAGTCCCTCCTGCCGTAGAAACTGTTCCAAAAATTTGCAAAATGCACTCCTTCCTCTCGGCAAAGAGACTTTAGGTTATTGTTAATATAGGTCGCCTTGCTGTAGAAATCGCTTCGTTGGATAATTCGAGGAAGTATACCTGTTAAGACAATCTTATTAGTTTTCTCCTTTAGTCGCTCCAATAAGTCCCTATACCTAGCCAGCAGTTCTTCCGATCTAGAATTTAAAACGTTATTAGTACCGACATGAATAACATACGTTGTTACCTCGGTGGTACCGTCTGTAAAATGGTCAACACTATTAGTTATATCCTCCACCCTTGCACCAGGGTAGCAGTAACGGCGCCTACGACGAGGGTTTCTCCCACAGAATTCCTCGAGCTGCCCTCGAACAATGGAATCGCCAACGAGTCGTATTTCCGGTTCATCAGCATCTTCGAAACCTAAAACAGAAAACTTATTGCTTGTTATTACTGGTAGACAGGTCTTTGCTTTTCTCAATGGGGCTCCATTTCGCACTCGAACGAAGGGTTGGGAACTAGGGGAAGAGAGAGGGCTATTAGTACTATTTATATTATTAGTAGAAACTGAGGCAGGAGGGGTCGTAACTGGAGTCTCAAGGGATTCTAATTTTGCCGTCAGGAGCATCACGCTTTCTTCAAGTCTCACCCTGGCCTCCCTCTCACGTTCTAACTCGTTCCTCAGCACTTCCATGCTTGAGCACCACCTGCAAACTAACTGTTCATTATTATTAGCCATTGTAAACGCGTAAGCAGCAAATTTCCCTTCACAGCGACTGCAAGTACTTGACGGGGGTGCCATGCTTTTAATTAGTTGAACAAAACAAAAAACGAGCGTTTGGAAATTAATAAATTACAACGTAGGTCTACCGCGTCTTGAAACGCAGAAACAGGTTCTTGTAACACAAATTTATACTAAATTAATATAGAATTAAGCTACCGACAAAAGATCTGTAAAAGATGAATATTTATAACACTTATCTGTCCGCGATTCGACCCGATTTTTTCCTTTTTTTCACACGGTTTCTGACGACACACTACCTGACCTCTCGAAGCACGGAAAATGAACCTTATGACCACGTTTTCATTGATTTGGAAAACAAAGGCAAGCCACGTGCAGTAGCCTTGGTTTGATCAAATAATATAGTACTGAATAACGTCAATAAATGAAATATATTCGTTAATGAATGATTAGTAGCACGAAGTAATTTAGTTAAGAATGCACGGAACTTTTTTTTTAAAACACTTCAACGAAAACCACTTATTCAATTGATAACACTTGACACTCGATAAACACGATAAAGGAAATGAGGATACCAAGCACCCCTTCTGAAATTGATTTCGGTTGTGAAGGGCACCAACCCTTCGAATGGTAATAATAATCAGCCAATTTCCTATTTTGTTGAACATATGCATAAAAAATTCGTCTTAAAAGCCAAGGATCCAAAGATTGTCAGCAATAGTTTATATCCCAACTGAATATAGTCAGCCATCAACAGTATAATCATATTTTATTTCCATAACTACTCATGACTACTCTGTCATAGTAAATAACCTTATTATGACTTAGCTAGTAGTGGTAATTCTGAGTGGCGGCCTCTAGCCACATACGTTAAACCTATCAGTGCGTCTAAGACCAGACTCTTCTGTTTCTGTCAATTCATTGTTAGTTTAAGGTATTTTGCTCTTTGTCTTTCTAGGTCTAGGGCATTAAAATAAATATTTGAGTTTGTGTTTAGCATTTCCTCCTCCCTTCGTAATTCCCCACCCAACCTCGTTTCCTTCGACATAGCAACGCTTACCTCCATCCTCATTCCACTTCCTTCATTAAACCTATTATCGCTTTTACTGTCCCTTCCTTCCATCCTTCAATGCCAGCGTTCTTAAACCTAGCACATAAATTATATAATATGGAATCTAACACCTTAGATCTCTACGCATTCATGTTACTTGAAGACGCCTGTGTCTTAGGGGAATCTAAGTGTTGAGAGTGGGCTTGAGGGGTAGTCTATAGATTATTACAGTTGACCTTGAACGCTCCAACTATTTAAAAATGATTATTTATTACGCACATCATATGGCATAATACACATATGAATTTAAGTATCTCTTACACCGTTAGAGCAATTATGTGCACCAATCCGAACACACCTCCGCTGCCATAAGGACCGCCCATTTTATACCTAACAGACTAGCTTGGGACGAGACAGAGGTGCGAGACTTCTTGTAAGCACTGTACATCTAAATTGTCCAAACCCGAAAACATTTTGAACATCTGTACCATATCTCCCCTCATACAACGTCTCTCAAAACTAAACATACCTAATTCCTTTAATTTATCGCTGTATTCCAATCTTCTTAGGTTAGGGATAAGCTTGGTTGCCCTACATTGCACACCTTCAAGCATATTAATATCATGTTTAAGATGAGGGGACCAAGGGGTAAATATATGCTGACTGAATTATCGACAATAAATGTCAATTGTATTGAAGGACAAATGCCCAGTATATAAATGAGGTCTGCATGCTGGCTTGAAGATATAATAATAATAATACACGTGCAAATTCAGTCATTATAACTGAGGAGGAATGGTACAAGGGCGTGGAAGGCCCTGTTGGATTAGATGTGATCCCGAATAGTGCCAGCTTAACAGAGGTTCGAAACTACCGTAAGATTTCGACTCAAGGTGCGATGTGACGTCATTTTGGTTGCGGCTGTGTCGATAAACAAAGAAAATGCTGTATACCGGTTGGGGAGAATCAAAGCACAGCTAATTTTAGGATACTTTAATTACTAGGTGAAGGTAATACGTGTAACTTCTGTAGCTGACAAAGGGCACTCTGACTCGTGATTGGCTGAATACATCGAGAAAATAACCAAATGTATTTTAACGTCAGAGTACGTTTGAGAACGTTCCAAAACACATGAACTATTTTTTAAGTTGTAGTCACCCGCAATTTAGGTGAATATATAACAGAAAGCGGCATCGATGGAACAATGGACTTTTCGTGAAAGCGGGAGTCGCTGCAGAAACGCTTGAGGGCGAAGAAAGTGCTGGCACAGCTACAGTACATATATACATTTCCAAAGCGATGTATTTAAAGTACGGTATAGTTTTACAACTTTAGGCGGTTCATCTTTCCGATACTAAGAAAAGATTATACAACATTCAACAAACTTTTAGATAGATCTAATCTACAGTTTGAATGTGTATACGAACTTTAGCTGAAGTAAACCATAACTAAAAAAGAAGTGGAAAAAATTTAGCCTTTAAATAATATGAGTAAATGTGAAAACAGAAATAAAAACCTGCGCCGTTGTTACAAATTTCAAATTTGTCCAGAAAAGAAAAGAAAATTTAGGTCTTTTATGGAATTTTACATACTGAAGATAAAAAAGCAAGTTACAGATGAACTTGTGTAAACCACTGATAAGGGATTAAATAAAGTGGTGCTGAATACACACACACACACACACACACACACACACAAATTTCATTTAAAAGATCTGTAAATTCCTTATTTCAAATTTTAAAAGAAGTAAAACTTAGTTATCTCATTCTTATCTACAAAGATTATACGTGAGATAAGATTAAATATATTAAATGCGTTTTTAGCAGTGATGACAATATGCAAATGACAGTGTTAAAAGTGATAAAGTGATAAAGGTGCATAGCTCAATCAAATTATAACCAACTAAAATATTTAATATATACGAGTAGATAGGGTGATTCAAAAGTCTTGTCCTAAATGTAACTGTACAATAAATATCTTTGGAAGACTATATATATATATATATATATATATATAAATTTGCTTGCACGTGTGAATTGTGGTATGTATGCTTGATCAAACAGTGAAAAACATTGTCATTAATTTTGACGCATTCCTTGTAAATTCTTTTCTTCAAATGATCAATAGTTTGTGGTCGTTATAAGTAAACCACTTGACTTGAGATACCCCCAAAGGAAATAGGTGGTATTCTAATAGCGTCAGATCAATAAAGCAAGATTCCACACAGTAAATATCCAATGCATAGGCGGATCTAGAGGGGGAGGGGCGGCGACGTATGGAATCTCCCCTCAATTTCCTGCAAGTGCCCTTTTTGAATGATGTGTATGCCTCTGAAAACAAATTTTGTTTTTGTAAATAGATCATGGTTATTTTATTTTATTCAAATTCTATTTTGAGTCTTTATCCGCATACACTGATACTTCCAAATTTGTAGTTGTAATGGTTTTCATAGGTGCCCTTACAGTAATACTGGGGCAGCCATATCACTATTTTTATCTTCATCTTATTCTCATAGTTCTTTTAATTGACAAGACATTTGTAATTGTTTGAAAAATTTTTTAATAACTGTTGTACCCAAATTAGATTTTTATTTTGATTCATATTTGAATGAGACTGATCTAATAAAACAATACAATTGATTTTACACTCGCTCAGTGGTGGTCTGTTTTAAGAAAAAAATGTTAGTACTGTACCCTTTTTATTTTAGGGTGCACTTTTTCTTTGGACCCCCCTTACTGAAATGCCTAGATCCGCTCTTGCTATGGATACGGACTTTTGTTACGTGCAAGAAAATTTCTGTTGTGCAATTCAAACATTTAATTCAATAATATATATATATATATATATATATATATATATATATATATATATATATATATATATATATATATATATATATATATATATATATACGGGGCTCCAATAAACCTTAACCCCCCCGCCCATGGCCTAAAGTCCTAAACCATTAGAGGTACAGTAAAACTAAACATACCTTACAAAAGAGAATTTAATCCTGCATTTAATGAGAAACAATTAAAACTTGGTGTTCCCGCCATTGGCTTCCAAGACAGCCTGAATTCGCTTTGGGTAGCTTGCCAAAAGTGACGTGAATAGATCTTGATCGTTACGCAAATTTGCTAAAACAGCTTCAATGTGTTGCGTCATTGTATCCTTCGAAAATCGATTTGCTGCAGGTTCTTGAAACGAGAGACATTCAACCTTGTCCTTTATAACTGATCCAATGTGTTCCTGGCCATTCTTCATTTCCAAAGAAATCGATCTCATGGTTCCGCAACAACTGTTGAGTGGCTAATGCCTTAAAGTAGGGGCCTTATCGTGCAGAAGTGTGACCTGATCGACATCCATAACATTGTTTGGGTTTCTTAGAAAAGGAATGACATGCTAGGATAGAATAATATCACGAAAATACTGTCCATCCCAACTCTGACCATTTGGCTTCAGCACCCACATGAGCTTCTTTGCAGTGAACAAAACAAACACACCAACAGTGTCTGGACTTTTTAATAATTCGCGATAATGTTCATTGTCATCGATTTCATCTGGTGTTGTGGCCCACACTCGATCATTTTGGTAGTTAGGCCGACGTGTTACGTAAACAAAAAATTCATCGGAGACAGCTAAATGCATGAAATCATCCACATCCTAATCTTCAAGATAATGGGCAAACCACATTCTGTCATCGATGTTAAGTTGAGTTTTTCTTGGCTTTGGAAGTTCATACCAAGGCTTTAAACCTTGCCTATGACGGTACAGTCGAATGATCTCACCACTAACGATCTTTCCTCTCAACACTTCGATCTCTCTAGAAAGTTTAGCACAGCTGTTTTTCCGCTTACGCGTACCGCTTTCAATGATGTCCTTTGTTTCCTGAGAGAGTGACAAATTTGGGCGGCCAGATTTGGTTGTATCCATTTCACATTCATCCAAGTTTTATTCCAATTTCTTTTGACGAAGTCCTCACTTCTTCGCAACTTTTTGGCAACCCATGAACGTGTTATAAAGGTGGCTCCAGCATCACGAGCTTCCCGAAATGTTATTGCTCGTACGCGATCTATCACACGTTGTCTCTCCGAATCACCAATTAATTGAGAAGCCATTATATTATCACTTTATCAGCTAGAGTAATTTTAATACCTGCAATAAATAAAGAATTTTATATATTTTTATAATCACTAAAAACTATTTCGATATAAGTAAACATGTAAGCTGCAAATGGGGGGCTAAGGTTTTTTGGAACCCCTTATATATATATATTAGTGATGGATCGAATAACCGCAACCGCAACCGCAACCGCACTACAACCGCACAAAAATTCACAACCGCAACCGTAACCGCAACCGCCGTTCCATAAGTGCGGTTGCGGTTGTAAGGTGAAAATGCAGCAAAAATATTATTCTTGAAATTCACACTGCCTGTCATTAAGTTTGACATCAGTTTTTCAAATGAATAATAATCCATAACTTTCCAATGGGTGGAGGCTGGGGAAAGTGGTAGGTGGGATGAACAGTGCGATGGGTCCTCGTCCCTCATCCTGGTAACACACTTAGTGCAAAATATGGTTTCAATTAATTTGACCTATTCTTTCATAATAGCTATATAAGTTTAGAATATACTTCATTTAAATAGTATTTATTTAGTAAATACCTTATGTTGAACACAAGTTTTGCAACACACAAATAGTGGTAGCGTGTATTGCAAAACTTGTGTTCAACAATAAGGTATTACTAAATAAATACTATTTAGTATATATTATGTACCAAGTGTGGCTAAATCGCACTATAGTGGCTAAATCCAGTTAATAATTACGCATTTTTCCTAGTATATGATAACCGCAACCGCAACGCGGTTGGAAAAAATTCGACAACCGCAAACACAACCGCAACCGCGGTTGTGAAAAACCGACCACTCGATCCATCACTATATATATATATATATATATATATATATACATACACACACACACACTCGTATATGTAGGCTACGTTGCACCACTTCTGATTTCTTTTTCCATAATTTTATACTAAACTAATATTGCTTAGAGTTCATTCATTTTGTGTTCCTTGCAGGATATATATGCATTTATTATGTAGGAGACTAACTTTACATGATGAAAAAGAGTCACCTGTTTAATATAAATGGTAAGCAAAAATAATGATGTTTTGGGTTGTTTAACAAAAGGTAATATATATATATATATATATATATATATATATATATATATATATATATATATATATATATATATATATGATGCAAACCTACAGGGAAAAGGAAAAATGATTCTAAGGCCTTTTGTGCATTCAGAAGTACACCTCGTCACGAAGGGCCTTAGAATAATTTTTCTTTTTTCCTGTGGGTTTGCATCATTCATTCATTTCACGTGTTTAATTGTGAAATTCATCCCATATATATATATATATATATATATATATATATATATATATATATATATATATATATATATATATACTGTATATATATATATATGCAATCGCAAACGAATTTATGCTGACACAGGCGATAACAGAAAATATCAGGAAAAATAACTTCCTAGATTTGGTATTCACAAATAACACGAACTTGATTGCCGATATAAAAATAACCCCAACTACTGTATTATCTCAGACCACAATATAAGACCATAAATTGAGAAGAAATCAGATCACACATGGCTCAAATAGAGTGGAGAACAGCTTTAGAGAATAAGACAACTGAGGAAATGCTAACAACTTTGGAAGAAAAGACATTGAGAATTTTGGAAAAATATGCTCTGAAAGCACAGCCAAAAGGAAAGAGGAACTGGCTTGAGAGGCGAAAGATATGACTATTCCGCAAAAGAAAGAGAGTAGCGACGAAGTTAGCAAATTGCTGAGACAACAATGCCAGGAAAGTAATACAAGAAAAACTGGAGAGTATCACTAGGGAAATACAAACTCTGATAAAGGGCCATACAGACAGGGAAGCGGAAAAGGCGGTAGAAGCAATAAAGAAAAATCCAAAATACTTCTACAGCTATGCGAAAAGGAAAACAAAAACGCGCGCTACTATCGGGCCCTTAAGGAAAGGGAATAATGAACTAACAGATGATCTAAAAGAAATATCTGAAACATTGAGAACCCAGTATGAATCGGTCTTCAGTAGGCCCCTACCCCAAAAAGTGACAAAGCGATATCTGACATAGATGCACTCTTCGAAGAGAATTTGCGAGGAGAATGTATAACAGACTTTGATTTTACCCCAGAAGATGTAGCGAGAGCTATAGGACAAATGAAATCACATTCAGCTGCAGGTCCGGACAAATGGAACGCACTATTAATTAAAAACTAAAAATAAAAGAGCTACACCCTTATACTGGATATGGAGAAGATCCCTAGACACTGGGGAAATACCGAGCATCTCAAGCAAAGAGCTATAGACCAGTGTCATTGACGTCCTTCCTCACCAAAATATTTGAAAGAATAGCCAGAGAGAAAATCTATGACTTCTTGGAGACAGTGGAAAGATTCAACGTAAATCAGCAAGGATTCCGATCGGGAAGATCATGCCTATCACAACTTATAGAACATTATAACAATATCCGAGATGCATTTGAAGGCAATGAAAACTATAATGTCATATACACGGATTTTGCTAAAGCGTTCGACGAGTGCGATCATGGTATAATAGCACATAAAATGAAACATATGGGAATAACAGGCAAAGTGGGAAAATGGATCTATAACTTCCTCAGAAAACGACTATATGTCGTCAAAATTCAAGGTGTATCATTATCAGAATCAGAAGTACGCAGCTTAGTGCCACAAGATACAGTGCTGGTTGCACTCCTGTTCATTATCATGCTAGCAGACATAGACAGTGGAGTTAACAGCAACAATATAGTAACATCATTTGTGGACGATACAAAGATCAGCAGAAAAATCAGCGAGGCAAAGGAAGTGGCGTCCTTGCAGAGTAGGGTGGAGTGAAAATATTAAATCGTCTTGCCTCACTCATGATTTGATGTATTGACCCTCTAGAAGTTCTAAAAAGATAATATTTTCTTTTTAGGACCCTCCACCCGCCACATTTTTGCCGAAAACAAAATGGCGGAAAGTCATATTTTGAAAGACCCCTAGTATAATATCTATCGGTTTTTGAGAGAAGATATCGCGTTATATTGTGCGTTATTTGGTTATAATGATGATGTGCTTTCACCTGATATTAATACTGGTCTCTCTAGTACCGAAGAAAGTTCAACAACTGAGTCTGAATATGAATGCTCCAACATTTAAATGAGAGCCCGTTTACCCAATCTCGCCATGGAAGCCGACAGATTTGGTGTTTCAGATAGGGCTGCATCGGCCATTGCTTCAGCTACTTTGGTGGATTTGGATATCATTACCGAAAAAGACTGACTTTTTTATTGATAGAAGTAAGGTGAGAAGAGAGAGACAGAAATTGAGAAAAACACCACAAGTTGAAGCTGAACAAAGTTATGGTGATGTTAAAGCTTTATATTTTGATGAGAGAAAAGACAAGACGCTGGTAAAGACAAATAAGATAGTAAATGGTACCATGATATAATTGTTGAAGAACATTATGTACTATTGAGTGAGCCTGGTGGAGAATACCTTAACCATTTGAGCCCTAAATCTGGAAAAGCAAGTGATGTATCTGAATCGTTGTTCGCTTACTTGAATGAAGTGACACTAGACCAGAATCTCCAGGTCATAGGGTGCGACAGTACGAATGTCAACACTGGGTCTAAAGGTGGCATAATCCATTTAATCGAGCAGAAGCTGAACTGACCATTGCAATGGAGCATTTATATGTTACATACAAATGAACTTCCTTTAAGACATCTGTTTGAGCGATACGACGGGAAAACAACTGGGCCAAGATCATTCAGTGGATCTATTGGTAAGGCTCTTAAGACTTACCATGAGATGCCTGTGATAAAGTTCTCCCCAATTACGGATGGGACCGATAGCATCCCAGTTCTCACAGATGAACTCATAGATTTAAGTAATGATCAACAATACATGTTCAGAATAACTGGGGCCATAAGAGAAGGATATGTTGATGGAAGCCTAGAGAAACTCAAGCCTGGTCCCCTTAACAACTCTAGATGGTTAACTCTAGCTAACAGACTATGTCGTTATTATCTCTCCCAAAAGAATCCCTCCAGAGAGTTACGTAGCCTTGTTCTGTTCATAGTAACAAACTATGGTCCTAACTGGTTCAATATAAAATTTAAACCATATCTGCCTGATGGACCCAAACATATCTTTGATGCGATAAAAAGGTTCAACCTGTTACCCCAAGATATACAAAAAGTTGTCCAACCTTATATATCACGGAATGCCTAGTTTGCTCACTCAGAAAATATTCTTCTATCAATGCTGTCAGATAGTGAGCAAAAGCTGCGCAAAGTTGTAATCGATCGAATTATACAGATAAGAAGGTGTAAGGAAGCCAATACAAGGAAAATCAGAGAATTTAGAGTACCAGAATTGAACTTCAAAACATCACACTGGACAGACATCATCTGGGATAGAATTGATGTCAGTGAACCACCTCTCGCTTCTAAATTGTGTGATGAAGAATTGCTTGAGTACGAAACAAAATGTTTCAAAGTTGAGCAATACCACATTCACACACAGAACGTCGAAAGAGCCGTGAAGTTGGTTACAGATGCATCAGCATCAGTAATATCACAGGAATCAAGAGACGGACTTATTAGGTCGGGATAAGAGAGTAATGATTCCCCTGCTGAGAACACTGATTATACCAAAACTTGAATACTGCTCAGTTTTGACGTCCCCATAAAAAAAGGAAGAAATTAATAAACTAGACGAAACGCAGACATATTTCACAGCCAAGATTGATGGCTGCAAAGAACTCAACTACTGGGAAAGACTACGTAAACTAAATCTGTACTCCCTGGAAAGAAGAAGAGAGAGGTATACTATAATCTACATATGGAAAATGATCGAAAAACTGGTACCAAACCTCAAACTAAACCCAATTACCATCCAAACAACACTGGACAATAGGAAAGGCAGAATATGTAGTGTTCCCAAACTAAACGCCCGACAAGGGACCTCCTCAACACTGAAGGAAAATAGCTTGGTTGTCAGGGGGGCCAAGACATTTTAACCTGCTTTCTCAGAACCTCAGAAACGTTACAAGGGTCAAAGTTGAAGTCTTCAAGAGAAGACAATGCATGGCTCAAGACGGTACCAGATGAGCCGGGTGTACCTGGCTATGTGCGGTGCAGAGCGCAAGAGAGCAACTTCCTCCTCCACCAAGCAAGCCTAGAGGTGGGGCCACCAGTTTGACCTTCGTGTGAAGAGAGACCGACGCACGAAACCGCAACGAGGAAATAATAACCAATATAAAAGCAACAGGAAAGGAAAGAACACGAACAATAGAAAGAAGCAAATTCGAAATTTTTAATTTTTATTCCAAACCAATAAACTTGGAAGGTGTTGCATCCAGCATGGAAGTAATAGATTGGAAAACCATCTTCAAGGTTAAGACAACGGAAGAGATGCTAATGACCTTAGAGGAGAAACCGCTGAAAAAAAAAATATATATATATATATATACACACACACATATATATATATATATATATATATATATATACACACACACACACACAGTATATTAGGGTGTTTCACGGTAATAGGGTCAAAATTTCATAAGGTTCAGATTGCCTCGTATACCTCTTGCCCCAAATCCATTTAGAATAAAAGTAAATCGAGCCAAGTTTCAATAAGTTTCAACAATATTTAGAGGTTGCGTCCTGTACCAACTTTTTTTGACATGAATGAAACCATAAACAATCTCACACTATTACAGCACAAGAAAAGCGGCAATTTTATGGACCGGTTATGTACAAACTGGAAGTCAATCAGTATAAAGTTTACCATATAAGGAGCAGAACCTTATGTACAAACTGGCAGCCATTCAGCATAGCGTTTACCATATAGCCTAAGGAGCGGAACCTGCAAATATCATCCGATTTTACTGAAATTTGGCTACGCACACTTTTTTTATGAAATGGAAATATATTATATATATTAGATATATATTATATATATATATATATATATGCAACTGGGATGTTGTACATTAATAGGTGTTAATAAAGTGTTGCTTTAATGATTTACGAAACAAAATTAATGATGATTCTTGTTTGACATTTATAGGTATGGAGTTCCAGATATTTGCCCCTTTCTAGAACATTTCTCGCAATTTGCAATATAATTTGGTTTGTGTATAAAATCACTGGGAAGCTTTGTATTATGATTATGGTTGGTCTGATGGGGGTAATCACCCTGTGAATGGACGAAGTATAGTTTCTATTATTATCAACTTATACATATTGATGCCGATAGTTAGTTTTTATACAAATTACAAGTTATTTAGTTTTAGAATATTTAAATCTTTGAAGAGTGGAGAGGTATGGGAGGTATGGGTTTGGATGAATAAATAAGTAATATATTGTTAGGAGAAAATTTCGGAGACTTTTCTTTTTTGTTTGAATATTACGTAGAGAAATCTAGATTTTTCGATTTGATATGTTGTATGTGACTTTTGAAATTTTATTTGCCATTTAACTTGATGCCAAGAACTTTAACTTCATTTAATTTTGCAAGAGAAGTTCCCAATATTGACGGTGTGTGTGCAATTAAAGAATATTAGTTACAATAATATATATACGGGTGTCAGGAAATGATTGCCCCCCCCTGTAGAGCAAAAACTAGAAGAGATAGATAAAAACCGGCGAGACCACTTGAAAGAGCGTTAAAATCTGAATAAAAACCATTATATTCTATTCCTGTGATTTTAATTCTTACCATTTTTTTTCCCCACAGAAACCATGGCATCATCTATTTTGAACGATTCAGAGAAAAAGCAAGTTCTTGACCGCATTCGAGCTGTCACATTTCGTGAAGCAAAGGAAGCTGGTGCAACTTTCATAACTCAACACTGGGTGGCTGAGAGATTAAAAAGATCAGAAGACTTTGTCAAAAGGAATTGGAATAAGAATCCTGAAGATTGTGAAACAGAATTTCGAGGAGGAAGACCGGAGAAATTATCTCAAGAATCGAAAGACATTGTGTTTGCTGCATCACGGCGCCGAAAGAAGAGCTGCTCTGAGGTAGCGAAAGAGATACTTATCCGTCGTGGTAAGATAGTCAATCGGCAACTTGTGCATCAATTTCGAGTTCGCCAAGGCTTGAGTGCTTGGCCTGAAATAGCTAAGCCACGGAAGAGTGATCTTAATATTGAAGATCGGCTATGGTTTTGTGATTATCTTGAGGAATGGACGGAAGACGATTTCCTTCACTTGGTTGTCAGCGATGAATTCTTCGTTTATGTCTCCAGAAAACCAAATTTTCAGAATGATTGGGTTTGGGCAACAACTCCTGATGAAGTCCCAGACGACCAGAAGTATCGAGAAATAGTAAAAAATCCAGCATGTGTGGGTGTTTTCATTATGTTCTCTATTCGGAAGCTCATCTGGGTTATCAAACCAAGAGGAACCAGTTGGGATGGGCCTTATTTTCGAAATGTAATTTTAGCCCAACATGTAATTCCGTTTTTGAAAGACCCCGAGTGTGTTTTGGATGTTGAACAGGCAACCTTTCTTCACGACAAAGCCCCCTGTATGAAAGCACTTGCGACTCAACAACTGCTTAAGGCCAATAACATTGATTTTTTCGGAAATAATGAATGGCCTGGCAATTCTCCCGATCTTAATGTCTGTGAACATGTCGGATCCATCATGAAGGATCGGGTGGAGTCCTTAATGCTGGAACAACCCATTCAGAATCGGTATTCAACAGAAATTATGGCTGCAAAGATCAACGAAGTCCTTGAAGAAATGAGTCATGATACGGATCTCTTTGAGACACTTCTGGGATCATACCCCCGTCGATTAATGGCCGTCAGAGCTGCAAATGGGGGCAACACCCGATATTAGAACAAGTGTTTTTTATTCAAAATTAAACGCTCTTTCGCGTGGTTTTGTCTGTTTTTTTCTATTCCTTTTAGTTTCTTCTGTACAGGGGGGGGGGCAATCATTTCCTGACACCCTACTATATATATATATATATATATATATATATATATATATATATATATATATATATATATATATATATATATATACATACAATGATAATTTTGTCAAGTTCAGTAAAGGCTTATTTGCACACATCCATTTGCAGACATGTTTTGATTATCACAGGCCTGCGAATGAACTTTGTAAGAGTTGTTTTCTTACTAATAACTGATTTTATATAATTCAACTACGCTGATTTCGAATAAGGTGTCCATTTTTTTTCTATCACGTAAGGATTTTCTGCAAACTGGAAGGGAAAAAACAACAACATAAATAAATATTATTTATTTCAATTTACATTAGGTACCTATTTCGCTTTATTATACTAATTACAAATGCAAACAACTTTAAAAAGAAAGAAGTCTATTAACGTCAATTACATATTCATCTTTATTTGTCCCGAGTTTTCTTGTGAGATCTATGCCTTTTAGCCTCGAATGTACGCGCTGTTCCTTTTCTTTTATGTAATAATTCTGGAGTATCCCGTTTCAACATCCAGCAGTAATCAGCCATCATGCTGATGTCCCACCTTCCCTGATATCTCTTCTCCATTTCTTTGATGTCTTGGTGAAACTGTTCTCCTTGTTCTTCGCTGAGTGCTCTGAGATTCTTAGGGAAGTAATCCAAGTGTGAATGAAAGAAATGTAATTTTCAACCCGTATTACAACCCAACTCTTTGAACTTATTTAGCATGTTGGTCACAATGTTTTGGTAATTAAGGTCCTTGTTGTTCCCCAAAAATTTGCTGATAACATCCTTAAAAACAATCCACGCTTCTTTTTCAAGATTGTTCATTGTTCTTTCAAAGTGTTCATCCAAAGTCAGTTTTCTAACTGGGGACCACCGAAAATTTCTTCTTTCAATTTTGCTTCCGAAAGAGTTGGGAATTTACCACACAGATACTTAAAACAATATCCATCTTCGTCCAAGGCCTTAACATATTGCTTTATCAAGCCCAATTTTATGTGAAGCGGAGGTAAAAGGACTTCTTGTCAACCAAACTTTCATGTTGAATGTTTTCAGAACCAGGTGTCAGGTTGACTCTGCGCGGCCATTCCTTTTTTGCCCAGTGCTGAGTTCTTGCTCGGCTATCCCATTCACAAAAAAAACATGGAAACTTTGTATAACCTGGTTGTTGACCTAACAACATACAAATCGCTTTTAAGTCAACACAAAGTAGCCAACCGTGTTCTTTGTATTTAACCTTAGCTAGAAGAAGCTCAAGATTTTCGTATGTTTCCTTCAAGTGAACCGAATGAGCCACAGGAACGGATGCATACAAGTTACCGTTGTGAAGGAGGACGCCTTTTAGACTTCTTTTGGAGGAATCAATGAAAAGTCTCCACTCATTTGGGTCATAGATTGCAGCGCCTAGCTTAAGTATTAGTTCCGAAACATTGTTGCAATATACCAGTGAATTTTCTTGAGAAAAATATTGGATGAATTCTTTTTCTCAATTTCTGTACCAGTAAAATGACGTCCCGGAGAAAGCAAGTTCTTTGCACGAAGTCTGGATCCCCAAATCTCTGAAGAATCCTTCGGGAGAGACAAATCTCTTACCAAATCATTAAGTTCACTTTGTGTAAACAATTGGGATTCACCAGATGTTTCGGTTTGAAAACAATCAATATCATCGTTTCCATCGTCATCAGACACCGAATCAGATGAAGTTATATCAAGAGTATTTGGTTTAGTAGGTACAGGTATACCAGGTCCATGAGCAACAGGTCTTATAGCAGACTGAAAGTTTGGATAAGAAATTTCCTTTTTATTTTTAGTATTGTAGCCTTGCATGTTACATGAACAAAAATAGCAGTCATTGCTGTGATTTCTAGGCTTACGCCAGACCATTGGAATCCCAAAAGGTAAAGAATCCTTTTTGCATTTACTCCACAGTTTAAGTTGTTTAACACTGCAAACTTTATGTGAAGCCCATGATTTGTCTTGATCGCCAAGTTTCATTCCGAAATACGCATAGTATACTTTCTTGACGAAGTCTGTAATATCTCGCCTTTGTTTTTTCACAGTAAATTTTCCACAAATATAACAGAAAATGTTTGGGCTATTTACACACCCTCTGGTTGCCATAGCGACAAATAAACAAATTTCAAAAGAGAAATATAGTCACCGCGCACCTTTGAATAATAAAGAACTATAACCTCGCACGCACTAGACAGACTGACTCATCTCGTGGCTTGTCAATTACTTATATACTAGCGGTGCGTATCTATACATGATACAATATTTCGAACAACAAAACCATTGCAGGTCTGTGTTCCCTGTTCATTTCATTTATTAGGATAATTAGGTAGTTCATAGCGTGGTGTGTAGAAATAAGCGTTGTACTGTCTGCATATTAAATACAGTTCACTGTTGTTCACCGACAAATGTTACTCTTTTCCTTTTATTTACCAATGATCTATTAAGTCGCACTTCCTGTTCTATCCACTCCTATGCTGATGCTTCCACTCTTCACTTCTCCACCCGCTTCAAAAAGCGTCTCTCTCAACAGTCACTCCATGCTTCGCGTAGGACGGCTTGGGTGTACCTAATCTTTGATCTTTCAACTATCTCTGATGGGGGCAGAGAAAATCTTGTGGCTTTCAATGCTTCAGAAATTCAGTTCCTTCATCTGTCTATTCGTCACAATCTTCCACACAACTATCCTCTTACCTTCAACAATACACAACTCAATTCTTCCTCTTTCCCTAACATTCTTGGTACTTCCTTCTCTCGTGATCTTTTCCTGAAAGATCACATATATTCTCTTTCCAAAAAGAGTTTCAAAGAGTTTAGGTGTGCTGTACCGGCTCCACAGTTTCTTCTCACACACTCGGTTGCTTTCTCTGTACAGGGGTCTTTTCCACCCTGTATGGAGTACGCTTCTCATGTGTAGGGTGGCTGAACCCACACAGTTCTACTTAACCGAGTGGAATCAAAGGCTTTTCGTCTCGTCAATTCCCCGCCTCTTACTCACTGTCTTCAATCCCTCTCTCTCTCTTCGCCGCAATGTTGCTTCACTCTCTCTTTACTATCGCTATTATAACGGACACTGCTCTTCTGAACTCTCTAACTGTATACCTTCTCCTTTAAGGAGAGCGTGCAATATTAGACTTTCGACACATTCTCATTCCTTTTCTGTCCAACTCTGTAACGCAAGGGTTAATCGATATTTTCAATCTTTCATTTACTCAACCGGTGAACTCTGGAACAATTTTTCTTAATCCATCTTTCCCCTTATCTATGACCTCCAATCTTTCAAACGCAGAGTGTTCCTTCAGGCGTCTCGAAAACCTTGGACCTTACTTCTTTTATTTCTCTTTTCTCTTCTTCCTCCATAGGAGGGGTGAGGGTGGGGGTTGCTGCGGGCACTCCTCCTTGACCCCTCCTTCCTGCATAAAAAAGAAAAGTAAGGGCCGAGCATGGGTCCTTGGGGAACCCCACTTTCCAATACAGCATATTCTGATGAATTTCGTTTACTTTAAGATAATGGTGACGGTTAGAGAGATATGACTTAAATAAATTTAGCATATTTCCCCTTATGCCATATTTGTATATTTTACCTAGTAAAATATTATCATGTGAGAGCGTATCAAATGCTTTCGACAGGTCGATGAAAACTAAGGCTGTTTTTCTTTTATATAGTTTAGGTTTTTATAGATATTTTCTGATAGAATATTGATATCGTCTTCTGTGTTGTGACCTTCTCTAAATCGAAATTGCGTTTTTGCTAAGATGTCGTATTTAGCTAAGAATTTGATTAGTCTATCCCCATTATAATAATAGCCAAGTTTTGTTTGTTTGTTTATATGTCTGTCTGTCTGTTTGTTGCAGAATTGTGTCACGCTCTGAAGGAATTAGATAGGAATAATTAGAAGCTATGAATTATTGTATTACGGGCGGCAATGTGAAGCTCAAGATTCTCATGACTGTGTTCTTTTCTGCAGTTTAGCAATGGGGGAAGGGTGAGGGTGGGGGGAAGGGTTGGGGTGGGGGGAAGGGTGAGGGTGGGAGGAAGGGTGGGGGTGGGGGGAAGGGTTGGGGTGGGCGGAAGGGTGGTGGTGGGGGTAATGGGGGATGGGTGTGGTAATGGGGATGGGTGGGGGTAATGGGGAGGGGTGGGGGTAATGGGGGAGTGGGTTAGCCCCAAGTTGTATGAATGGTGAGGAGGAGGAGGTTTTGGGAGATACCAGATTCAGAAATGTTGACACAATGTGAAGCTCAAAATTTTCACGGCTGGGTTCTTTTTTTGTAGTTTAGCCTGTCTAACCGTCAGCGAAGCGACGGGAATAATAATAATAATAAATATATTTTATAATGATCCTATCCTTTTTTATACTAACAGTGTTCAAGGTATCATTCCTGACTTAATAAGCTTGCTCTTCTCCTACGTTGTCGTTCTCTTGCCAATCGTCTTCTTATTTCTGCAGCAGTCTCCATTTCGTGGTTCATATATATTTTGCCGTCATTCTTGACGGCACGGGTACACTAGTTGTATAATATTTTTCAAATACTTTACTTAATGCTGGTAATATGAAGATTGGCAGGTAATTGAATGAAGAATCAGGGCTGCCTGATTTGAATAATACTGGACAAACCTGGCTATCTTCAGGTAATCAGGGAATACACCTTGCACTATTGACTCATTCATAAGTTTTGTGAGCGAAGTTGTTATATCATCTGATATTAGTTTGTACTAGGGGCACTCAATATATTTTGCTCCACCCTTTTTTCTTAGCTAAATAATAGGCCATGGGGCTGAAATGTCTTTTGGGCCGTAAGTTTGAACTTTCTGCGCTTCACATAACCGGATTTTTCAAGTTTGAACCTCCCCCTCCTTGTATGAAACCGCTTTTAAACGCCCTTGTATAAAACCGATGGTTAACGCAGTTTCGAAAATGGCGTCTGACAGTGATGTGCGTCGTAAACAGAGAGCTGTTGTCGAGTTCTTAACCGCAGAGAAGGAGACAGTTGGAAATATTCACAAACGTCTACAAAACGTTTACGGAGATGCTGTTGGTCGAAGCACAGTTGGACGCTGGTCTAAACGTGTGAGGTCATCGGAGAGAGGGAGAGCCAGCCTCGATGATGTGCCACGCAGCGGTCGCCCAGCATCGGCTGTGGCATCTCACACTGTGCAACGTGCTAACAGCATCATTCGATCAAATCGGCGCGTCACATACAAGGAGCTATCACTGGAGCTAGGAATTAGTGAAGGAAGTGCGAATACGATAATTCAGCAACTGGGATACTCAAAAGTGGTTCACGGTTTTTCCTCCCGAACTGACTGAAGATCACAAAGCCCAAAGAAGAGAAATTGCTTCCGAGTCGTTGGTTCGATACGAGACAGAAAGGGATGACTTCCTTTCACAAATTATGACTGTGGATGAGACATGGGTACACCACTTTGAACCTGAAACAAAACGCCAATCCATGGAGTGGCATCACGCAGACTCCCCACGCAAGAAAAAGTTCAAAATGGCTCCCTTTGCAGGAAAGGTTATGGCCACCATCTTCTGGGACATGAAAGGGGTGATTCTGGTGGACATTATGAAGAAAGGACAAACAATCAACTCGGAGGCATATACTGCTACCCTACAGAGACTCCAGAGAGGTATAAAGCGAGTTCGACCGGAGAGAAAACTGGAAGACGTCCTTCTTTTGCACGATAACGCAAGACCACACAACAGTTTGTAAACAAGAGAGGCCATCACAAAAATGCGCTTGACTGTGTTACCCCACCCTCCATACAGCCCGGATCTGGCACCTTCGGACTTCCATTTGTTTAGGCCAATGAAGGATGCTATTCGTGGAAGAAAATTTCAGAGTGACAATGAGGTTGTTGAGGAGGTTAAGAGGTTGCTCGAGCGGAACCCAACGGACTTTTACCAGCAAAGAATGAAGGCCCTTGTTTCAAGGTGGAGGAAAGCCGTAGAAAAGGATGGAGACTATGTGGAAAAATAAAAACTTGTAAAAAAGGTATGTAACTACTTGTGTACAAAATTTCTGGAACTTACAAGGAAACTTGGAAAGAAAAAAAAGGTGGGGCAAAATATATTGAGTGGCCCTCGTATATTATTACTGGAATTTAACTGATAACTGCTTTTTTATTTTTTATTTTCAATGTGGTTGAGGTTTCGTTTGGCAGAACTGGTTCAAAGAAGAATGTATTTCGTGTGGGTTGTGGCATATATTGTTGGTAGTGACTGTTTGAGTCTGGAATGGCTACTGCCGTATTGCTTCCTATTTTTGAAAAGAAATTGTTTAATAAATTAGTCATATCTTTGAGATCACTGTTGGAAATTTCGTCCTGTGATAGCGAAGATATGGGATTTGTCTTTTCTTCTTGGCGTTAACTTAAATCTTTAAAGTATCCCACAGTCCTTTAGGATTAGGTTTTCGTTTGTTGATTTTAGAACAATAATGTTCCGCTTTTATATCCCACAGTCCTTTAGGATTAGGTTTTCGTTTGTTGATTTTAGAACAATAATGTTCCGCTTTTATATTTACTAATCATCGTATTGCTTGCTAAGTTTTATATCCATGAAGGGGACTTTTAAAAATACTGTTTGGTGAAAGGGGGCGGTAGCTTCAGAAAGGGTGGGCACTAGTGGTTTAGGTCAACGGCAATGTAAGTGCTATAAAGGTCAGATCAGTAGTCGTTACAGAAGAGTGAACGTCGGGGAATCACTTCTGGTACGGTTTATGTAGTAACAAACTACAAAAGCAATGGATTTATTAGCTCCAAAAACTACTTGGAACTTTAAAACAAATGTATGAAAAAAAATCAGTTTACACACAGTCTATATATAATTATGTATGATAATGTTTTGTGCCTTTAACATGTTGTACGTCTGTTAATTACTCGATTGCGCTAACCAACGAGAATACTGCATCAATAACAACTTACTTTTTTCCAGAATGTAATCTCCGTCTCCTCTCGACGTTTACTTTAGTTATAAGTTTACTACTGGTGGAGAGAGCTGGAAGTAAAATCAGAGGTGAACTACTTACAGAGGGTTATGTGTCTTGCGATAGAGTCTTCTACGAGGAAGGTCAGACTAAACAACTTGTTCTTTTGTTAAGTTCCCGATTGGTCGATTTGTTAGCGAGGTGTCGAGTGAGTGTGTTAAATCTTATATACCAAAATGATCTATCAATACAACCACAAACTGCTTCAAACCTGTTTTGGGGGGAAAGAGGAGGAAAACAAGGAATGAAATACCGTTCGCAATGTCCCTGGTTGACGGCAGGAAAATATTTTATTTTTATTTCTGTTTGCAGGATTTCTGTACGAGAGAAAAGTAGGACTAGTTTATTATTAAATTAAGCTCAAAAGTTGATGAATGAACTGTACAGAGATACGTTCTCTCTTATGCACACAGTTGTATTAATATTATAAAAGAACGCTATAATGCAATTAACTCGGCAAGTATAAGCTCTAACCCAGTGGTTCCCAACCTTTTCACCACAAAGGACCCCTTTTATTTTTATTTTTTTCCCACGGACCCCATGTTTTTGAAAGATTCCGTCTACCAAACAAACTGTTTTTAAACTAATAATTAACTCGTTTTCTCATTTTTCACTATCAAATAAAGGACATATAAGAGTACGCAATTAAAATACAGCCTATTAAAAAAAGTATTAATAATTCCAGCCAAGAGCAAGGAAACTTGAAATTTTAGCCTATGCGCCCTTATCGTGGGTAAATGTATGATTTTCATTGGAGCCTCTCGAAATATTGAAAGCTCATGGACCCCCAGTACTACCTTCGCGGACCCCCAGGGGTCCGGGGACCCCAGGTTGGGAACCACTGCTCTAACCAAATGTTTGGTTATTTTTTTAGCTTTTAATTTTTCTGACCAGAACACTTAACTTTATTTTTAACTTTAATGTAACTTCAATGTTTCACATTGTTACGAATAACTTTAATGTTACACAATACAAAATCTTACGAACGTCAGACCCATGACAAGCGTATTAATTAACGAAATTCAATTACTTTTTTTAAAATGGCATTTTCCATAAGTAATTAATTTGTTGTTATTGAATAATAGAAAAGAAGGGTGCGTGAATTGAATCTGGTTTCATTATATAACTTGGTTAACCTTGGTTTTGCTTCCTCCCCAATTGTTTATTCTGACGAAGGTGAAACTCGTCACTCCATCTTAAACCTACAGTTTAACGTGGAATCCGAACCACGCCCCACCACGGACGGTCAGAAGTTACAAAGTCCTCGCCCGGACTCGATATCACGACCTCCCGATCAGCAGTAGCCCAGCGTCTTAATCACTAGGCTACTCAGGGTACCCGTTTATCAACCAACCTCTACCAACCAATATTTATTGTGTGGAAGGATGAACAGCTGGGTTTTGCTGCGCGTCGCCTGCTGTCACCGGGTCTCGATCTCGGGGCCAATGGGGAATCCAAAAAGTTTCCGGAAAAGTTTAATAATTCAATCATTTCAAATCAGAATTTAATGAATTCTTGTTTTGACATGAATTTGGACCTTCATACATATTAGGCCATGCTAAGACTTACACAACTTTGGTGACAGTGCTTTAAGACGGAGTTAAAAAGAACCCTATTTTTCATGGCAACGGAAATCTCAAAATTCGAGTGGAGAGCTAACATTAAATTCCTAACAAAACTTAAATGGAAACCACCACAAATACTTGATGCCTTACGTGAAGTTTATGGAGATGAAGCACCTAAGAAATCAGTCGTTTATGACTGGATCAAAAGACAAAACGGGTCAAGAGGTTCTTAATGATAACCAAAGGAGTGGAAGGCCATCAACATCAATTAATGAAGAAACTGTTGCTGCTGTTCGGTCACTAGTCGAAAAAGATCGTCGAATTTCCTGTGAAATAATAGCCAATGAGGTGGGTATCTCTCGTGGTTCTGCTCATTCCATTTTGGTGGATACCTTAGAACTTAGCAAACTTTCTGCTCGGTGGGTGCCTAAAGCGTTGCGCCAAGAACAGTTTGACCAAAGGGCTAGTCTTTCTGTTGATCTTTTGAATCGAATGGAAGTTCATGAAGATTGTTTTATGCATAGACTTGTAACAGGGGATGAAACCTGGATTTATCAGTATGATCCGGAAAGCAAAGTTCAGTCAAAACAATGGCTCCCAAGAGGATCAGATGGCCCAATCAAATTTAAAGCAGAAAGATCAGCTAAAAAGGTAATGGCTACAATTTTTTGGGATTGTGAAGGAATAATTTTAGTGGACTTTCTTGAAGGACAAAAAACAGTCACCGCCCAATATTATGAAAATGTTTTGAGGAAGCTGAAAGATAAGCTTGTTGAAAAAAGACGGTAAACTTCATCGCGGGGTGCTTTTCCATCACGACAATGCACCTACTCACACTGCAAATGCCTCAAGAGCCGTGTTACGGGAATTTCGATGGGAAATCATACCTCATCCCCCCTACAGTCCGGATCTAGCCCCTTCCGACTTTTTTTTATTCCCAAAATTGAAGGAGCACATAAAAGGAACGCGTTTCGACTCGATAGCAGATGCCAGAACAGCAGTTTTGAGATGGTTTCAGTCGAAAAACTCTGAATTTTATAAAAATGGATTGGAACGCTGGAAACATCGCTTAGAAAAGTGTATAGAGATAGGTGGGAATTATGTCGAACGTTGTTTAGCATTCCTAAACGTCGAATCAGGCGAGTTTGTCTAAAACAATTCGTTTAAAATACAATTTGTCTAAATCAATTTGTCTAAAACAATTTGTCTAAAATAGTTTGTCTAAAATCAATTTGTCTAATAACAATTTGTCAAAAATACAATTTGTCTAAAAATAATTTGTCTAAAATACAATTTGTCTAAACAAACAATTTAATATAATATGGCATACAAATTGTTGCCTGATGTACAATGCTATTTATTACTTGCCACGCCCCATCTTAAAAGGTTACCTCTTGTGCGGAATAGTACATCGAAATCAGTTATCCCGGAACCCATAACCCGGTTAGGTTAGGTTAGGTTAGGTTAGGTTAGGTATATATGAAATAAAATCAACCCATTTTCAATCTTTTCATCCTCACTCCAAATTTATCAAGCAGACAAATGCATTTCTAGTTATCTTCAGTTATTAGTCAAATTGTATTTTAGACAAATTATTTTTAGACAAACTATTTTAGACAAACTATTTCAATGTACTATTCCGCACAAGAGGTAACCTTTTAAGATGGGGCGTGGCAAGTAATAAATAGCATTGTACATCAGGCAACAATTTGTATGCCATATTATATTAAATTGTTTGTTTAGACAAATTGTATTTTAGACAAATTATTTTTAGACAAATTGTATTTTAGACAAATTGTTATTAGACAAATTGATTTTAGACAAATTGTTTTAGACAAATTGATTTAGACAAATTGTATTTTAGACGAATTGGTTTAGACAAATTCTCCTAGACGCCCTAAACGTATATCCTCTTTTGTTTTCTTTTATTAAAGTTATTTGACCATTCTGGAACTTTTATTAAAGGGTTTTCGTATTAAAGCTTTTTGAATTTTCCGGAAACTTTTTGGATTCCCTACGTATATATATTAGGGTGTTTCACTCGTACAGAGGAAAATATCAAAGGTCAATATTTTTCTCCACTTCGCTTGTGCTTTTATTCCTTTTCATGTAAGAAAGATGTGCACCAATTTTGAAAACGATTAAGTGATATTTAGGGGTTGCACACATTTGAACCTTTTATAATAAACAATTTTCTTCAGTGTTACGAAAAAATTCTCCCTTGGAACCACGGAAAATGAAAAACACTCATAATAAAATTGGAAAATTCAAATCAATACACATTACACAATACAATACAATTTAATAATACAAAATTTTCTTCAGTGTTACAAAAGAATTCTCCCTTGGAAGCACAGAAAATAAAAAAAATAGTATTAAAATCAGAAAAACCGAATCAGTTTTTGAGTTGGTACAAGGACGTTCCCGCCTTGGTTCTTTTCGGCACCTCCTTTCGATGATGTTCAACAATCCGCAACAAGAATTGTTTTAGCTTCTCGTCCCCTCTCTGCTGTGTCGTTTACGACTTTCAGCGCGTTGTCCGACTCTCTCAAGCCGTCATTTTTGGTGTACTCCTCTACGTTGTCGACATCCCCGACGCCGAAGTTGTCGAAGAATGTCTTCGTCCTTTGAGTGACGAAGTTGCTCAGATCCTTGCCTTCAAAAGTCAGGTTTTTCCACTCGAGTCGTTTGAGTTCCTTCCTTGACGCAGGTTTGTTCAAGGCCTGGAACAGTGATGTAGGTCTCGAGACCGATCTCAAGACCCAATTTGCAGATCTCGATCTCGATCTCGGTCTCCGCTATTTAGATCTCGGTCTCGATCTCCGTCTCGACAGACGCGGTCTCGGTTTTCTCCCCGAGACCTTTCGAGACCTCTCGAGACCGTAATGAAACATACGTGTTATTGGCATACTCATGATGGTGGCTTGGTTGAACAGACACAATTCAGAATGTTTATGGAAGTTTGTAAAAGTAAGGGACTCTAGGTATTCACTAATCAGTCACCCTGTTTTGAGATGCCACGTTTGTCTTGCGGGGGGGTGTGGGTCTGGATTTTTTTACGTTAGCGCTACAAAAAAATTTGCCCCCTCGCCCCGTCAGATTAATTTTATTGAAAATGGAAACATTAAATAGAGAATTATATATTATTATATATATAAGTATATATTATAAGGCCACTTAGTGTTGCCAAACGGCGTGGCAACCTCTGTGGCGTGATAAAAACGATTATCCTCCATCCAATATGTATTTGAAAAAATAAAATGCTTCACACAAAAATAATGCAAGAAATACAGCATAAAGAAAACAGGGGTATTCGTCACATGCAAGATGGCTGAAAAGGACGGTGCTGATGAAGTTCCCTTGTCATTTGCCAATAGCATCTATCCAACTGCAACATTACTTGACCCACAGTTTGGTCTACAGTGGGTGGACATTGAAGTACGAGCTGATAAAGATATTAAAGTAGAACTTAAAGAGGAAATAAGAGGTATGTTATAATTTCATTATAAATTTTTAAAATTATCATAGAATTCATTATACCGGTATATTTTTTATCATTAAAATTCATTATAGATCTCATTGGGCTGAGTGGATGTTGAATTAATGTCATATATATATATATATATATATATATATATATATGAAAATTATTTCACGAAGGTAACACGTGAAAAATATATATATATATATATATATATATATATATATATATATATATATATATATATAGGGTGTCCCAGAATTAACTATCTATTTCAATGAAATCGGACAAATTTTTTAAAAACACACTTTTATTTATGTTTATCATGTTTAATATGTGTTAAAAATGTATAAATTTCTAAATTTTTTTCATAATTCTATTTTCATTCTCTTTCAGAACCCTATTAATAATGATACACAAGAACGCATCTTTGTTGTAACATCCCGTATCAAAGGAATGCAATGTAATGAAATCAGAGAAAAATTTACAAGAAGATTCCACAGAACCGGTCCTACAGACAAAACGATTCGTGAACTTGTGAACAAATTTAAAAGAACTGGATCCGTACACGACGAGGTGGGAAGAGGACGCCCAAGGACAGCACGTAACAGTACCGAACAGGTACGACAATTGTTTGAGGATGAACCAACAACTTCGGTTAGGGAGGCCGGTCGAAGACTCAACATATCCAAGACAACAGTTCATAGAATCTTATGTTCGACACTGATGAAAAAGGCTTATCACATTCAAGTAAATAAAGTTTTGACTTATGATTTATAAATCTATTTGTTTTTGTATCATAATTTAGTAATAAACACAAAATTATGTCAGTTTTTTTAAATTTGTCCGATTTCATTGAAATAGATAGTTAATTCTGGGACACCCTGTATATATATATATATATATATATATATAATATATATATATATATATATATATATATATATTTCTTTCAAAGTATGACCGCTCATGGCCACCAAAAGAAAGGTGGATAGCAGAGCGAACACAGGACGAAGACTATGAAACAGCTAACGGAAGTGAACAATAGACGGGGAGGAGGAGGAGGAGGGGGAAAAAAAATAAAAAAAAAATATCATAGAGTCACAACCGGTAAAGAAGTCGGGAGCAAAGGAGGAAGGAGAACAACCCGGTTACCGAAAAGTAGGGACCTTCCGATAGAATAGCGCCAAGCCTATCACAAGGCCCGACGCTCTCCAAAAAGGGAAAATACTCTGCGCGCAGCGCAGAGTAAAGCGGACACTCCACCAGCAGGTGGGCAACTGTGAGTAAGATGTTACAATCGGGACATCGGGGCACCCGATCCCCGGCCATCAAATAGCCATGGGTCAGGTGGGTGGCCAATACGGAGGCGGGCCAAAGCCACCTCCTTATGGCGCGACCGATGGAAGGAAGAGGCCCAACATCCCAATTTGGGTTTAATCTTGCAGAGTTTGTTATTTGTAGCGCCATCCCAGCGACTCTGCCACCGGGAGCGCAAAAACCTACGGAAGCCAGGGATATAATTGGAAAAGGGGAGGGACACGGGTGAAACCTGTAGTCGGCACGCGGAACGGGCAGCTCGATCGGCAGCCTCATGTCCAGCCACGTTAACATGTGCAGGAACCCAGCAAAATACCACCTCCTTTCCACCAGAAGCGACAAGGATATGGCACAGTAGCTGGATTCGTCGGACCAGTGGGTGGACAGGGTCAAAACACTCCAGGCCATCCAGGGCACTGCGGGAATCCGAATAGATGACAAACGACCCATCCGGATGCTCCCGCACCACCTCCAGAGCGCTCAGAATGGCATAGAGCTCCGCCGTGAAAACGGAAGCCTCATCAGGGAGACGGGTACATCGGGGAGCAAGGGCAAACGACTGGGAACAGCCGCGGCCCCAACCCCCCGACGACCTCGAGCCATCTGTAAAGACCGCAACACATGCAGAGTGACACGCTGCATGCTGAAGGAACAGAGACCGAAGCAAGGCAGAGTCAGAATTGGCCCTGCGAACGGGGCGCAACGCCCTACAGCACGCAACAGGGGTGCTCTCCCAAGGTGCAACACCCCTGAAAGAGACCGGTATAACGGATGGAGGAGGACTGCCCATACCATCGAGGAGGGAGGTCACCGTGTCGGTGAAATACCAACCCCCATCCCGGCAGAACGCCCTCTCAACCACCTGGAACAGAGGAGAGGTGGGAAGACGGAGGATCCGGAGATAGTGCTTAGCAATGAGGAACGACCTCCGATCCTCCAAGGGAGGGATGTCGCACTCAACCTGCAGACTATCAACCGGAGAGGAGCGGAAGGCGCCAGATGACATGCGCAGTCCTCTAGAGAGGACCGGATCCAGTATCTGAAGGGCCGTGCGGGAGGCGGAGCCATACACCACACTCCCATAGTCTAATTTTGACTGTACCAGGGACACGTACAAACGGAAGAGTGTCCGCCTATCCGCGTCCCATGTAGTATGCGACAGATGTCCCAGCAAATCCAGGGTACGTCTCGCGGACTCGCGCAGCCGGCGAAGGTGGGGAACCCAGCTCAAACGGCTGTCGAAAACCATACCCAAGAAGCATACTGATGGAACGAGGGCCAGAGGCTGACCCCCGAGTGTAAGGTTAAAGACCGGGATGGCGCCGGATCCCCGTCTCCTCGACGGAAGGAAGGCCACACACGAAGTCTTCGGGGAAGACAGCGTAAGGCCCACCGACGACGCCCAGCGTTCAACCCGATTGACCGCGAGTTGGACTTGCCTCTCCACGAGGGGGGGACTCGTCCCCGCGGCATAGACAGCCAGATCATCTGCGTAGATGGAACAGCGCACCGAGGGTGGAAGGGCTCCCAGTAGCGCAGACATAACCAGATTGAAGCAGGGGACGCTCAAAACACCCCTGGGGCACCCCCTCCTCCTGAACATACAGGTCAGATAGGGCCGCCCCATTACGGACGCTGAAAGTGCGACGGCAGAGGAAGTTACGAAGAAACGTAGGCAAAAAGCCCACAAAACCAAGACTTCAAACGGTCCATGACAACTCCCCGACGGGTCGTGTCATAGGCCTTTTGGACGTCGAAAAAGACGGCCAGAACAAGATTCCGGCGGGAAAATGCCTCCCGTACATCATGGCCAAGGAGGAGAAGGGGGTCCAGAGTACCCCGAAATCGACGAAAGCCATACTGGGTCGGGGGGTATAACCCAAGCGACTCCAGTGTAAAGGAAAGTCGGACGGCCACCATCTTTTCAAGGAGCGTGCAAGCAGCTCGTGAAGGCAATAGGCCGATAGCCCGCCACCTCCGCCGGATCCTTCCCCGGCTTAGGTATCGGGACCACAATCGCCTCCCTCCAACGGGAAGGGAACGACCCCTCAACCCACACCCGGTTGAAAAGATCCAGCAAGAAGTGCAGGGCCATCGGGTGCAGATTCCAAAGAAAGTCATACGGAATGTCATCAGGGCCAGGGGCGGAAGAACGACGGGTTGCCAAGGCAGCCCGAAGTTCCCGCATCGTAAAGAGATGGTTATAGGGCTCGTTCCCAGGGGGCGGGAACGTGACCTCCGATAAAGGACGATCCGCAGCTGAAGGCGAACGGGAAACCGCAGCAAAAGCACCGGCCAGCCGATCGGCCACAGCAGCAGGATCCGAAAGGAAGCCGTCCCGTCCCGAAGGACAGGGCGACTAGCAGGGACCGGCTTCCCCTCGATACTACGTACCTTCCGCCACACAGCAGCAGAAGGGGTAGATGAGGAAATGCCGGACACAAAAGCACGCCAAGAGGCCCGACGGGCCAACTTGAGAGTCCGGCGGGCGAAAGCCTTCGCCCGCCGCATCTCAATCAAGTGGTCCGCGCGCCGGGTGCGGTGGAAGCGGCGCGTTGCCCTCTTCCTCTCGCACACCGCCTGGTGACATGCTGGAGTCCACCACGGGACGCTACGCGTCCGCGGGTTACCGGAAGATCGAGGAATACAGTCCTCCGCGACGCCCATCACCACCCGCTCGAAGAACTCCAAGCTCTCATCCACAGAGCCAAAGCTCAATACCGAACGGACAATGACGGAACGAGCTCTGAAAGATGGCCAGTCAGCCCGCGCAAGGCACCACCTCGGTCGAGACGAGACGCCCGGCTGCGGTCCGACCGGCTCAAGACAGACTGGGTAATGATCACTGCCATAAGAGTCCCCCAACACCTTCCACGAAAAATCGAGTAAGGCATCGAGGGACACCAAGGAGAGATCAATACAGGTAGATGAACCCGTGGGTTCGTGGAAGTAGGTAGGTTCGCCGGAATTGAGGCACGCGAAGGAAAGGTCCTCCATTAAGGAGAGCAACATACCAGCAACATTAGTCGACCGGACATCTCCCCAAGCCGGGTCGCGAATAAGTCCCCGAGGAGGAGAAACGGTCGAGGCAGTTGCAACACCAACTCGCGAACCGTGTCGCGAGAAGGAGGGTCATGAGGAGGAATATAAATCGAGCAGGCAGTGTACTGGCGATCTAAAAAGAGCCGCACAGCCACAGCCTGCAAGGAAGTACGAAGAGGCACACCTCGCGAGGGTAATGAATGTGTACATAAATCGCGCACCCCGCCGGCGTGTGCGCTCATCCGGGGTGCAAGGGAAACCAACATAGCCAGAGAGACGAGGGAGCCCCGCGCAGCCAGGATAGTCTCCTGGAGACAAACACAGGAAGGCCGCTCGCTCTCCAGCAGGGAGGCAAGGTTCTCCCAGTTAGCTAAAAGCCCCTGTTGGTTTACGTCGTCGTCGTTGGGCCTAGGCAAGCTACGGCTTGGGACCGTAGCGCATCTATCCGGTATAGGTTAACCTGGATGATGTAGCCATAAGCACTGCCGCTGGTTAAGTGCCAACCAGTGATTATCTCACTAGCCGTATTGAGTCCGTTAGGCGAAACTGCGACAGTACCAAAGGTGGAAAATATAACCCTTGGATTTCTATTATTTATTTGCAAAATGGACATGGTATTAGATTAAAATAATTATTTGAATATAAATAATTAACTGACAATTGTGATATATAATTAATTATGTTTACATCAATAAAATAATACAGTATACATAAAATTAGTATTAATGTGGTTTACAATTGAATTATGATGGGTAACTAATTTAAAATGAATTTATAGCTATTCCGAAATTCAAGACGGTAAAATTAACATTTAACTTGAAACTAAAATAAGAGTATTCACTACACACTCCCCCACCAGAGAGGAAGTTCAAAGAGTTCCGAACGACACAGATTTCCCCGGGACCTTTTTGGTAGCTACATGTACCTCACTTAAGGTTGATTCCAAAAACGCAGGCTTAAGACGATCGATAGAAACCTTGTCGACCTTGGAACCGCGCTGGATGAGAAATGATTTGCGCGTACGTCGAACTTCATAGGGCCCGTCATATGGACATTGGAGAGGCCGTTTTGGGAGAGGTACACGAACGAAAACGTGGGTGCAAGACTGGAGGGCAGGGGAAACAAAGATGTTCTGTTGGCTAGTCAATCGAGGGGGAACAGGCTGAAGGGACTGCATGTGAGAGGAAAGTGTTTGAGCGAATTCCGTAGGATCGCATGACTTATCCCCTGCAGTGAAGTAGCCACCTGGTAGCCGCAGTGTTGTTCCATAGACTAGTTCAGCCGCTGTAGTCTTCAGATCACTCTTAAATGCAGAGCGAATACCAAGCAACACGAGTGGAAGCTTATCCATCCAATGGGAGTCTTCGTGACACATAAGGGATGACTTCAGCTGGCGATGGAAGCGTTCGACGAGGCCGTTAGCTTGCGGATGATACGCACAGGTATGCGCATGTACTGTACCCAACAAGCTGGTAAACTTCTTCCAAAGCGAAGACTCAAATTGGCGACCTTGGTCAGTGATGACTTTTGTCGGCAATCCAAATCTTGATACCCATCCATGAAGAAAGGCTCTTGCAACAGTGTCCGCTTGGATATCAGGAAGTGGGATGGCTTCAGGCCATCTGGAAAAGCGGTCGAGACAGGTGAGCAGATAACGTTGGCCTTGAATCACTGGAAGAGGGCCAACAATGTCTACATGAATTACCTCAAATCGCTGGGATGGGGGCGGAAATGCGTCAAAGGGGGACCTGGTGTGCCTTTGGACTTTGGCACGCTGGCAGGCAAGGCACGTTTTGGTCCAATGTTTGACATCCTTCCGCATCGAGGGCCAAACAAAGCGAGAGGTAACCAGGTGTTGCGAAGCACGGATACCAGGATGGGAGGGCTTATGAAGATCCGTGAAGACTGCTTGTCTGTGACATGGAGGGACATAAGGGCGAATAGCAGCTGTTGATACGTCGCAATAGAGGGGCACAGACAATCCTGGCATACTCATTTTCTTGAGGGAAAGTGAGTGAGTGGAGTCTTCTCTGAGCAGTTCTTGTAGTTCCGTATCCTTATCTTGATCCTGTGCAATAGCATTCCACAGTGTAGAGCTGAGGGTAACAGAAGTAATCTCTATTCTTGAAAGTGCATCCGCTGGAGTGTTCAAGACACCTTTGATGTGGCGGATATCTGTGGTAAATTGCGAGATATAATCGAGTTGCCTGATGACTCTGGGAGAGTGGTTACAGCTGTTTTTATTGAAGACAGTGACCAAAGGTTTGTGGTCGGTAAAAACACAAAACTCTCGGCCTTCAAGGAAATGTTGAAAATGCTTCACGTTTAAGTAAATAGCAAGAAGTTCACGTCCGAAAGCACTATAACGCGTTTGGGCTGGCTGCAGCTTTTTCGAGTAAAACGCGATGGGTGCTTGTTGACCGTTAATGGTTTGTTCCAACACCCCACCGATCGCAACATCTGAGGCATCGACCGTCAGAGTTAGGGGGGCATCACTGATAGGAAATGACAGAGACAATGCACTATTGATAGCATTTTTGGCATTGTCGAACGCCTGTAAACTATCGCTACACCATACCAATTTCGTTACCTTGCGTTTGTGTGTGATCATAGCGTGTAGAGGAGCAAGAACACTGGCACAGTTTTTAATGAACTTGTGGTAATAATTTACCAAACCTAGAAACCGACGTAACTCACGCTGATTATTTGGCATAGGGTAATTTTTTATCACTTCACACTTGTCCTGAAGGGGGGTAATTCCGTGCTGCGAAATCGTGTGACCAAGAAATTCCAAGGTTGGCTGTGCAAACACACACTTAGATGCATTAATAGTAACACCGTATTGTTCTAAGCGTTGAAAGAGGAGTGAAAGATGTTCCTTATGTTCCTCTTCCGTTGAGCTGGCCACAAGCAAATCATCGATGTAGGCATAAACAAAGTCTAAGCCTCTGGTGACCTCATCTATAAACCTCTGAAAGGTTTGCGCAGCATTCCGTAGCCCGAACGGCATCTTCACAAATTCGAATAACCCAAATGGTGTACAAACTGCAGTCTTGGGAATATCCGAAGGCTCTACGGGAATGTGGTGGAAAGCCTTAACGAGATCTATTTTACTGAAGATAGATTTGCCGTGGAGAAGAGAAGTAAAGTCTTGGACATTTGGTACCGGATATCGGTCCGGGATGGTTGTCGAATTCAAAAACCGGTAATCCCCACATGGTCTCCAGTCTCCTGACTTCTTCTGGACCAGGTGTAGGGAGAGGACCAACTGCTTTTGGAAGGTCTTATTATCCCAAGATCTATCATAAGCTGGAATTCCGATTTGGCAGCTTTCAGTTTGTCCGGGGCAAGACGTCTGGGTTTTGCAAACACAGGGGGACCTTTTGTTGTAATGTGATGGGTAATGGTGTGCTTAATGGTATCACCCATCTGCATCGGTTGAAGAATTCCTGGATATCGCTGGAAAAGGCACTGGTACATGGAATTAGGGGGAACGAGGGAAAGTGCAGAGTTCGAGGCGTCCGGAAGGGCAACCTGTTTGGCAAGAACAGAAAGCAGTGTGGCCTGGTCGCATAAGCGTCGCTTGTCAAGATCCACCAGGAGTTTGAAATGCTGGAGGAAGTCAGCGCCGATTATGGGATGCTGCACTTGAGCACAGATGAAAATCCACTTGAAGGATCGGTGAAGGCCCAAGTTTAGTTCACGCGACTGAGTATCGTACGTGGGTATGCGTGAACCGTTAGCAGCGTATAGAGGCGGAGATTCCGAGTGCGTATGACCAGATTTTTGAGGGAATACACTGACTGACGCTCCGGTATCGATCAAGAAATTGACACCAGAGTTCCTGTCCTTTATGAATAACAGGTTGGCAGTGCGAGTACTAGACGCCATTAGGACTCGCTGCTGGGGTTTTCCGACGAAAAATTGCAAGGGGAGATGCACTTCCTAGCCTTCTTTCCAAATTTCGAGTGGTAGAAACAGATCTTCCCGGAACTCGAACGATGCCTCTTCGTAAATCTTGACCGAGAATGGCTTCTTTGCCGTTGATTTTGTAGCAGAGAACAAACGTGGTTGAGTCGTTGACTTAACTCTTTCACTTTCAACTCCAGTTCCGATTGTGTGTTCACGTTGTTGACCGGAGCTGTGTCAATCTCCACTACTTTGTCGGCAGTTTCTGCTAGTTTATCAACTGGAGTAGCAGGATCCATAGTGGCCAAGACACGCTGAGCTGATGAAGGAAGTTTCTGCAAGAACAACTGTCTAAAGATGTCCTTATCGAAGGTTTGTGCGCGTTCGCCTAGAGCGCACTGCATAGCCCTCAGCATTTGAGTGGGCTTACGGTCTCCAAGTTCTTCTTTTGAGATTAACTGATGTAGTTTCTCACGCTCGGAGACAGTGGTGCGGCACAGGATGGCAGACTTCAGATCGTTGTATGGGTCCTCACTCGTGGAAGTAGACACGATGACGTCACGGACTTCAGAGATGATGCTCGCTGGTAGAGAGGACAAAACATGATCGTATTTCGTCCTGCTAGCGGTGATCCTTCCCAAGTTGAATTGTGATTCCACTTGGTGGAACCAAATAAATGGATCGCCCGGCCAGAAGACGGGGAGCTTTACGCTCAAGTGGGAGATGGCACCAGCATCGTCAGGCATCTTCTCCTATGCTTGCTGACGTACAAGCAAGACGACAAGTTACCAACGAAGGAGTGGAGGTTGAGACGAGCGCAGGCATAGAGCGCACGGGCAGGGGTGAGGGGCAGAGGGCACGAGCGACATTACAGTCTGGTCCTAGTCGCTCGGGTGAAGGGGGTGATGGGCACGAACGACGTTACAGTCTGGTCCTAGTCGCTCGGGTGAAGGGGGTGATGGGCACGAACGACGTTACAGTCTAATCCTAGTCGTTCGGGTAAAAGGGGGGAATCCAACTCCGGAGTCACCAATTGTTGGTTTACGTCGTCGTCGTTGGGCCTAGGCAAGCTACGGCTTGGGACCGTAGCGCATCTATCCGGTATAGGTTAACCTGGATGATGTAGCCATAAGCACTGCCGCTGGTTAAGTGCCAACCAGTGATTATCTCACTAGCCGTATTGAGTCCGTTAGGCGAAACTGCGACAGTACCAAAGGTGGAAAATATAACCCTTGGATTTCTATTATTTATTTGCAAAATGGACATGGTATTAGATTAAAATAATTATTTGAATATAAATAATTAACTGACAATTGTGATATATAATAATTATGTTTACATCAATAAAATAATACAGTATACATAAAATTAGTATTAATGTGGTTTACAATTGAATTATGATGGGTAACTAATTTAAAATGAATTTATAGCTATTCCGAAATTCAAGACGGTAAAATTAACATTTAACTTGAAACTAAAATAAGAGTATTCACTACACCCCCTACAGTTCCAATGCAAAATGGAACTGTAAGGGGAAGTGGCATTATAAAAAGCAGAGAAGGCAGAGAAATAGCCACGGACCAAGCTGAGCAGCAAACTCAACGGTCCGCAACCAGGGACGGAATCGGCTTCCCCGACTCACCCCGAACGGGGGGGGGTAGGGGCCACCGACCCCGCAGCTGCTTCACCCGTAGTAGAACGAGAGGTAGAAAGTGGAACAGGGAGTTCAGAGGGGGGGCTCCCCTGAGGGGGGGGAGAGACGACGAGACGGGCCCAGCTGAAACCCCCGACTCCCCACCAGAGGGGGGCCGGGGAGAACCAGATGCTCTAGGGCTCGTCACACCAGACAAGTGCTGACGGGGAGGGGAGGAAAGGTCCACCACAGGTGGGAGAGGTAGATCCAGGAGAGAGACCCGACCACTCTCAGCAGGAGCCGAAGGGAGAGAGACTCCATGAAGAAGGGCCAGGCTCCTCTCGACCGGGTCCACCATAGGACCCGACTCAGTAATCGAGGGTGTCATGGGGCGGTGTACCTCAACCGACACCCGGACACTAGTCGGGGCACCGAGAGGCAACGCCTCACCAGCCCTCCGTATAGGAGGGGGAGTCCCGAGCGGACCAGGAGCGGCGCGCTGCCTCCCTTCCGGTGAGGAAGGGGAAGCAGGGCGAACAGCGGTCATGATTGGGTCTGGAGGACTCCGACCACGGCGAAGCCTCCTCCTCCCCTTCGGGGCATCACCTTCCCCACCCGAGAGACGAGTAGGCAAAGATCCAGACCCCAAGGCCGGAGAGGGAGAAGGGGCACTTGTAGGCAGGGAATCAAATGGGATGTCCGAAAGTGAGACAGAGAGACAAGAAGGTTCCGCGGCGCCAGGAGGACCACCAACCCCCGGAACTTCCAGGGGGGGGCACCACTCCGGTAGGCGCCGGGGTAGCACGGGAGGGTCCAGAGGACCCGCCAGAGGCAAGGGCCGCAGCATAGGACAACCCCCGCTGCGGCTCCCGGTCACGGACCCTATCGCGCGCCTCCCGCGCACTAAGGAATTCGGTAGTCCTTAAGGACCGCACCTCGAATTCAAACTTGAAAACGGGGCAGTCCCGAGAGGAGGAAGGGTGGGCCCCCGAGCAGTTCGAGCACAGCGGGGGGTTCGTGCACGGGGTAGGGTGCGCAGCGGACACAGCCTCCCTGGGCCGGAGGCACAAGGGAGTTAAAGGTCAGGAGCAGACGAGCGGACGGGGTCAGAGAACCATCCCGGCGCGACGAAAAGCGGAAGACCTTCGTCACCCCCTGGGGGGCAAGATCCTCCTGCAACTCGCCAACCGGGATTGACAGCAGACGGGAAGCGAAAATGGTGCCCTGACAGCTATTCAATTGCGGATGGGGAGTCACAGAAACTCTGCAACCCAAAACATCCTGCAACTGTAGGAGGGACTCAGTCACCACCGAAGAACGGGACTTCAAAAGAAGAGATCCATCCTTCAGAGGGCGGATATCATAACGACAGGGAACTCCCACCGTCTTAAGACGCTGAAACACCCGTTCCGAGTTGCCCGGAAGGGAGCCAGCGGAAGGGCGGAGAACAAGGAACCTGTCCACTGGACAGAAATTGACAGCAGGGACAGGTCCATGTGTAACGGTAACCGAGAGTGGGCGAGAGAACGAGGGCCGCGAAGACCCCGCCCTACGGCCACCACGAGTCCGGCCAGGAGAGCCAGACGCCGCAGAGGACGAGAGGGGGCCATACGGCTTGAAGGTCAATCCAGCGGAGGCAGAGGCCGCTGAACGACCAGAAGTAGAAGTCTTAACCAAATCCAAGGGCGGGCCAGAGTCGTCAACAAGAGGGGATTTAAGTTTTGAAATTGAACCCATAAACAATAGCTTTACAAAAAAGACAGCCTCGGACCCAAGGCAAATGCACCATCCGCCGCTGCATCCTTCAAGGCGCAGGCCCAACGTCCCGGGTAGCCCGCCCCCCAACCTGACTGTCGTTTTAAAAACAGCAGATTGGCACTACGGAGATTTGTCCGTTAAGGGCCCAGCAAAGACCCAATCCAGACGCAGCAGCGGTCCGGGCGCCCAGACCGTCTCCGGAGCACGGCTCAGCTACGGAGCGATGCCCCCCGGCGGGTGCACCCGATGACCCCAAGACTGCAAAATACAAACAGAGGTGGGGGGGATACTACAATTGACAGAGGCACAAGACCGAGTCAAGAGAAAAGAAATTCCGGTTGAAACGGAAAAAAAGGGGGAGCTAAAAGAAAAGTAAGGAAAAAAATAAAATAAAAACCGCAACTAGGTAACTCTTCGCCCACCCCGCGAGGCGTTGAGGAAACCACAACAACACACGGTGTACGAGCCCCCTCGGCCCGGCAAGCCGGAGTACCTAGTCGAGGGGGATATATATATATATATATATATATATATATATTATATATATATATATATTATTTAGACCTTATGCTAATTGCCATGCCTCTGTTTATAGTACCGATATGTCAATTTATTTTTCATAGAAATGGTATTGGAAAAATGCTATACAGGAAACTCAAGCACGGAGAATGAGCAGATACAGAGAGACAGCGTTCATTCTCACAGCAGCGATGACGAAATAAAACAGAGTCAAACCAAAGTTCCGAGACTAATGGCAAAATACCAAAGCTATCGGTCCAAGCAAAAGAACGTTGACACTGGGAAGATTTTGAACCGCAGGGAACAGGTGCGGCGGTACCTCTTAGAGATCGATGAATCTCATATTTTAGACAACTGCTCTCCAATAAAGTTTTGGCAACAGAAAAGGGATAAATTCCCATCACTGGCCAATATTGCCTTGACTGTTTTAACAGTGCCTGCCTCTAGTGCTCCAATTGAGCGTGTATTTTGCCATGGAGGCATAATAATGAGGTCCCACAGAAGTCGAACTTCACCAGATCTTCTGAGCATGCTGATGTTCCTTAAGTGTAATGAGCACCTATCATGCTTTAAATAAATGCACAAGTCAAACTGGGTAGTGGGTACGTTCATTAAACCTTCTGTAACAGATATAAAAGAATTAAATAATTAAAATAATTTATTAAATAAATAAAAAGTATGTGTATATATATATATATTCATTTGTTAATTTATAGGCCACACTTTTCGCATTCAACACACTACATCTGAGAAAGTAGTTATTAGTTTATTAATATAGTCTAATTTCCATAGTAGTGTAAAACAAATTGAAAGGGCATGAGCTTGGTCTCGATCTCGGTCTCGAATTTCAAGGGTCTCGATCTCGGAAGGTAGATCTCGATCTCGAACCTTTGATCTCGGTCTCGATCTTGGTCTCACAGGATCAGGTCTCGGTCTCAGTCTCGGACTTGGTGGTCTCGACTACATCACTGGCCTGGAACATCTTTTCTTTCTCATTTGGCGATATCCGTTCATCAAGGAAAGCCAAGCCGACTAGAGTCTCCGAGAGATACCATAGATGCCTTTTGGCAACTCTCAAGGCAGCCTGGCCCAGGTCCTTGCTCGGATATGAAATCAACAGTTGAATCATGTCTAGATCATTTTTCGGGGCCCACCTACTGACCACTGCCTCGTGCCAGAACCGGACATAAATGAAACACGTAAAAAGGGCCACGTCGTGCAATCTCTTCACCTCTCGGTCGGTGAGTTCCAGTTGCTCCCGGAACAAAACCATTTTCAGCACATAGATAGCTTTCGCCATCCACCTGGCTTGATGATGGGCTCCTGGAGTCTTGAAGGAGAACTCAGCTCCACCTTAGCCTCCAAGGAAAAGGAGCGACAGCTTGAGGAGTTCCTAATAATCTTCTCTCGGGGTGACATGAACTTTCAATGACTCCACGAAGATAACTCACCATCCTGATTCGTTCATCTTCCAAGTACCTAGTGGCTGGCTCTTCTTCATCGATCATGGTTTTGAAACAATTTTTGTTAATAAAGTCCCAACGCTGCTGAAATCGTCGAAACAACAGGATTTCAGGACCACTTGTTGGCCCCAGGGATTTATGAAAGACCTCCTTCAAAATGAGCTCATAAATGTGATGACGGCAAGGCAACCACAAAAGCGACCGACCAAGGAATTGTTCAATCCTCATACATGCCCCTTGCAGAAGTCCAGTATTGGACGCCGTAGTGTCAAACGAGAGGCCAATGATGCGGTCCTGAATTCCAAATCGTTGCAGCTCCTGGATGACGGCTCGAGACATTTGTTCACCAGTACCATCCTGGGCAACAAGCACTCCAAGAAGATGCTCGAACTCCTTCCCTGTTACTACAACAGCTACTCTGTCTTCCAAGCTTCTAGAGCTTCCGCCAGCAGCTTGGGGTAGTAGCTTGCTGTCCCATTGCAGAACTAAGAGAGGTGGATCTTTGAAGATCGACTCCTCAAGTTGTTTGGCCATTTTCTCTCGATACTTGGCACGTGCTCGATGAACAGTTAATGGCGAAATAATAATCTGCGATACATCTTGTCCGAGACTTTTAGCAATTGCAATGAAGGAAATGCTTGCTTGTCGAATAGAGAGTTGTTCTCTATCCCAAGTAGCCACGAGGGTTGGATCATGTGTGTTCTTGGAACGACGAAGTGACTTAGAGGCCAATGGAGCAGCAAAATCTTCATCATCGTCATCTGTTGTCGCCGTTTAGCTAGCGGATGTGCTATCCAGCTTCATTTTCTCGGAGATCTTTTCAGCTTCTTCAGCATGCTTTCGTTTTCGAAGTTCAAGTTTCTTAGCTGCTTCTTCTTTCCGTTTGACAGCCATGTTGTGTTTCCTATCCACCCCAGCCAATGAAGCACTCATTCTGTCCTCCCTCTGGGAGGACAAGAAAACCTTGTCCTTCTCCGGAACTGAACTCATGCTCATCACACCTGACGCTTCATAATGGCTTTGTCCGTCTCTCTCGACTTCTTCTTCTTCAAGTTTTGGTACTCTTTGTACAGCTTTAGTATAGCAGCTCTAATGTTCTCCTCTGTCTTCACGGGGATATTCGCCTTCTTCCAAACTTCTTGAAGCTTGATACTCGTAGACTTGATGGCAAGAGGGATTGTTTCCTTCAGCTCCAGGTGATGGTACATAAAGCAGAGGAGGACTTGCTCCCGGGATGGCAATCTTGGTCCTAAGAGCTCTTCGATTGGAGTCTTTTCAATCAGCCAGATCTTCTTTCTTTCCCATTTTCAACACTTTTTGCACCTGTGAAAGAAAAGAAAATATTACAATATGTTGGAAGTTGGGACGTTCTCAAGATTTGGTTACAAAGGGCTAAGGTATCAGAGGTGACATAAGTGTGCAACCTCTAAATGGTGTTCAATTTGCTTCAAATTTGATACATATGCTTTACAGATCATAAGGTGTACAGGGAAGAGCAAAGTGTAGTGAAATTCCCAACTTGATAAAAGTGGAACACACACACACACACACACACATATATATATATATATATATATATATATATATATATATACACCTTGTTGTTATCCTTGTTGCTGTTTCGTGCGTTTGTCTCTCTTCACACGGAGGTCTAGCTGGTGGCCACGCCTCTAGGTCTGGCTTGGTGGAGGAGCGAGTTGCTTTCTTGCGCTCTCCACCGTACATAGCTAGGTACACCCGGCTTATCTGATAGCGTTCTGAGCCAGGCATCTAGTCTTCTCTTGAAGACTTCAACTTTCACCCCTGTAACGTTTCTGAGGTCCATTGGAAGCTCGTTGAAAAGTCTTGGCCCCCTGACAACCAAGCTATTTTCCTTCAGTGTTGAGGAGGTCCCTTGTCGGGCCTTTAATTTGGGAACACTACACATTCTGCCTTTCCTATTTTCCAGCGTTGTCTGGATGGTAATTAGGTTTAGTTTGAGGTTTGGTACCAGTTTTTCGATCATTTTCCATATGTAGATTAAGGTGTACCTTAGTACCTGTCCCGTGACTCTTTTTGCTTTATTTATTGCTATCTGATTTTGTGTTTCGAATTTGGCATCATCTGTCATTATTACCCCCAGATCGATCACTTTCATGCTTTTCTGAATTTCCTGTCTGTCTGGAGCATAATATGCAGTCTGTTTAAGTTCCTCTTTTCTACCATATCTCAAGAGCTGAAATTTCTCGGTGTTAAATGCCATGTTGTTGTCTTCTGACCATTTGTATATTTTGTTAGTGTCCTTCTGCAAGGCCTCCACTTCATTTACATCGCTGATTTTTCTGCTGATCTTTGTATCGTCTGCAAAGGATATTACTATAGTGTTGCTGTTTACTCCGCTGTCTATGTCTGTTATCATGATAATGAATAGGAGTGGGGCCAGTACTGTCCTTTGTGGTACTGAGCTGCGTACTTTTTATTCTGATGATGATATACCTTGAATTTTGACGACCTGTAGTCGTTCTCTGAGGAAGTTGTAGATCCATTTTCCAACTTTGCCTGTTATTCCCATATATTTCATTTTATGTGCTATTATACCGTGATCACATTTGTCGAAAGCTTTAGCAAAATCTGTGTATATGACATCATAGTTGTCATTGCCTTCCAGTGCATCTAGGATATTGTTGTAGTGTTCTATTAGTTGTGGTAGGCATGGTCTACCTGTATTGGGCCCCTTGCTTTTTCTTATACATATTAATGATTTAGATGTCGGCCTACTCAGTACAGTTTCAAAATTTGCGGATAACATGAAGTTGGGTGGTAGGGCGATTAATGACGAAGATAGAGGTAAAATCCAGGAAGATCTGAATAAAATCGTTGATTGGTCATTCACATGGCAAATGAGATTTAACGTCGATAAGTGCAAAATTTTGCATATAGGTTCACGTAACGGTAATTTTGCTTATAGCATGTCAGGGAAAGATTTAACAAGCGTAGAGCAGGAAAAAGATTTAGGAGTTATAGTCACTGGTGATTTAAAAGTAGCGAAACAAAGTACAGCAGCGGTCAATAAGGCGAACAAAGTGTTAGGTTTTATAGCTCGAAATTTTGAGTACAAATCGCGCGATATTATAGTTCCTCTTTATAAATCATTAGTTAGACCCCATTTGGAGTACGCGGTCCAATTTTGGAATCCGCATATGCGCAAAGATATAGACAAAATCGAAAGAGTTCAAAGACGAGCAACTAAGATGATTCCGTCGCTTAGGTCAAAGTCGTACGAGGATAGGCTTAAGGAGTTAAAATTGACTACACTCGAGACTAGGAGGCTAAGGGGTAAGGGGTGATCTAATCCAAGTTTTCAAATTTATGAATGGGTTCGATAACATAGATAGAGATAGCTTTTTCGAAATATCTCAATATAATAGGACTAGAAATAATGGGTGTAAGTTGACAAGTAGAAGGTTCGAGACAGCAGTTGCCAAAAACTTTTTTACGCATAGCATAGTAAATACCTGGAATAGTTGGCCGGTAGAAGTAATTAGTAACACGTCTATAAACATGTTTAAAAATCGATTAGACGCATATTTTGATAGATTGGGTATAGTTTAAGGTAGTAAAATTAAGGCTTTGTGGTGATAGATCCCGCAGCTCAACACAAGTGTTGTGGGATATAGGGAGGCAGCATCTTGGGTTAGGGGATACTCTCTGTCCTTACACACCCCATTTAAAGAGATTCCTCTGCCGAGC
>JAJOZX010002512.1:417500-447500 GCA_023014485.1 Bathynomus jamesi
CTCGCAACCATTCTTCTAGCCAATTTATTACTACACCCCTGATTCCATGAGCCTTAGTTTTTTCAATGAGTCTTTTGTGCGGGACGGTGTCAAACGCTTTTTGAAAATCTAAATACACTACATCAACCGCCCGATGTCTATCGTAAACGTCAACCACGCTTTGGAAAAATTCTAAAAGATTAGTTAAGCAAGATTTGTTTCGCCTAAATCCGTGCTGCGTATTTCTAAGTAGCTTATGCACTTCTAAGTGTTCGACTATACGATCCCTAATTATTGATTCCAGTAGCTTACCTACAACAGACGTTAAACTGATTGGCCTATAATTTCCCGCCGCACTTTTATCGCCTTTCTTAAAGATAGGTGTATATGTATGTGTATATATATATATGTATATATATATATATATATGTGTATATATGTGTGATATATATGTGTATATATATATGTGTATGTATATATGTGTATATATATATATATATATATATATATATATATATATATATATATATATATATATATATATATTATATATGTATATATATATATGTGTGTGTATATATATGTGTATATATATATATATGTATATATGTATATATATATATATATATATGCGTGTGTGTGTATATATATATATGTATATATGTGTATATATATATATGTGTGTATATATATATATATATATATATATATATATGTATGGGTTAGGGGATACTCTCTGTCCTTACACACCCCATTTAAAGAGATTCCTCTGCCGAGCGGTGCCCCCCATAGTACTGTGAGGTATTGAAAAACTCATGATCTTCACTTGCCCCACAAACACCTTTAAATGGGAGACCCATAATGGGTGCACACACATTTCTACATTACTGTACAGTCTTTACAGCCACATCTACACTTTTCCTCGTATGTGTATATATTGTAATGTATATGGTTGTAAATTTTGACTTGGTCCGCAATCGATATGGACCGTGACTTGATGGATACCGTAATGAAATTGACTGGATTCTTTAGATCTGATATATTTGCATGTCCGTTATAAATAGATATAGAGTGTAACATTTGTGGATAGTAGTCTATTATGACTTGATCCTCTGGATCCAGAGATTCCATCTTTAGTTTTAAATCGATAATTAATTAGTTTTAAATTGATAATTATTTAGTTTCGTAAAAATTGGTCGTTGCCAAATTACCGGCAGTTTTTACATAAATTTCTTATGTTCTTGTGGTTCGGAACTTATGTAAAATTGTAGGTCCCCTCCGCCACCACGGAGGACATACACAATACACGATTACGAACACAGTTAGGTAGACCAGCCATGAGTGGATCCTAGGGTCTTTGTTGGTCTGAAACATTATAACATTATAACATTATATATATATATATGTATATATATATATATGTATATATTGTGTGTGTATATTATATATATATATATATATATATATATATATATATGTATACCTTACCTTATGAACCTTATGTTGTTTCGTGTGTTGGTCTCTCTTCACACGGAGGTCAAGCTGGTGGCCCCGCCTCTAGGTCTGGCCTGGTGGAGGAGCGAGTTACTTTCTTGCGCTCCACCGTACATAGCCAGGCACGCCCGGCTCATCTGGTACTGTCCTGAGCCAGGCATCCAGTCTTTTCTTGAAGACTTCAACTTTGACCCCCGTTACGTTTCTGAGGTCCTTAGGAAGCTGGTTGGAAAGTCTTGGCCCCCTGACAACCAAGCTATTTTCCTTCAGGGTTGAGGAGGTCCCTTGTCGTGCTTTTAATTTGTGAACACTACACATTCTGCCTTTCCTATTTTCCAGTGTTGTTTGAATGGTAATTGGGTTTAGTTTTAGGTTTGGTACCAGTTTTTCGATCATTTTCCATATGTAGATTATGATGTACCTCTGTCTTCTTCTTTCCAGTGAGTACAGATTTAGTTTACGTAGTCTTTCCCAGTAGTTGAGTTCTTTGCAGCCATCAATCTTGGCTGTGAAATGCCTTTGCGTTTCTTCTAGTTTATTAGTTTCTTCCTTTTTATATGGGGACGTCAAAACTGAGCAGTATTCAAGTTTTGGTATAATCAGTGTTTTTAGCAGGGGAATCATTACTGTCCTGTCCCTTCTCTTGAACGTTCTTAGAACCTGTCCGGCGACTCTTTTTGCTTTATTTATCGCTATCTGATTTTGTGTTTCGAATTTCGCATCATCTGTCATTATTATCCCGAGATCAATCGCTTTCATGCTTCTCTGAATTTCCTGTCTATCTGGAGCATAATATGCAGTCTGTTTAAGTTCTTCTTTTCTACCATATCTCAAGAGTTGAAATTTCTCGGCGTTGAATGACATGTTGTCTTCTGACCATTTGTATATTTTGTTCGTGTCCCTCTGCAAGGCCTCCACGTCATGTACATCGCTGATTTTTCTGCTGATCTTTGTATCGTCTTCAAAGGATGTTACTATACTATTGCTGTTTACTCCGCTGTCTATGTCTGTTAGCATGATAATGAACAGGAGTGGGGCCAGTACTGTCCCTTGTGGTACTGAGCTGCGTACTTCCGATTCTGATGATGATATACCTTGAATTTTGACGACCTGCAGACGATCACTAAGGAAGTTGTAGATCCATTTTCCCACTTTGCCTGTTATTCCCATGTCTTTAATTTTATGTGCTATTATACCATGGTCACATTTATCGAAAGCTTTAGCAAAATCTGTGTATATAACATCGTAGTTGTCATTGCCTTCCAATGCATCTAGGATATTGTTGTAGTGCTCTATTAGTTGTGATAGGCATGATCTACCTGATCGGAATCCATGCTGATTTTCGTTGAATCTTTCCCGTGTCTCCAGGAAATCATAAATTTTCTCTCTAACTATTCTTTCAAATACTTTGGTGAGGTGGGACGTCAATGACACTGGTCTATAGTTCTTTGCTTGAGATCTGTCCCCTCCTTTATATATAGGGACATTGTTTGCTCTTTTCAAGATGCTCGGTATTTCCCCAGTGTCTAGGGATCTTCTTCATATCCAGTATAAAGGTGTAGCTATTTCATTTTTACAGTTTTTAATCAATAATGCGTTCCAATTGTCCGGACCTGCAGCTGAATGTAGTTTCATTTGTTCTATAGCTCTCGCTACATCTTCTGGTGTAAACTCAAAGTGTTATATACTCTCCTTGCAATTCCTCTTCAAAGAATGCATTTATGTCAGGTATCGCTTTGTCACTTTTTGGGGTACTGAAAACTGATTCATATTGAGCTCTCAATGTATCAGATATTTCTTTTGGATCGTCGGTTAGTTCATTATTTCCCGTCCTTAAGGGCCCAATAGCGGCGCGCGTTTTTGTTTTCCTTTTTGCATAGCTATAGAAGTATTTTGGATTTTCCTTTATTGCTTCTACCGCCTTTTCCTCTTCCCTCTCTGTATGGTCCTTAATCAGGGCTTGTATTTCCCTATCGATACCCTCCAGTTTTTCTTTTATTATTTTCCTGCCATTATCTCCGCAGTTTCTTAACTTCGCCTCCACTCTCTTTCTTTTGCGGAATAGTCTTCTCGTTTGCCTTTCTATCCAGCTCCTCTTTCCTTTTGGCAGTGATTTCGGAGCATATTTTTCTAAAATTCTCAGCGTTTTTTCCTCCAAAGTTGTTAGCATTTCTTCCGTTGTTTTGTTCTCGAAAAAAAAAAAAAAATATATATATATATATTATATATATATGTGTGTATATATATATATATATATATATTATATATATATATATATATTATATATATATATATATATATATGTATCTATATATATGTATCTATATTTATATGTATCTATATATATATATATATATATATACAGGGTGTTTGAAAACTTTCTGTACAAATTGTAATGGGGGATAGGCAACACCAAGACAAACCCTTTTCGTCTATAAGTGTATGTCCGCTGACGTCACCCTTCGGCGCGAGAGGGCGCCGCTGCAATTGGCTAAAAGGTGAAGTGGGCTAGACTCGCGCTTGCCGCGGGCATTCTTAAATCGGACGTAGTACGCGTAACATGGAGCGCTTCACGACTGCTCAGATGGCTGACATGCATATGGTGTATGGGGCTGCCAATGGAAACGGAAGAGCTGCTGTGAGGTTGTACCGACAGCGCTTCCCAAACAGACGTGTGCCAAACCACCAAACGTTTGCGCATTTGCATCGGCGACTGCGAGAAACTGGAACATTCCATGCAAACATGCATGACACTGGTCGGGAGAGAAACGTGCGCACTCCTGACATGGAAGAAGAAATCCTACGGCGATTTGAGGACAATCCAAGCGCAAGCACGCGAGGTGTTGCACGTATCCTCGGTGTGAACCACGACCTCGTCTGGAGAGTGTTGCACGAGCAGCAGTTACATCCGTTTCATCGTCAGAGAGTCCAGGCATTACAACACCGGGATTACCCTCTTCGTGTGGAATTCGCACGCTGGTTTCTGCAGCAGACAGCGGTGCAGCCTAATTTTCCGGCTTATGTGCTGTTCTCAGATGAGGCCTGTTTCACACGTGAGGGTGTGTTTAACATGCACAATGCACATGCAACACTCTCCAGACCAGGTCGTGGTTCACACCGAGGATACGTGCAACACCTCGCGTGCTTGCGCTTGGATTGTCCTCAAATCGCCGTAGGATTTCTTCTTCCATGTCAGGAGTGCGCACGTTTCTCTCCCGACCAGTGTCATGCATGTTTGCATGGAATGTTCCAGTTTCTCGCAGTCGCCGATGCAAATGCGCAAACGTTTGGTGGCTTGGCACACGTCTGTTTGGGAAGCGCTGTCGGTACAACCTCAGCAGCTCTTCCGTTTCCATTGGCAGCCCCATACACCATATGCATGTCAACCATCTCAGCAGTCGTGAAGCGCTCCATGTTACGCGTACTACGTCCGATTTAAGAATGCCTGCGGCAAGCGCGAGTCTAGCCCACTTCACCTTTTAGCCAATTGCAGTGGCGCCCTCTCGCGCCGAATGGTGACGTCAGCGGACATACACTTATAGACGAAAAGGGTTTGTCTTGGTGTTGCCTATCCCCCATTACAATTTGTACAGAAAGTTTTCAAACACTGCTTTAAACCTCTTTGCGAATGACCCTTGCCCACGTCGGGCTAGCATCATGAAAAAGAAAAACTATGGTATTTGTCATTTACCATTACTTATTCGGACTATAGTGGATTTAATTATCTCAGAAGAGTTCCTTGTTCCATGCACGGTCTGTTTGTATCATAAAAAACTCAGGGGACCATTCTGAGTTCATTCCCATATATATATATACACACACACCCCAATATACTGTATATACACCCCCAATATATATATATATATGAAAATTATTTCACGAAAGTAACACGTGAAAAATATTTATGATGAATAAAACCACGAAGGAAAGGAAACACAAAATGGTGCTCAAGCGCTTTCGTCTAATGACATCCTCACATGACATCCTCAGTGTTCCTGAGGATGTCATTAGACGAAAGCGCTTGAGCACCATTTTGTGTTTCCTTTCCTTCGTGGTTTTATTCATCATATATATAATATATATATATATATATATATTGGGGGTGTATATACAGTATATTGGGGGGTGTATATATATATATGGGAATGAACTCAGAATGGTCCCCTGAGTTTTTTATGATACAAACAGACCGTGCATGGAACAAGGAACTCTTCTGAGATAATTAAATCCACTATAGTCCGAATAAGTAATGGTAAATGACAAATACCATAGTTTTTCTTTTTCATGATGCTAGCCCGACGTGGGCAAGGGTCACTCGCAAAGAGGTTTAAAGCAGCTTAGCCCTGTTACATTTAGAACCTCAATATAAGCAAAAGACTCGCTGTCTTCACGTCAGATTGAACACATCAAAGAAAAAGGGGAAACTATTATATTTTAGCCAAAAACCAAAACTTAAACCTCAACTGGCAGAATTGAGCGTCCACTTTTCAAGGCACATAACATGTCCGTTTCAAGATCCTGAGGATGTCATTAGACGAAAGCGCTTGAGCACCATTTTGTGTTTCCTTTTTCCTTCGTGGTTATTTTCATTATATATATATATATATATATATATATATATATATATATATAGGGTGAACCAAATGTAGGTGGACAGTAAATGATAACGTTTATTTTGAGAATACATATTTAATTTTTTTGTATACTATAATACAAAATAAAATTTAAATAAATTTAGTTATAATATTTAATATAATAAAACAAAAACACCATAGTTATAATGAACACCATAGTTATAATATAATATAACACAAACCGTATTCAACCTACTGTCCACCTACTTTTGGTTCACCGTGTATATATATATGTTATATATATATATATATATATATATATACACACACACACACACCACACACTGTGGCCGTTACTTTTATTATACAGCCGGACCTGCTATAACGCGCGGGATGCGTTCCTGAAAAATGGCGCGTTATACAAACGCGCGCAATGACATGCGCGTTTTACCTAGGGACAATGTTATAAGTTCGGGATGCGTTCTTGCCAAATTATTTTTTCCTTATATAAAAGTCAACGTATTATTAATTGTTTAACCCCCTTTTACCAAAATATATTAATACGAAATGGATAAAAAAACAAATATTACAAACAAAAATATATTTAATAATGTAAATGTAAAATGCATAATTAAAAAATGTAAAGTACATCGAGAGCATCTCCGTCATTTTGGGTTGTAGCAGCAGCTGGCTTCTTGAAATACGCATCTAGCGTTGACTGCCGTGCCACCTTATTTTTCTCCTGATAAATTTCTTTGTAGCATCGGAGAAGATCCTCTAATTATTTTCTATTGAATGTGCTGCTCCGTTCCATGTTAGGATCACTGTCAGCAACATGGCGGAGTTCACACGAACCCAAACACACCAAACACACGTGCTTCGATTCCGCCTGGCGTCCAGAAACACGTGGTATGTGCATGTGTTTACGACAGTTTATGTACCATATTTTTATGTTTTTTTTATTATTTAAAACCGCGTAACTTCAAATTATGCGTGTATGTAATAACATTTTCATGGTGTTAAAAAATAAATCGCGTAACTGAACGCGCGTTATAGCAGGTCCGACTGTATATATATATATATACACACAGGGTGTTTCAGGAGGAAAGGTCACTACTTCGGCAGGTGATAGTATCGGTCATTGTGAGAAAAAAGTTCATATGAACATGTGTCTAATTCTGAATGGTTACGGAGATAGAGCTGTTTGAATCTGATGCGCGCGCAGCTCTTCCTCCCCCTTCCCTCCCCTATAACCTTGAACCATGTAAGCTGTAATGTAAGCATGTAACAAGCCAATCGACAGCTGACTGTTGTGAGTGACATTGTTTGGTGTTTGAAGCAGTGTCAAGAATGCCACACACCTTCACACATGCCGAATATGCAGATATGGTGTATATCTACAGTTTTTGCGTGTGCGGAAATTTCTACGACGGTAATTTAAGTATGCGCTCTACCGGACTTTTTTGACTTAAGTATGCGATCTACCCATGATAATAACCGTGACCATTTTTTTATATAAACATAAGCACAGGTGCCAAAAATATAAATAAATAAATAAAAGTAAACATTATTTAAATATTTTGAAAATAATTTCAATTTGAAGAATTTTAAATTTTATCATGTATCACAGCGCATTAAAGGATTAACAGGTAAGTAAATGGTTATCGAATAGGTACAAGTGGTTAGGTTAGGTTAGGTCTGGAGATTAATGAGAAAAAACTCGCAAGATTTGTTCTCCTATTTTTTAAATGACATTCGTTCTGTATATCGCTAGTTACATTTTCTCTTAAATTGATAAGCTGAAATCTAGTTTCAATTATGCATTTAATTATTGTAATATGTAATTTCATAATTTGTGATAATTTGTATTTTAACTTACCTAGTTTCAAATTCAATTTTATTAACTAATCATGAATTTCTTACGTATAACGTATAAATTACCGTCGTACAAATGCTTGACGTATAAATTTCCAGTCGTATAAATGTTCTGGCGTACAAATGCTGGCGTATAAATTTCCGTCGTACAAATTTGGCGTACAAATTTCCGGGTTTCCGGTTTTTGCGATGGAAGTGCAACAGCTGCTATTGCAGAATACCGTCGACGGCTTCCGAACCGCAGAATTCCGGATCGAAGAGTGTTTACCAGGGTTTTCAACATATTGCGTGAGATTGGTACACTTCTCAGCGCTCATGTTTCATCTGAACGTGAAGGTCAACAAGATGTGGATGAAGTGGAAAACATTCTTCAGTTGGTAGAGCGTAGTCTTACCACTAGCTCACGAAGAATTTCTACACGTCTCGGTGTACCACACACAAGAGTATGGCGAACATTACGTGAGGAAGGCTTGCATCCATATCATGTACAGCGTGTACAACACCTTCAACCAGGAGACGCTGCCATGCGACTGGAATTTTGTCATTGGGTAAATGCTAATCGCCGATTGCTTCGATTAATACTGTTCACCGATGAAGCTACTTTCACCCGTGATGGTATCAACAACACTCGTAACTCTCATCGGTGGTCAGACGAAAATCCAAATGCCACTGTGGAAACAAATTTTCAACATCACTTCTTTGCCAATGTGTGGTGCTGTATCATCGATGATCAGCTGATTGGCCCTGTTACTTTAGAGAATCGTCTTACAGGACAAAGTTACCTAGAATTTCTGCAAAATGAATTGCCAGGACTATTGGAGGATGTTCCTTTGACTACACGCGCTGGTATGTACTTTCAGCATTACGGAACTCCTCCACATTCTACCTGTCTGGTGATGCAATACCTAAATCAAACTTTCCCTGGTCGATGGATCGGCCGCGGTGGTCCCACTCAATGGCCACCAAGGTCTCCAGACCTCTCTCCGTTAGATTATTGTTTGTGGGGGTGGATGAAAAGTCAAGTTTACAAAAGAAAGGTGGATACACGAGACGAATTGCTCGCGCGCATTTTGGATGCTGCTGCCCGCATAAAGGAACGTCACGATCAACTCAGACGAACAACACGCGATCTTCGCACACGAGTTGCAAATTGCATTGAGGTTGACGGTGGGATTTTCGAAAACGTATTGTAAACTGTAACAAATTTGTCATTTCTATATCTGATACCATTCAAAATGCCAATGTTTAAACATTAAATGTTAGAAACAGTAATTGGTTTCTCTTTCTTGATTACCATTAACAATGCTTTTGTATTTGTAGATTCAAACAGCTCTATCTCCGTAACCATTCAGAATTAGACATGTTCATATGAACTTTTTTTCTCACAATGACTGATACTATCACCTGCCGAAGTATTGACCTTTCCTCCTGAAACACCCTGTGTGTGGTGTGTGTATATATATATATATATATATATATATATATATATATATATATATATATATATATATATATATATATATACAGTATATATATAGAGAATGAACGTAAACCTATGCGCCTCGATGGTGTAGTGGTTAGCGTCGCTGACTACGAATCCATCGGCCCGAGATCGAGACCCGGTGGCGGCAGGCGGCGCGCAGCAAAACCCAGCTGTTCATCTCTTCACACCATAAAGAAATTGGTTGGTAGATAAATGGGTACCCTGGATAGCCTAGTGGTTAAGACGCTGGGCTGCTGCAGCTGCTGGTGGGGCGTGGTTCGGATTCCATGTTAAACTGTAGATCTAAGGGGGAGTGACGAGTTTGACCTTCGTCAGAATGAACAATTGGTTTTGCTTCCGCAAAACCAAGGTTAACCAAGGTTATATTGCTGAGACATGTTCCGAAGAGACAAAAAAGAAAAGGTACAGTGGCGCTCATAAGAAATATTTCAGTGATATCCGCCTTTATCTTTTGCACCATGCATACGATAATTATGAAAAGTTTACTGTTAGTTTGTAAAAATTTAACAAATAAAAAAATTAGCTTAACTCCAACATATGATGGAAAACATCAAAGAATTTGAGGAAAATAAAAAATAGTTAAAATGCAGAAGTTTTCGTACATTTTTACAACAAAGATATGGTACTAACAAGGTGCTACACTGCTACAGATAGAGTGTACAAAACTCTGCGAGCCAAACAGACAACACCAAATCCACAACCAGGGATCTTGGAGTAATATTATCATCGGATGCAAAACTGAGAGAGCACTATAATATTAAAATTACAACAGCTAAAAAAATAATGAGAATCATTTGGAGGAGCTTCCGCAGCAGAAAAGCAAACATCATGCTAAAATTATGGAAGAGTCTAGTTCCACCAGTGACCATAGGCCTTAATTGAATATTGCTTTGTACTCAAAAGCTAGCAAAGAAAATTAACATGGGTTGAGCCACCCGACACGTGAGAAGCGTACTCCATAAAGGGACGGACAAGACCCCTGTACAGAGACAGTAACTGGGTAGGGGTGAAGGAGCTGCGGAGCCGGTACAGCACACCTAACCTCTTTGAAACTGTTTTAGAAAGAGAGTATATGTGATTTTTCCAGGAAAGATTACATGTCCCCAGAGATTGGTAGTAGTGAAGTAGATATACTTAAGTAGCTTTTTCGAGAATGTACTTAAGTTAGAGTAAAAGTATTAAAAAAATGTACTTTCTAGAAAGTACAGTCTTGGGAAAAATTTTGTACTTTAACTTAAGTAGAATGTTGCGAAAATCTGAAAAGTACGAAGTAACAAAACAGTTGTATGCTTGACAATTTCATTCAAAATTGGTAAACAAATTCTGGAAAACCCGCTTTCAATCTGCCACCTCTCAATGTCAGGGATTGAGAGGGGGAAGACACCGAAACGGGATTATTTCAGATTTTGTTTACCAAAACACTTGAGTTTCATTAACCAATCAGAAGAGTCATTCAGTACAGTATTTTAAGGTAGCCAATCGGCCAGGATAGATTGCAAAAACTTTGAAAATCAGCTGTTGTTGAAACTCAGTAAGAAATTTTGTACATAATGCATACTTATTATAATAAATTATTTGATAATAAATTAAAGTTCTTAATGTAATAATTCCTACTTATAATAATCCTAATTCTGTATCCTAATTAAGTCTGTTTGCCATAATGATGTTTATTTTATATTATTATATATTTGTAGTGTATTTTATTTCATTTTTGAGAAAGTACTTTTTACTTTTCAGTACTTAAGTACATTATAAAACACTTACTTTTGTACTTCAACTAAAGTACTTTTGATAACGTGTACTTTTACTTTAACTTGATTACCTTTTTTAAAGATTACTCGTACTTTAACTTAAGTAACAAATGAAAGTACTTTACCCACCTCTGTATGTCCCTCTACCGTACGTCATACATTGAGGAAGAATGGTCTGCATGGAAGAGTTGCACGAAGAAAACCTCTTCTACGAAAAGCGCACAAACAAGTTCGTTTAAAGTATGCCAAAGATCATCAAAATGATGGACTCGCATTCTGGAAGAAAGTTCTCTGGACAGACGAGACCAAAACTGAATTATTCGGGAACAACGAGCAACGGTATATTTGGCGAAAATCAAATACTGCATTCGAGGTAAAAAACATCCTTCCTACGGTGAACATGGTGGTGGTGGTGGTGGTGGTAGTGGTAGTTTGCTTCTTTTGGGATGCTTTAGTGCTTCTGGTCCAGGAAAGCTCGTTGTCATCAATGAAATCTTGAATTCGGAGAAATATCAGGATATTGTGGAAGAAAATATATTGCCTTCAGTTCAAGACAATGATCCAAAACATAAAAGTAAGAGCACCATGAAATGGCTTTAACAAAAGCTTCTCGAGTGGCCTAGTCAAAACCCAAATTTCAATTTAATTAAGAATTTATTACTTTATTTGAATAACGGTGTCCGCAAGAGAAACCTTTCTATCTGAATGCATTGCAACAATTTCCTTTAGAAGACTGCGCTAAAATTTCTACTGAGAGATGTCGAATCCTTGTTGGAAAATACCTAAAACGAATGAATGAAGTCATTCAAGCAAAAGGTGGACGCGCAAAGTATTAAATAATTTTGGAAATAAATGTACGAAAACTTTTGCATTTTAACTATTTTTTATTTTCCTCAAATTCTTTGATGTTTTCCATCATATGTTGGAGTTAAACTAATTTTTTATTTGTACTATGCATGGTACAGGGTGTGTATAAAGTAACGCGAGTGAAGCGACAAATCCGATTATATTAGCGAAAGTGAACATGGACGAGTACTTTATAACAAGCACTAGTGAACAGTTCGAGAGCTTAATACAGACTGAAATAATTGCTGTTTACGAGTTAAAAAACAAGTTGAAACTAGTTTAAACCAGTTCACATCGGATTTGTCTCTTCACTCGCGTTACTTTATACACACCCTGTACAAAAGATAAGGATAGAAATATTTCTCTGTACGAATACTTATGAAGGTCACTGTGTGTATATATATATATATATATATATAGATATAGATATATATATATATAGAGAGAGAGAGAGAGAGAGAGAGAGAGAAATTTTCGTGTAATTATATCGTTAAAAGCTAATTGTCTCACTCCTTTTTTCTCTTTAGCGAATCAATGCAACATTCATGAACTGATAATTCTAAATAAAGGAAGAATAGCTGAAGAAGGTAACACACACACACACACACATATATATATATATATATATATATATATATATTATATAATGCACGCCCACAAAGAAAAATAAATTGAAAAGCGATTCCAAGGGCTTTCGTATATTCAACAATACACTTCGTCAGGGAATGAAAGGATAAGGGAAGAAGCCAAAAAAAAAAAAAATCTTTGTACAGCGTAAATATAATAGTTTGGAAGGATTGGAAAAAAATTAACAAGCAGCTACTAATTAAAGGAAAAACACATTTTAACAAGGTGGAGTCCACTTTACAGTACGTGTTCCACAACTGTTATTCAATATATATATATATATATATATATATATATATATATATATATATATATATATATAAACTGACAATAGAATACAATAAAAATTCAAACAGTAAAGATAGAAATACTATTAACGAAAAATAGTAATGTCGTAGTTAAGTGAAGCTCCACACAAACGTTTTCATACCCTGAATTCCATAGGTTAGAAGACATACGGCAGAACTGGTGAATAGCTTGGATAATCGGGTTGGTTGATTTTTTTTAATTCTTTGCATTAGACTGTGTTGAGCGGGTCTTGTTACCTCCGGGAAACTCGAGAGACATTGTGGTTAGCAAACATTTGCGAAGCTGAGCAGCTCGGGGGGGGGGGGGGGGGTAATTTATGTAGGAGTAAAAAAGATCTGTTGTATAGCAAATTTAAGGATCTGCCAGAACCTTTTTTATAATTCATCCAGAGTTGCTGTTCATACATATTACTGCAGAAAATACGAAAGGGAGTGTCTTCAGCTTCACTTATACACAACCGGAAGTTCCTTATAGCCATATTCGCTTTAGCACGGAGGTTTCGATACTGTTTTCTTATATCTGAATCATTACTCAAGGAGGTGGCAGGGTCGCCGAAAGCTGCCACGGGCCCCGGGAAAGGATTGGTATATGAGCCCCCCTGTTTACTCAGTATTTTATTATGAACGTTTTTTGTGTACCTAACAAGCAAACTGATTAGATGTCCAGGTCACTACTCAAAACATACAGTATGATAATCTCCATAAAATATATGTTAATTAATTATATTTCCTCTCTGTTATTTAATCAATTGCTTTAGTAATATTTTTAGATATTTTCCCCCCTCTTTCTGGGCCCCCTAGAGGTTTGGGCCCCGGGGATTTAACCCGACTTCCCCGCCTTCTCGGCGGCCCTGGGAGCTGGTGATAATTTAACCCAAACACTTAAATTCTTGTACTTCCTCTATTGCTTCACCTCTCATTTTGAAACTAATATCAGCTGGCTGATTAGAGCTTTGGGATGGAACTGCATAACCTTAGTTTTTGTAACATTAAGAAGAATATCATTTTTCTGCGAATATAATTCGCAGACCTTTAACGGAAGGACTTATTAACACCATATCATCGGTATAGACTAAGTTATTTATCCTAGTATTATCTATACAACATCCAACTATCGCCTCATTAATGAAGCAATTAATCCATCAATATACACATTAAACAGCAGAGAAGAGAGCAAGGAGCCTTGCCTTACCCCTCAGGAGGAACTAAAACATTCGGATAGTGCATCATTACCCGACAGTGCGGGCGACTTAATAGTAAAAGATTGGTGGGTATACCAAAAATTCAATAAATTTAATATATGCATGGGAAATTTCTTGTCCTAGTTTTATCCTGTCCTCTAGGTTTTTTAAACAAAATATTGTGGTTCACTCTATCATATACCTTACTTATATCTAAGAAGCAGTTATAAATAGTTGAATAATTTTCATCAATACCTAGATACACAGATCAGTTGAGTGGGATCTTTTAAAACCAACTGATTAGGAGATGTCCATAAGTAATCATTTAAATCGGTGTAACAAACGTTTCTCGAGTATATACAGTAGACAGGGTGGGAGAAAAGTCTTTAAGGATTTTATACATACTATTTATTTAAACAACATTATACAAATAAGTGTTCAAATGATGAAACAAATCAAACAAAAAGTCTATAACAATTTTATTCATACAAATATTTTGTTACATTGTAATTTAATCTTCAAAGAGTTCTCCATTCGCTATGATACATTTGTGGATTCTTTCTGTGAAACTCTTCGTTGTTCTTCTGAATATATCGAGTAGGATCCTTTTCAGTTTTTCATTTATTCTGCAGCCAAAAAGGGCATTCACATTTGGATAGATGAAACCAGGAGTGTAGAGTTTGTCACGCAAATAAACCCAAAGCCAAATCTCACATGGGGTTAAATCAGGTGATGTGGCTGGCCACTCGATGGAACCTCGCCGCATCAAGCCATCTTCCTTTAAGGTTCGTATCCAGAATCTGACGGCCAGCTGTAGAGTAATGTGGCGGCGCTCCATCATGTTGATAAGGCCAATTCCTGCCAACGCCATTAGTAAACTGTAGCAAAACTTTGTCTCTCAATATCTGGCAATAGCGTTTTCCATCCATCGTATCTCTCGATATGTCAAAGGAAACGAGTCCTGAATAACCTATGCACGCTCAAACTGTTAGTGTAGCTGTTTTAACGGGTGTACACAATCGTATTTTGGGATTTTATTTCGCCCAGTAGTAAACGTTGTGTTTGTTTCCTTTACTCGTTAAACCGAAGACACATTCACCTGAAAAATTGATCTTTCCAAGGAAATCTGGATCACTGTTGAACTTTTTTGTCTCGTTCTTTCAGCAAACTGCAGCCGTCTATCAGAATCATCGTCGTATATGAGCTGAGAGTAAATGGGTTTGTAATCGTGGTACCCCTGTGATTTTAATATTTTTGCTACTGAAAATTTGGAAATGCTCAATTCCTGTGCGGCATTTCCCGTCCAAGTTGCTGGAACGACTTGAAAACTGGCCAGGACATTTTCTTTGTTGTTGTCTCCTGTCGCCGTTACTGGCCTTCCGCTTCTTGAACGATCTTTTACCAGGCTCCCTGTTTCCCAAAGTTTAAGCTTCCAGTATCGAAAAGTGGTTGCATTTGGTGGTGGTTTATTATATTTTTCTTGAAATAAACGCAAACTTTCTTAACAATTATTATAAGAAAGAGCCTACGATACACTTTTCTTTCTTCATTGCTGTATTCCATTCTTAGTGACATGACGGTGACTGGGGCTCGGCCCTAGGGTCTTCCTGTTCTAGTCTAGAGTCAGTCCTGGGCCTTGTATAGTTGCTTTGAAAAAATATCGCATACACTGCGGTGATATCATTGGAATTTATTTATTATTATTAACAAATTATTATTTGTATGTATAAAATCCTTATCGACTTTTCTCCCACCCTGTATGTATTAGGACTATGGCCGCCACATTCTCGCTTATTTTGATATCTCGGTGATTTTCCATGAAAAGGTTGGAAGTGATCAGCCCTATCGAAGCTTAAGTCATCTTTGTCTTTTATTTTTTGTTGTTGTTTTTTACCATTTCAGGGCATTCAATCTGACTGTTTCAGCCATCTCAGTCAGGAACTCGGCTTTACGAGGTTTTACTGCATGATTGAATTTTGTTTTCTTCCAGACTCGAACGAAGAAACATGTGTTAAAGAAATTTATTTATACATATATACAGTAGTGAGCTGGACCCGGTTCGCACCGGTTCGCGCGAATCGGTTGTTAACTTTTTTGCTGGACGCTGAAGAGAGCATAGATGTACTGATATTTGTTTTGCCTAATAATTCATTATTGCTAAAGTTGACTGAGCAATTTAATTTTAACTCTGTAGATAATATGATTCATCGGTTTTTATTAAATAATTCTTCTTTTCTGATTTCATTAGAAACGTCTATTTCTCTAATTAACTATACTAATTAATTGTCATGCAGTTATTAATACCTACCGTAGCTGAATCATAAAATGCACACACTTGAAAAAGGCAAATAGCGAGATAATTAATTTAATTAAAATTGCGAAAGGGTGGGGTGGGAAGGGTTGTCAATTTTTTATTGCCGAATTCAGAATTTTTTATACAGAACCCGGTGGTTAAAATTTTGGCAGCTTAGCGAACCGGTTGTTAAAATTTTGGCAGCTCACCACTGCATATATTATATATATATATATAGGGTGAACCAAATGTAGGTGGACAGTAAATGATAACGTTTATTTTGAGAATACATATTTAATTTTTTTGTATACTATAATACAAAATAAAATTTAAATAAATTTAGTTATAATATTTATATAATAAAACACAAACACCATAGTTATAATGAACACCATAGTTATAATATAATATAAACAAACCGTATTCAACCTACTGTCCACCTACTTTTGGTTCACCGTGTATATATATATATATATATATATAATTTCTTTAACACATGTTTATTCGTTCGAGTCTGGAAGAAACATACAACATCCCACTGTTGCCTCATTAAGTGAAGCAATTAATCCGTCAATATACGCACATATCGCGTATATATATATATATATATATATATATTATATATATATATATATATATATATATATATATATATATATATATATATATGCGATATGTGCGTATATTGACGGATTAATTGCTTCACTTAATGAGGCAACAGTGGGATGTTGTATAGATAACACAAGGATAAATAACTTAGTTTATGCCGATGATATGGTGTTAATAAGTCCCTCTGTTAAAGGTCTGGATCGGCTACTAAATGTCTGCGAAATGTATTCGCGAAACATGATATTCTTTTCAATGTTACAAAAACTAAGGTTATGCAATTTCATCCTAAAAGCTGTAATCAGCCTGCTGATATAAGGTTTAAAATGAATGGTGAAGTAATTGAAGAAGTACAAGAGTTTAAGTATTTGGGTCAAACTATTACCAGCTCCTTGAGTGATGACTCGGATATAAGAAAACAATCTCGAAGCCTGTGTGCTAAAGCGAATATGACCATAAGGAACTTTCGTTTCTGTACAAGTGAAGCTAAAGACACACTCTTTCGTACTTTCTGCAGTAATATATACGGTCAGCAACTCTGGGTGAATTATAAAAAAGGTTCTGGCAGAACCCTAAATTTGCTGTACAACAGGTCTTTTAGACTCACATAAATTACCCCCGAGATGCTCAGCTTCGCAAGTGTTTGCTACCCGCAATGTCCCGATCTTCCCGGAGGTAACAAGACGTGCTCAACACAGTCTAATGCAAAGAATTAAAAAATCAACCAACCCGATCATCCAAGCTATCCATGAGTCCTGCCATTTATTCTCTAAGCCAGTGGTTCTTAAACTTTTTGACCCCGTTACCCCTTTTCCTGATCTCAACTAATCTCATTACCCCACGCAAACTTGCAATGCCGAAGTTGTAAAGAAAGTGGAAAAATTAATTACTGAAAATAACTGAAATTACTTTGAAACTTTGAAACTCTTTGAAAGGAATTTTTTTTGAAGATTGTTTAGTATACTCGATCACGGTCCTGAATGAACAATTTTTGGAAATCGAGTACACTTGACCAGTGCAGTATTATTTCTAATCAATTGTATATATTTCTATCCTTAGTATATGAACTGTCATTGTATTAATAATACTTGTCATATGGACTATCGTCTGCCAATAAACCTTTTCCATTTTCATATATATCTATATATATATATATATAACTTATATATCTTGCTTAACTAATCTTTTAGAATTTTTTCAAAGCGTGGTTGACGTTTACGATAGTCATCGGGCGGTTGATGTAGTGTATTTAGATTTTCAAAAAGCGTTTGACACCGTACCGCACAAAAGACTCATTGAAAAAACTAAGGTTCATGGAATCAGGGGTGTAGTAATAAATTGGATAGAAGAGTGGTTGCGAGGTAGAAAACAGAGGGTGGTCGTTGATGGAGCGGAGTCGTGTTGGGCTAATGTAGCGAGTGGCGTTCCTCAGGGTTCTGTATTGGGCCCCTTGCTTTTTCTTATATATATTAACGATTTAGATGTCGGCCTAGTCAGTACAGTTTCAAAGTTTGCTGATGACACGAAGCTGGGTGGTAGGGCGATTAATGACGAAGATAGAGGTAAAATCCAGAATGATCTGAATAAAATCGTTGATTGGTCAGTCACATGGCAAATGAGATTTAACGTCGATAAGTGCAAAATTTTACATACAGTATAGGTTCACGTAACGGTAATTTTGCGTATAGTATGTCAGGGAAAGAGTTGATAAGCGTAGAGCAGGAAAAAGATTTAGAAGTTATAGTCACTGGTGATTTAAAAGTAGCGAAACAAAGTACAGCAGCGGTCAATAAGGCGAACAAAGTGTTAGGTTTTATAGCTCGGAATTTTGAGTACAAATCGCGCGATATTATAGTTCCTCTTTATAAATCATTAGTTAGACCCCACTTGGAGTACGCGGTCCAAATTTGGAATCCGCATATGCGCAAAGATATAGACAAAATCGAAAGAGTTCAAAGACGAGCAACTAAGATGATTCCGTCGCTTAGGTCAAAGTCGTACGAGGATAGGCTTAAGAAGTTAAAATTGACTACACTCGAGACTAGGAGGCTAAGGGGTGATCTAATCCAAGTTTTCAAAATTATGAATGGGTTCGATAACGTAGATAGAGATAGCTTTTTCGAAATATCTCAATATAATAGGACTAGAAATAACGGGTGTAAGTTGACAAGTAGAATGTTCGAGATAGCAGTTGCCAAAAACTTTTTTACGCATAGAATAGTAAATAGGTGGAATAGTTTGCCGGTAGAAGTAATTAGTAGCACGTCTATAAACATATTTAAAAATCGATTAGACGCATATGTTGATAGATTGGGTATAGTTTAGTGTAGTAAAATTAAGGGTTGGATAAGATAGATTTTGATTCTTTTAATTAAAGATCACAATAACCAGACTAGAGGTCATAGTATGAAATTATTTAAGCCAAGATGTAGAACAAATTTAAGAAAACATAGTTTTACAAGTGTTGTGGGATATAGGGAGGCAACATCTTGGGTTAGGGGATACTCTGTCCTTACACACCCCATTTAAAGAGATTCCTCTGCCGAGCGGTGCCCCCCATAGTACTGTGAGGTATTGAAAAACTCATGATCTTCACTTGCCCCACAAACACCTTTAAATGGGTGCACACACATTTCTACATTACTGTACAGTCTTTACAGCCACACCTACACTTTTCCTCCTAAGTATATATATTGTAATGTATATGGTTGTAAATTGTGACTTGGTCTGCAATTGATATGGACCGTGACTTATTTTTGGTTGGCAAAGTACTGGTATTGCAAAATGGGACGATTTGGCGCCGCCGTTTGGCCGCCACAGTTTGGGCGCTGAGCTGAAATAGGACGATTTGGCGCGGAGCCGGTTTGGCGCCGCCCCCAGGTCTACACTCAGGACTTAACATTTAAAATATATAAACAATTGAAACAATAAAAAATTATAAAGATTTATTTAGAACCATCATTACAATATTTTTATCTGCCCCATTGACGATTGGTTAGGTTCAGTCATGATATTTTCGTTAAAACTAACAAAAATATCACGACTTAACCTAACCAATCGTCACTGCCCGGTTAGGTCAACTGTACGCCGTTAACGATTGGTTAGGTTAAGTCGTGATATTTTCGTTAGTTTTAACAAAAATATCACGACTTCCTAACCAATCGTCAAGGGGGCAGATAACGGAAAAGTACCCATATTATTATATATATACCTTACATTGTTTTTTGTATGTATTCGTCCTTTGCACTGACTCTTCTGCTCGCACCGCCAAAAAAGTAACGAAGGGTCGCGCTTGCTACATTTATCAAACACATACAAATATCCATTATGTGAAAACTTCTGTTTCCCTTTCTTACTCGATATATTTTCAGACATTTATGCTATTAAGGGCAACAACACAACTTATCTGAAAAGACAGACAGCACTTCAGGTTAATAACCAAGTATTACTATTTAATACTTAATACTAATTAACGGCAGCGCCAAACCGGCTCCGCGCCAAAACGCCCAAACGGCGGCGCCCAAACGGTGGGGCCCAAACGGCGGCGCCAAATCGTACCCGACCGCTGGTATTGATGGATACCGTAATGAAATTGACTGGATTCTTTGGATCTGATATATTTGCATGTCGGTTATAAATAGATATAGAGGGTAACATATTTGTGGATAGTAGTCTATTATGACTTGATCCTCTGGATCCAGAAATTCTATCTTTAGTTTTTAATTGATAATTAATTAATTAGTTTTAAATTGATAATTATTTAGTTTTGTAAAAATTGGTTGTTGCCAATGTACAGGCAGTTTTTACATAGTGGAGCCACCTCGATGGGCCGAAGTGGCCCCTAGTGTGCCCACTATAAAAATTTCATATGTTCTATGTTGTTTGTGGTTCGGAACCCACGTAAAATTGTAGGTCCCCTCCGCCACCACGGAGGACATGCACAATACACAATTATCAACACAGTTAGGTAGACCAACCATGAGTGGATCCTAGGGTCTTTGCTGGTCTGAAACATTATATATATATATATATATATATATATGGTGTCCCGAAAAATGTCCCTATTTTTATTTGCCAGTTATTTTATAATGGATGTATATTTTAGTATTGGGGTTTCTTCTTGAGAAAGGTAACAAATTGGAGTTTTTATTCCGCATATACGTATACATTTCTAATCTTTTATTACTTAATAACGAATGAATATTGTATATTAAAACCGTTCTTTCACTATTTCATATTTAAAGCAATAACTCTTTCTAATTTCTACGAAATTAGGAAAAGACGATACCGCTACCAATAGACTATAGCCTAATATGGCCATAGAAGGCCTTACTAGGCTATAGTCTTTAAGAAAAGCTAAGTCTTTAGTCTTAAGCAGGACGGAGCACCTCCACACACTGCTTGTGAAACTCAACTTTTTGAGGAATCATTTTCCGGGCGACTAATCTACCTTCATGACCCGGTGGAATGGCCCCTATACTCACCTCACCTCCAGGGCCGTTTCCTCCAATAGGCGAAATAGTAGGCGACTGCCTAGAGCCCCGCGGCGGTTAGGGTGCCCCATCATCCTTCGCATTTTATGTTTAAAGTTATTTATAATTTAATAATTTATTTATTATATTAATTTATAATTTATTTATATTTTTTATATTTAATGTTATTCGAAACTAAAAAATAAAATGCTTTATTTTCTTTTACAGAATTATTTCAATCTGGTAATTTTATCTGGTAATCTGGTTTACCATAGTTGACATTATGACATCTAAAAGAATTTATCCTTCAAGCGCCGAAAAGTGTAGGAGGCAAAATTTCTGAAGGATACGATAGGGATTGAATTCGAAATAATCTTTGTATTTATTGAGTGAATTTTTTTTTTTAAATGTAAAAATGTTTTTGTTCAAAGTGTGCAGTGTTAATTAGGTTTAAAAATTACAACAAAAGAAACGCTAACTTTCAATGAAAATTTCCATTTTGGCAATGCAAATTTGGCTTATTGTGTGCAATGCTAGTTAAAGGCATATTCTTTAATAAAAATAAATGAAAAAAGTTAGTCCCTCTCTCTCTCTCTCTCTCTCTCTCTCTCTCTCTCTCTCTCTCTCTCTCTCCCCCGCGCAGGGGTATAAAGGTTATGCACATTTCTTCTGGATGTAGTAAACTTTATACTTGGGGTGTGACAGCCTCCGGTCCCGAGTCGTGGGATTCTAGAGGAACTGGCTGCCAGTTCCTTTAGGTTCTCTCTCTCTTTCGGGAGGGCGGGTGAAGTATTTTGCACAATCCCGTCCCGTGGGTTACTAGGACCCCATCCCATCCCTACTCTGTCCTTTTAGCTTACGTTAAGGTTGTTCTCCTCTGAAAAAAAAAAAAAAAAAAAATTTTAGTATTAAGTCTTTTTCTCTTCTTTTACTATTAGGACCCTACTGCTACCTCATGCGTGGGAAGAGAGCTTTGGAACCTCTATAAATAACACCATTTAACGCTCGTAGGTTGTGAGAGACTGGGATGGAGGGGTCCCAGGCGTAGGGGCGCGATGAATGGAGTGTGGCTAGTGCCCCGTTAAGCCCATTCCTAACGCGTAATGGCCTGACCAGCCCCCTGCGACCGTTCTTTGGTGACCAATTGATGGTGCTTGGCTGTACTGCTCTGAGGTGAGAGAGCTTTACTGCCCGGCTGGCTGCCAGGCCAGCGTAAAGTCTCGGGCGTAGCCTCTGGGTCTGGTGGGATATCCCTTGAACACTGGATTCTAAGAGTCTGGCCGCTTGTGAGTGACTAGTAAGACTTACTAAGGGGCTGCATCTCGCTGTCGCTCCTGGCGGAAAATCCGTGACGCTTGCGTCGCGAGTGTTTGTCAGTTGGTAGCTGCGACACGTTTGGGACGGTCCGGCCCTGGGGAGACCTTTGGTCGGTGCGGCAGCAGGAGAGGTGTAGTCTTCTGGAAGGAATGAACGTCACTTGCAAATAGGTGGATGCGTCTACGCGCGGGATGAATTCACCCCCCCGCCCCTTTTATATACTGGTCAGAACGTTTTTGGATAGTTTTCATTGCTAGAACGCTTTATCTTATTCAGAGTATTCAGAAAAAAAAAAAAAAAGAGAAAATATGGCAGGGCCAGCTAAATTGAAAGCAGAATGCTTTAAATGTAAAGTTAATCATTGGTGCGTAGACTTCCCTGAGGGTAGTATCAGCGTTATCACATCCCTTAGTGTATGTTTGTTTTGTAAACTTAGAGACAACCACGAAAAGGAAGTTAAAGAGCTAAAGGAATTAGTAAAAAAGCTTGAAGCTAGGGTCGTAGCACTGGAAATCCAACCCAGTGGACAAGATCAAATAAAAACACACCAAGATTTAAACTGTAAGATTAAGTATCTAGAACAAAGGGAGGCGCAAAGAAGGGGCTGATAGAGAAGGGTGGGAAGGGATCGATAGAGAAGGGTGGGAAGGGGCCAATGAAGAAAAAGGGTGGGAAGGGGCCTACTGATGGCCCAAAGAAACCGAAGGATGTAGCTACCAGTCGGGGTGGGTCGGGTGGTGTAACTGCGTGTATGGGTGGCGACGGGTTTCGAAAGGTCTCGGGCAAGAAGGCTGCGAAGCCGAAGCCTGAGACCCCAGTTGCCCCTGTCAAGACCTCTAACCGCTTTAGTCTCCTGTGCTCGAAGGAGGAAGACACCGTTTTGATTGGGGACTCGCAGATCAGGGGCCAGGAGAAGTACTTTGCTTCTGCAAACCGGGATGGGAGGAAGGTAAGGTGCTTACCTGGGCGGGGAACGGCGCACTTAAGGAAGGAGGTAGAGAAGGTGCGCGTGGCTAGTCGGAGGACTGCGATCGTTGTCCACGCTGGTGGCAATGACCTGTTCCTCAAAGGCGGTGGGGTAGGTCTTACAGAAGGGATCATCACCGAGATCATGTCTCTTGCGGATGATCTAAAACTGAAGACAGACAGGGGAATGTTAATGGGTATTTTACCGCGAATGAATGCCAGTGACCACGCGCTCAGTAAGGTCATTGGCATCAATGAGAGGGTACAAGACTTGTGCGTTCCGCTGGGCGTGAAGTTTATTGACCCCTTCGATGCATTTTCGGGTAGGTGGGACCTTTACCAGAGGGATGGTGTCCACCTCAATAACAAGGGTAAAGGTGTGCTAGGCGCGCTGCTCGACCGGCACCTATACAGAATGGTGAGGTCGAGTCCGGGGAGAGATGATGGGCCCCCACCGGGGAGAGATGAGGATGAGCCGGTGGCGGACGTACCTTCAACTGAAGGGTGCGTCGAAGTACAGGTGGGTGACCCTCCTCCTACGTTGGAGGGGGCTCAGTCTCCTGCGGAAGTTGCCCCCTCGTTAGTGAGGGGCTCTTCAACTCCCGACAGCCCTGGCTGTTCGGGAAACGGGTCGTGCTAGGGGGCGGTCAGAATAGGGAAGGCTCCCTCCGTGCAATGCTTTTTAATGCTAGGTCAATTAGGAACAAGTTTTGCGAGCTACGGGCGCTCTTAGCATCAGAATACCAGGATATCGTTGCTATCACCGAGTCCTGGATTCATACTGATCGTAGGGACTACGTTGGGGAGTTCGAAATTCCCGGTATAGAATGTTTCGCAAAGACCGCACCCGTGGGGAGGGGGGTGGGGTACTAATATACGTCAGACACGTTGAGTCCGGTTGACTGCCAGTTCCGATCGGAACGGGAGCTGCTTGGTGTCGATCTGAACGTGGGGGGACGAACTATAGGTTAATCTTGGTGTACAGACCTCCGCATCTCCTCCTCGAGGAGGATACAGCCCTGTACACCGAACTCAGTAGCCTGCTAGGGATAGGGTGTGTGTAGTTTTAGGAGACTTCAACTGTCGCGGCATAAAGTGGGAAACAGGACTGCTGATGCTGAAGGGAGGAGGCTAGTTGACTTTGCTGATGAGAACTTCCTCACTCAGTGGGTCAACGAGCCTACACGAGGCGAAAGCGTTCTAGACTTAGTATTCACGACCGAAGACAACCTCGTCACTGGCCTCACCGTTGACGAATCGTTGGGCGGGAGTGATCACGGTCTGATTAGGTTCCGTGTGCGTCCCTCGGGTGAAGCGTAGTAACTCGAGAGGCAGTAAGCTCGATCTCCGGCGGGCGAACTTTGTTAGCCTCAGGGATAGCGTAGGTGAGATGGGGTTAGAGGTCGGCGGCGATGTTGAGGGGTGTGGAGTGCATTCCGGGACGAGTTTATGGTGCTGCAGTCTGCTGCCATACCCTCAAAACCGGTCACACCCTGCTTCAACGCAGCCTAAGTGGTTCAATCGTGACATCGCTTCGGCTATCCGAAATAGGAAAGTAGCGTATAGGAGGGCGAAGGCCAATCGTTCCCACGAGAACACTGAAGCGTATGTCCGCCTGTGTAGGGAAGTGAAGGCGAAGGTTAGGCTAGCGAAACGTAACGAAGAACTACGGGTGGCAAGCCTCTGCAAGGGGAACCCTAAGGAGTTCTTCAGTTATGTTAATAGTAGAAAGCCCATTAGAAGCATGATAGGTCCGTTAAAGGACGGAAGCGGCGTTCTGCGGACCTCCGACGCGGACATCGCCAATGTGCTTAATGAGTACTTTGCGGGAGTGTTCACCAGGGAGGATACCCGCGTCATCCCCGAGCCAGGCGTGAGGCACGAAGGTGCTGGCCTGGATAGTGTTAGATGTACCGCGACAGTCGTTGCCGATAGAATAGACAAACTGAGCGCGTTTAAGGCTCCTGGGCCAGACCAGTTTCTCCCCAGAGTGTTGCGAGAAGTGCGCGACCAGGTGGCTCCCCACCTGGCTACAGTCTTCAACAAATCGTTGGATGGGCCAGGTGCCTGGTGACTGGAGGGAAGCCAACGTGACCCCTATCTTTAAGAAAGGGGATCACGAAAGTCCAGGGAACTATCGTCCATCCCATTAGTCTCACTTCAGTTGTAGGTAAATTATTAGAAGGGATAATAGCTGATAGGATCGTTGACCATTTGGATTCCTACAAGCTGCTTGGGGACTCCCAACATGGGTTTAGACGGCATAGGTCGTGTCTCACCAACTTGCTCGAGTTTTTCCACGTCATGTTGAGTGAGTACGATAAGAGTAGGGCGATTGATATACTTTATCTCGACTTTCAGAAAGCCTTTGATAAGGTACCTCACCGCCGGCTAATGGCGAAAGTGCGCGCGCTGGGTATCGGTGGGGAAATAGGTAGGTGGATTGAAAACTGGCTGAGGAATAGGCGGCAGAGGGTTGTAATTAAAGGGCTAGTTCGGGTTGGGCCTCGGTCACTAGTGGGGTTCCTCAGGGTTCCGTTTTGGGGCCACTGTTGTTTATCATTTACATAAATGATATCGACGGTGGCATCGTCAGTCGGATCGCCAAATTCGCTGATGACACCAAGCTTGGGGCCAATGTTGGGACGCCCGAAGCGATCGAGGAACTGCGTGCGGACCTAGGTAGGATAGGAGAGTGGTCCGAAAAATGGCAAATGCCGTTTAACTTGGGTAAATGCAAAGTGATGCACATTGGCTACGCCAATCCCAAGTCGGACTACTCGATGTTGGGTAGTAATATCGAGGTGACTGATTTAGAAAAGGACTTGGGTGTGCTAATTAGCAGCGACCTTAAGTTTACGAAACAGTGTGTAGAGGTGGAAAAGAAAGCCCAGAAACTATTGGGTTATATCAGGAGGCAATTTCAGTTTCGGAACAAGGAGATTGTGCTCTCACTGTACAATTCCCTTGTTCGGCCGCACCTGGAGTATGCTGTGCAGTTCTGGTCGCCCACCCTCAGGAAAGATATTGAGAGGCTGGAGCGAGTGCAGGCGAGGGCCACAAAGTTAATCCCTTCCGTTAGGCATATGGGCTACAATCGACGGTTACGCGCCCTGAACTTGTTTTCGCTTGAAACTCGGAGGCTGCGCGGTCAACTGATCGAGGTTTTCAAGCTCTTACGCGGGTTCAACGATGTCGATTTTAGAAGTATGTTTAGTTTAAATGATAACCCAACTCATAACAATGGTTGGAAGTTGGATTTGAAAAGGTTTAGGACTAGTGTGTGTGGGAATTACTTTACGTATAAGATCTGTGACACATGGAACAGGTTACCTTCGGAAGTTGTGAACAGTTCCTCTGTGGTTCAGTTCAAGAAAAGGTTAGACCAAATCTTGCACACTATTTGAGTGTGTACAAAATTTACCCTGGCACCCGTTGCCATTGGTACCTCCTCGGTATGGGCCGCAAGGCCTTTTGAGGTACTTCTTTTCCTTGTAACTCCTTGTAACTCTCTCTCTCTCTCTCTCATATAAAGGGTGATCCAGAGAAATGGGACCCAAAAGAAATCCCTGTAATTCTTAAAATATAAGTCCTTTTATAAAATCATACGCATCATTCGAAAGAGGATAGTTACAAGTTTGTACAGGATTGTATAGGTTTTGACCATACAAGACAAGATAAGATACAAAACAAAATAAAAGTGTTAGTTAAAACTAACCCTTCAAGATGACTGCATGGACTGTGGAACAGCTGCGTTTCATAACTGAGCAATATTATGAGCATGGAAGAAGTGTAGTTTCAGCTCAAAGATCTTTCAAGACAAATTTTCAGATGTCAAAATCACCTTCTAAGAAAGTAATCCGTCGGTGTGTCAGAAATTTTTCCCTAACTGGCAGCATTGGAAAAAGAAAACCAACTGGAAGAGTGCGCACAAGCAAGGATAGACGAGATCATTAACAGAATCATGAAATTGTACAGGATAATCCTAACATAAGCATCAGACGTGCTTCTCAGCTGTTAGGAGTTGGATATGGAACAACACACCGTATATTCAAGCAAAATTTAATGTTCTTTCCATATAAAATTCAAACAGTGCAACAACTAAACGATGGAGATTTCGCACGAAGACGACAATTCTGTCAATGGATCCAACAGAAGGTAAATGACACCACCAATTTTCTAACAACTTTGATTATATCAGACGAAGCCCATTTTCACTTGAATGGAACTGTAAACAAACAAAATTGTCGTTTCTGGGCAACAGAAAATCCATAGAATATTACCGAAGTCCCGTTGCATAGTCAGCGTGTAACTGTTTGGTGTGGTCTTACTGCATCTCAGATCATAGGGCCGTACTTTTTCGAGGATTCCACCGGAAACACGGTCACTGTAAATGGTGATCGCTACGAAAAAATGTTGACCGATTTCCTTATTCCTAAATTAAGAGATCTTTGTCTAGAAAACCACTGGTTCCAACAAGACGGAGCTACCTGCCATACCACGAGGAACTGCATGGCAGTTTTGCGTCAAACGTTTCCAGGCGAGTTAATCTCAAGATTTGGAGACGTTGAATGGCCCGCAAGGTCTCCGGATTTTTCTCCCTTAGATTATTATCTCTGGGGATATTTAAAGAGTAGGGTCTACAGAAATAACCCAACGACCTTGCAAGAATTGAAGGCCGCCATCACAAATGAGATACAGGCCATACCACCGCACACTCTTGCAAAAGTGATGCAGAACTTACAAGCGAGAACACTGGAATGCTTGGCAACTAATGGAGCACATTTGAAAGGAGTCATTTTAAAAAAATAAATATTTCATAATAAACTTGTAACTCTACTCTTTCGAATGATATATAGTTTTTATGAAAGGAATTAAATATTAAGAATATTTGGCTTTTTTTTATGGGTCCCATTTATCTGGATCACCCAGTATATAATAAACAGGAACACCAGAGAAAAATAAACATCCTTCAAGGTTTAATAGTACCAACGTTTCGGAATGCACTAATTCCATCTTCAGGGCTAAAACAATAAAATGCCAAATCACATACAAAATACAAATTGCTTAATAATAATTTAAAATAAAGTTAAAAATTATAAAAAGTAGCTAAGAAAATGTAAAACATTAAAACTAAAAGGTAATAATTAGTGTGAAGTTAAAAAGTTACAATTATAAAAAGTAGCTACGAAAAATATAAAAGCATTAAAACTGAAAGGTAAATAAATAAAATAAACTAGTACCTTAACCAAAACATAGCAGATCTACCGATGATTCATCAGAATTTAGGTCTGGTTTTAATTTATAAATAAACAAAGATTCCATAATTTTGAGCTTAAGGTCAGAACTTCCGGCAGCAAGTACGGCGAAATTAGACTGTGAAATTGGGTGGTTATTGCTGTGCGAGTGGTTACGTATGAAAGAATTAGGTGGTTTGCCAAGAGGTAAATTTGTACGGACCGATTTACCGAGATGTTCGTAAATACGAGATTTTAAATGTCTTTTAGTTTTACCTATATATGACCCCATACAGTGATCACAATTGTATTGGTAAACTATGGATGACTTAAGAAGTGTAGGAATAACATCCTTATATTTAAATAAATGATAAATCGATTTAGACGGAGTGAATATAATTCGTATACATAGTTGTGGGTAGAATTCCTTGAGCAATTTTAAAAGTTTGTTTCTAATGTTAACACTTGAGGTTCCCATATACGGCAAAGTGAAATACAGGATAACTTTGGGGACTGTAATTAAGTCTCTAGTTGTGGGGTTTATTAGTTTATTTAAGGTTCTGCCTATTGTAGTCTCCACCAGTCTAGAAGGGAAATTATTCTTGGTAAGGAGTTTTCGGATGAAATCTAGTTCATCGCGTAGTTTAAAGTAATCGGAACAGATATTGAAAGCTCTGTTAGTCAGAGTCGAAATTAAATTTCGTTTGGAACCTAAAGGGATAAAGGAAGAAAAGTTCGTAGTAAGATTGGTGAATGTCGGCTTTCGGTAAACGGAAGTTTGAAAAGAGGAATTAGTTTTTATTATCTTAATGTCCAAAAAGGACAGAGAGCTATTAGATTCAGCTGAAGTAAATTCAATATTAGGGTGCTTAGAATTAAGGTAATTACGAAACAAAGGGATATGGTCTGGTGATTTAAACAGGAGAAAAGTGTCATCAATATATCTTCTATAAAAAACCGGTTTGAAGTT
>JAJOZX010002512.1:452500-650000 GCA_023014485.1 Bathynomus jamesi
GAAATAGGAGCATTTTGGGGGGCGGACACCTGGTATATATATCAGTGGCGTGCGGTGATTTTTCGTCAAGGGGAAGCAATTCAAGCAAAAACAACAAAGATTATATAAAATAAAAATAAAACTTTAAAATACTCGTATATAATAAAAACAAAACACATATAATCATCTACTTACTTTACTTATAGGTTAATTCTATTCTTCTTTCTTTTTTATTAAATATATCTATTATTTCTTCGTAAAAGGCATCGGTTTTCATATCCTTAAGAAGCTTTTTCTCAATTGAGATTAAAGCTAAACTTGCAAGCCTTTCTTACCCTTGCGCATTTCTAGCGTAGTTACGTATTCGCTTTAAATGAGAGAATGACAGCAGACAGCACGTAAAGTTGCCAGATATTTCAAGAAAATTAACTATAAGATCTGGACAGCGCGATTTCTAAATTGCTTCCTTTTTGACATAGGGAAGGATAAAATAACGATAAATATATATTCTTTTTCGCTTAACATGGCCATGGAATTTTTTAGTAGAAAAACTATATATGAAACTTGTTGTATTCAATAAATACTACATTATTAAACATTAAATGAGTTTTTAGAATGGAAAGAAACAATTTGTAACAGTAAAAAAAAGCGAAAGTCATTGGGAAAAAGGATGCATTTCGTCAATTGTTGTCCAACTCGAGATTTTTTGCGTCGGCTTTCTTAAAGGTTTTTTGCACGAACGGCAACCAATGTATATACTATGTATCCACCTGATTACCAATCAAATGCTATAAATAGTATAATAAAATGATTTTGTACAAATTATTAACACATATTGAACTGTTTAAACTTTAAAGTATAATACAGCATTTTCTTCTTTCTTTGAATAGGGAAGCATTGCTTCCCTTGCTTCCATGGACCGCACGCCACTGATATATATATATATATATATATTATTGAAGTGAAATATCCTTTACATAATTTTTATTTAAAAGTTTTCAGAACTTTATTTGGTAAGTATTAATTAATATATACCCTTTAAATAATTTATAAAAAGCAAAAATGCGTAGTGGGCTGTGAGTGGTTTATGAAGGGATGACGGATAAGGCACAATGACGGATGCAGCATGGTGAAGAATGTTGGGTGTCCTCTAAACTATGTATTTTCTGCGTATAAAAATGTTTATACATTAAAAACATTAAAATAAATAGTGGCCTCTAAACTTTATATTATTATTATTATTATTATTATTATTATTATTGAATTTTCGTAAAAGGAACAAACAAAGTGCGCTCTCGCAGGGGTGGCGTTCGTGTCCTAATTTATATTTACAGTATATATTTTATAATTAGAATATATATGCATATATATATATATATATACAGTGTTGGGCACTAAAGCGTTAATCCGATAACAGTTAATTAACGAAGTTAACTTTTTTTAACGGACTATTAACGGAAGTTAATTTCCATTTATCGTTATCGGACCAGTTAACTTCCGATAACTCGATATTTAGTCTGTTAAAGTCCGTTAACACGTTAACTGCGAGGAGTCATTCACGGAAGATCACCGCTCCGCGAATGAATTCAAACCGCCATAACTTCAGTCTGCCAATTCCGTCCTCTGCCGCAGTGGAACGGCTCTTCTCTCTCGGCAAGGACATCCTGAGGCCCAAGAGGTCAAGACTGGCAGTTGGGCCTAACTTTGAGAAGTTGGTCCTTGAAGGGCAACCAGCACATTGTGTCATAGTCTTTAATAAATGTGCCTAAAATTTAATTTTACCTTTCAGTTCCCGCCATAATAATTCTCTGGTAAATTAAAATTTAGTTAATGGTTAGTGGTTACAAGGGTTTCAAAACATGTAATCAGTACATTTTTTATTAAAAAAAAAGAAAAAAAGTTAAGCAAAAAAGTTGCAAAACTTGATAAAAATACAGTTAAATACCTATTTATGGTTGGATTTTGCATAAATAAACATTTTCTATGGGTTTTAAAGCTTTTTTCCTTGATTTTTTTAAATGTTAGTAAAGAAATAGTTATCGTTAACGGAGTATCGTTAACTTCCGTTAACAATATTTGTTCTTTATAATTTTATTCTCCTTCTTTCTTCCTTTTCTACCTCCCTTCGGGGTCAAAAAAAAAAAATGGTGTCAATAATCCAGCAGGGTTGCAAGCACCTTAAACAGAAAAAAATAAAATATATATATATATATATATATTGTAGATTAAGCCTATATAATTTTTAAATAGAAATGCTGCTTATATGTTAAAACGAACATTAACCATATATATATTTATTTTATTTTCTTTGTATACTGTATTTTGCCCTGCTTTTTATTAATTTTGATCATTCAAAGCCATTAACGGATTAAATGTTCTACTGAGGATTAAAAGGGATTTAAAATTTTTACTTCTGAAGGTGCCACCTGTCACCCCTCAGTGCCACTACTCAGTACCAGTGCCACTCCTACCCCCACTCACACGTTATTTTTGCAACCATACTACTTAAACAATACGTTTCAGTTTATATACTGTAGGTCAAACTCGGAAAACTTTGGACATTAGAGTAAAACTACAGTAGAGTATAAATATGCGTGCAGGACAGCAAATAATTCTAATGCATTTTCACCATATGTATAGATACAATAATAGTTTTAATAGAGAGTTCTAAAATTCTTGTTAAAAATAAAGGCATAACTGAAAGGAATTTTCTGGACTGTGCATTTATACACTTTATAAATAATTTCGATATCAGTTCGAGAACGAATAAAATGGACCACATCTTGTTGAAATGTTTTTCTTTTAATTTGTACTTGTTAATATTTTTCTAATCCTTATATCCTTTTCTAATCCTTATGATCCTATTATAGTTACGCTGTACACATATATATTTTTTTTGGCTTCTTCCCCTTTTCTTTCATTCCCTGACGAGGTACTGTTAAATATGCGAAAGGCCTTAGAATCGCTTTTCATTTTCATTGTGCTGTGTTTCTCACTGTGATATTTATCCCATATATATATATATATATATATATATATATATATATATGATGCAAACCTACAAGGAAAAAGAAAAATCATTTATTCATTTCCCGTGTTTAATTGTGAAATTCATCCCATATATATATATATATATATATATATATATATATATATATATATATATGTGATGAATTTCACAATTAAACACGTGAAATGAACGAATGATGCAAACCCACACACAAGGAAAAAGAAAAATGATTCCAAGTTCTTTCGTGTATTCAGAAGTACACCTCGTCAGGGAATGAAGGGAGAAGGCGAGATGACAAAAATATATACATATGTAAGTTTTGATGTATGCTTGTTATTCACAAAAGTCCCTGTTGATGACCTACTTGATTTTTTTTAAAAGATAAGATCTCTGAATATTCTTTCCCTATTCAACACAGCAACACTATTATTGAGTTAATTAAGCTTTGCGTCAAAGATTGTAAATTTCAGTTTGAAAATAAGTTTTATGCTATGTCGTTTGGACTGGCGATAGGAAATCCCCTCTCACCGGTATTAGCTAACTTAAATATGGAATTTTTTGAAAGTAGAATTTTGCCTACTATTGTTAATTTTAACCTTGTTTGGTACAGGTATATAGATATTATTTTATGCCTCTGGCCTAACAATTTGAATGTTGACTTATTTCTTGGTAGGCTCAACAATTTAGTCTCATCTATTAAGTTCACGGTTGAAAAAGAAAATGATGGAAGCGTATCTTTTCTGGATCTAAAATTTGGAGATGCTCGAATCAGTTCAAATTTGAAGTTTTTCGTAAGCCTACTAATAATAACTCTTATGTGCATTTTTATTTTGACCATCATCCTCGATTAAATCTTTTATTTTCTCTACTATGTTTCTTAGAGCATTGAGAGTTGTCAGTCCTGAATTTTTAGATTCCGAGTTATGCAATATCATGAATATTACTGTAGTACTAAATTATGTTATCCTATTTCTAGAGCCAAGAATAGGTATTAGCGTAACTGTAAAGGAATTTGAGCGTAAAAATATCCTTAGCCTAACTTACCATGTTAAGTTTCAATATTTTCCGACTTTACTTAAAGCAATTGGTGTCAATGTAGTCTTTAAGTATTGTATAATGATACTGTTAAATCATGCCTCATAAAGAATAGCCCGGATAATGCGGTTGGTTGTGTGTATTCGATCGGATGTACACAATGTGTATATATAGGCCAAACGGGTAAAACGTTAGACATTAGGGTAAAACAGCATAAATATGCGTGTAGAACAACAGCAAATAATTCTAATGCATTGTTTAACCATACGTATAGATGCAATCATAGTATCAAGTGGGATAGTTCTAAAGCGATCGTCGTTAAAAACATATATATAATTGAAAGGAATATTCTAGAATGTGCATTTAACCATTTTAAAAATAATTTCAATAATAGTGCGGGAATGTATAAAATTGACAATATCCTGTTAAAATACCTTTTGCCTATAATTAACTTGTTAATCATGTGCTAATCTTTTTACTTTTTGTCCCGCTGTACATCTGTATATATTTTTGTCATCTCACCGTCTCCCTTCATTCCCTGACGAGGTGTACTTCTGAATACACGAAAGGCTTGGAATCATTTTTCTTTTTCCTTGTGGTTTGCATCATATATATATATATTATATATACAACTGCAAAGAACACGCAGTATAAATAACGTAAAGAACGACGCTTGTATAGGAGATATTCCGCGCAAGACGAGAGAGAGAGAACGAAACAAATGAAAAAAATGAGGTAACCACCCGGGAATCGAACCTGGGATCTTCCGATTGCCGGTCAGATGCGATACCATTACACCATGGGCCTCACTCTTCCAAATGCCGTAATTCTTCTACATACTCGCAGAAACCAATGCCCCAAGGGGGCACCTCCCGCATGCCGTAACATTATATACATTCAACTGCAAAGAACACGCAGTATAAATAACGTAAAGAACGGAAGATCCCGGGTTCGATTCCCGGGTGGTTACCTCATTTTTTCATTTGTTTCGTTCTCTCTCTCTCGTCTTGCGCGGAATATCTCCTATACAAGCGTCGTTCTTTACGTTATTTATACTGCGTGTTCTTTGCAGTTGAATGTATATAATGTTACGGCATGCGGGAGGTGCCCCCTTGGGGCATTGGTTTCTGCGAGTATGTAGAAGAATTACGGCATTTGGAAGAGTGAGGCCCATGGTGTAATGGTATCGCATCTGACCGGCAATAGGAAGATCCCGGGTTCGATTCCCGGGTGGTTACCTCATTTTTTCATTTGTTTCGTTCTCTCTCTCTCGTCTTGCGTGGAATATCTCCTATACAAGCGTCGTTCTTTACGATATATATATATATATATATTTTAGGGCGGAGTGAAAATGATAATTTACAATGGCACACTCATATTTTATTGTAGTTTTTGCTGAGAAAAACGAATATGATGATACAAATTGTGCCAAGTTTCTCTAACCGCCCCCATTTTTGCATGAATACAATTTAACAAACAGAAAATAGAGTTTTCATCTAGCATACATCCGTCAACATTACATCATATGAATAACCCTCATTAATGTCATTATGAAACCACAATTATAAATTTTTATAACTTTAATATATTATTTGGCGTCATTCCCAGAATTATGATAAGTATTCCTTCCAAGGTCGTACTGTATGGGCCGGGCGGGAGTGTATACTCATACGTATCGTGTCTTCTGACTCCCGAGGCACCGCAGTTCGCCTGACAGCCAGTTGCAGTAGTTGTCCCCCAGCTGCAGAATCCAGAGGTAAGAAGCTAGTGAGCATGCTATGAGAAATAAGCTAAAAAAAATATTCTCTTACACTTGTTACAATGTACATTTGACTGACGTGAGTAAGCTGAGTAAATATTTGTTGTTTTTCCTTAAGCAATTAAAATTCACTAAAATTTATTTGAGTTTTTGGTCTTATTTTTCAGTTAATAATTCACCAAGAGAAGAGCAGAGATGGAATCAGCATCGCACACACCAGTGTCTCCACAACTGAAGCAACATCCTTCTTCACATCATGCTAGCAAGATCCCTCTTGCAGCAACTCTACACCAACAGCTTTCCATGCAGCAGCATCTACGCTTTCAAGTTCCCCATGCTATTCAGCAAGGAAAAAGTTTGTAAACACAAGGCATTCTAAGCAACACTGTATGTTTGGAACTCCTGAGAAGTTGCCTCATAATCTTTTGCCAACTAATTTACAAAGAAAGAAAAAAATCCAGCTAACAAGCCAATCATCAGACAAATAACTCAGGAGCTACTAAAACTTTGGCAGCAAGCATCAATCCCAACAGTTCAGGAAAAAGCTGTGTTTCACAAGGCAGCAAGATTCATAGAAAGAGGAGCAACGTTGAGTAGATCAAAAACATCAGTGAAACTAAAAAATGAATATATGAATAGTCTCAGTAATATGTTTGATATATGTGCCTGTAAATGTAATTTAAAATCTCATACAGACAGGATGCAGTGATGATTGTAAAGAAATTCACATAGATTGCATATGTCGGAGAGATAAAAAAAGTACCAAAAGAAGAATTACAGTTTCTACTTGATCAGAGGAGTGATCGTAAAATGTACATAGGTAGTGTAGATGTGCATGCCACACAAATTTTACAAAAGAGATACAAGAGGAAACTCTCATAACAAGTAAGTAAATAAAAGAAGAACATCAGTCGTTCCACTGAAGTTCAACCTTTGAGCTTAGTAGAAAATTCTTCAGGTAAAGACTGACAATGAGATAATGGAAACTGAAGACTGTGGTTTTGAAAATACTGGAAGCCAAATGAGAATGTCTTTGCGGCATGTTGCACTGCAGGCAGATAGATTTGGTGTATCAGATCATGCTACTGCTGCTATTGCAACTACAACTTTGATAGAAAGGATCAGACTTTAAGTGAAGTGAAAGTCAATGATAGGTGGTACAGTGAAAAGAAGAGTGAAGAACACTCTGTAATAATTACTGAACCAGGTGGAGAGTATATTACCCATCAGACACCAGCATCGAGTAAGGCTGCAGATATAGCAAATTCAGTATTGTGAGTTATTAAAGAGAGACATCTACAAAATGATATAGCTGTGATAGCACAAATACCAACACTGGTTATAAAGGAGGTGTGATTCATGTTATTTCAGCAATCAGAAATGGTACAGTTGATGAACACCTTGCTCATGTAAAGCCAGGTCCTCTTATTCATGCTAGATGGTTAACTCTTGCTAATAAGGTTTGTAGGCTTATGTTTCAACAGTGAAACCAACAAAGAAACGTTACACAATAAAACACTTCATTGTGACAAATTATGGTCTTAATTGGTTTGACATCAAGTGTAGACCTAATTGCATAGATGGCCCAAGGCACGTGTTTTCTGCTATTAATAGGATTAAGCATTCGCCTAGAGAATCAGTAGAAATTAAGAAGTATATATTCCGAAATGCATACTTTGCTCACCTGGAAAATATTCTTCTGGCAATGTTGTGTGACTCAGCTAGGGAAAAACGTGAAAAAGCTGTTAGCAAAATCATGGACATGCGAAATGAGATGAGACTGGTCAAAATTTAGAATTGAGAGATTTCAAGGTTCCTAATCTTAATTTTGATGCAAAAGACTGGGATGAAGTAATTAATTTGAATGATACTAAACTAAGTGAGTCACCTCTTAAATGAAGTTAACAAAAGCAGAAATTTTAGCTATCAAAGAAAACACAGTGAACATTCCAAATTATCCCAATCATACCCAGAATGTAGAACATTGTATTAAATTAGTGACGGACTCTTGAAGTTCGATATTTGGGTTTGAAGTACGAGATGGTTTTATCAGAGCTAGAATGATTTCACGTAGCCAGACGTAGAAACCAAAAAGAATTTTGCTAAAAGTTTGCCTTCTTTATTCGAATAGTTAAGGTTGTTTTTTGCAGTTACCATTTGTGTACTCATTTGTTGTTTTTATACTCTATATGTATTTAATAAAATAAATTTTAAAAAATGGTTATTTTTCTTTCCTTGTTTCTTTATATTCCTTTCAACAAAACGCTAAATTCGAGAATATCATTAATCCAGAAAAGAAAAAGTAAATAGAAATTTATTAAATAACCTGAAAATTACTTGCAGAAGATATATTTTTAAGTTTTGTGTGGGTTATATCTATTTGTTTCCCCCACAATATAGCCAGGAATCAGTTATAAACCACCTTAAATCCAGTTACGACACCCATTTCATATTTTGGCAAAAATGGGGCAGTTCAAGATACTCTAGAGTCTAGAATATTATTTCAGTTTTCTTTGTGTTTCCTAGTTAAAACCACAATATAATTTCAATGTGCCAAAAGGGAAAGAAAATTTTTGTCTCGTTTCACTCCGCCCTAATAAATATATATATATATATATATATATATATATATATATATATATATAAATATAATTTAATTATGTTATTACGTGAAATTTTAAGCTACACAACGTTTACCATAAGTCCGTTATCTTTTAATATTACTACGCATGCACAGGTCTCATGCCCTGGATGGTCTCCCTTCAGGACTACCGCTACGAGACTCCCCGTTCCTTTTGTGGAGGGGTCATTATTCACGAAGAATGGGTTCTGACAGCAGCTTTCTGTGTTTGGGCATATGATCCTGAAAATATAAAGGTAATATATAGTGCCTCAGTTGTAAAGTTACTTTTCTTCCTGTGATTTGTCAACCTTTGGAAAACATAAAACCTGTTTTTTAACATTAACTGGAGACATACAGTACCCAAATTCAGAAATCTGTCAAAAATGTTGCTGAAATTCTGAAAAAAAAAAAAAAAAAAAAAAAAGAAAAGAGGGAAATGACTCCAAAAAATCAGTGAAGTAACCCCAGATCGTATAAAACCAGGAAAGCGATACCATCAGATCTGAAACTAACATTTTAGACTGAGAAGTGATGCATCCAATCTGGTCAATTTTTGCCACACTTCTTGATTTGGGTATTGTATGTCTCGCACTAAAGTTTAAAGTCACGAGGTTAAAATTAGATACTAAGGTAATCCTTCCAAGCAAACGTGTATGACAAACCCAGCCTAACCTTACATTAATACCGATAATATGCTAGGCCTAATATAGACCTTGGGCTTTAATTAAGCTTGCAATGACTCCAGTCTTTCAACCAGCTTAATAGACTCAATTAGAAAGCATAGCCACAGATCTAATTCGGGAAATTCAATAACCTTCTTATGTTAATGCTATATTATATCAAAATCACGTATATGTCAAGCAGAATATTTTTCATTAAGTACCAGGCCTAACTTTTTTTGAGAAATTAGCTTTGGTGAAGACAACCTCTCGTAGGTCAGGTTTGACAAGATCTACAGGGTGATGCATAAGTGTGTTTCATAAATAGCAGGGCGTACTCTTCAGACGAGTAAAAAAAAAAGACCATATAAACATAAGTCGAGAAACCCGTAGGTTTCGAGTTCTAGCACGCGACAGAGAAATGAAACTCCTAAAGATTTTTTACATTTTATACAAATTCACAGTGTGATACATTTGCTTCATTAAAGTAAATGTTCAGAATTCTTTCCTACTCCTGAATGCATGCCTCAACATGTCGCACCAGTGATTGTCTGACATACTAAAAAATTCCTGGAGTATTGCGGATCGTTTCGCAATTGTCTCGAACTCGTTGCCACAATTCATCACGTGCTCAGACTTCTGTAACATAAACTAGGCTTTTTAAATGACCCCACAAGTGATAATCAAGAGGATTTAAATCTGGTGACCGAGGTGGCCACGGAATAGGACCACCGCGCCCTATCCACCTGTCACGATACACAGCATCGAGATATTCCCTCGTTAAACGGGCGAAATGAGCTGGTGTACCATCATGCATGAACTACATTAGTTGTCGAGTTCTGATAGGCACATTTTCAAGTAGCACCGGCAAAGTCTGCTCAAGGAAACGCCTATAGGAATCTCCAGTCAGTCGCTGTGGTAGCAGATATGGGCTACGTAAAAAATCTTTAGGAGTTTCATTTTTCTGTCGCGTACCTATGGGTTTCTCGACCTATGTTTATATGGTCTTTTTCTTTACTTTTGTCTCAAGAATACACCCTGCGATTTATGAAACACATTTATGCATCACCCTGTATAACGCGGGAATTCACGTACAAAGTTGTAATTGGTATCAATCGACAGGAAATTTAATAGGGTAAAATATCGTTTCAAAGAGTTAGGATGAGAACTGAAATTACTGTAAGTGATCAGTAACATAAGATATATGTTAGAAAACCAAAGCCATTCGTTAATTACAAAACTAAAAATAAACCTCTAAAAATACACACAATTCGCTATTTTGCTCACCTGCATTGTTGGTATACAGTTGAACATGTAGGGTTACCAACCGTTTAGGGTTGCCCTGGACAGTTAGGTGGATAGTTCAGAAATGGCATAGTGTTGTTGTTCATGAGACATTTGAGCTCTATCCTGGACGCCCAATGTCCAGAATCTTATATATCACTGAGATTGGAAATATGTTATTTTCGCCTTTAATAATATTAAAGACGAAAAAACACTTCCAATCCAATGACATATAAAATCCTATTAAAGTTCTTTCGATCAAAGGGTATTTAGTTTAATGTGGATACTGTGGAGTGATGAAAGAAACAGAATGAGTGATAATTAGTGAAGTCAGCTGCAGGTGCATTTTAACTTTGATATGACCTTTGGGGACTTTTATAACTATGCCTTGAACAACCGAAAAACTTCTTCAGTCTTCTTCTGAGTAGGATTGTCAGCAAATACAGTTTAAAAACACTCGTGCAGAGTTACAACAGGCTTCTTCTGCTGAGGCTTCAATATGTAAAATGTGAATAAAGGTATTGTCATTTATTTATTTATTTCTGTCCGGGAATTCTAACTTGCAGAGTTGACAATCCAAGTTGAAGATTAATGACGTTTTGTTCCGCAGGCCGCAATGAATAAATTTAATGTGAGATGTGATGAAAAGTAAAAAGAAAACCAAAAACCTCACGTAAGAAAGATATGCAGTTTGTGTGAAAGAGTTAAAATAAATTTTACGAAACTACTAACCAAGTACAGTATTTCAGATTTTTATTTGATTTGATAAAATACTAGACAGATGTAATTTCATTATCATAAACATATAAACGAAACCAACTGAAAAGTAATTTGAAACAAGACGAGAATTATTTACCTTTCAAAGTATATAATTATTTCCACGTTCATTATCTGCAATCCATTTTTCACATCAAAGGAAGACGCTGTGCTTAGGTTTGCACGACGAAGCTAAAAAATAATAATCTAATCGCCAAGCAACAATTCCAACAAAGAAAATCTGATTACTGTTCACATTCAAGCGCAACCCATTCCATTTCCTCCAAATGAATCTAATCTAGCTGTGAGAAGCGTGGACCTATGAATTAGTCAGATAAATTCTACATGCATACAAGAACCAGAAAGGGGATCGAGCGAATGCAAAGATTCGTGTAAAGACGAATCATGATTCCGGTGCAGTTGCAATACAAAGCAGTGGCTGGATCGCCGGGATGCATCCTCGCGTAGGGACTCTCTAAAGAGTATGGATGAGACAATAATTACTGTTCACTCAGTGTCACTCCCATTCCCATCCACGGTCCAAAAATGAAAATGGACAGAGTGATAAAGGCAGATTTGAGAAAAGTTTCTTGATTTGAGAAACATTGTCAATCCATTTCCACTCGCAGTAAAGGTCATGGCATGAATTGGGAATAGACCGATTTGAAAATACCTCTGTTGATATTCTCACTTTCGACTTTCCCACTCTTTGGCGCAGAATGAAATGGGAATGACATTGAGTGGGATGATACTCCTATGGAGACATGGAGACCCGATGAAACACTTTACACCGTTTGTGGGGAGTGTATTTAACAGAGATGGTACTCTAACCCATCCCGCAAGTATATATATATATATATATATATATATATATATATATATATATAATCACCCCTTGTGGCCATGGTCGCTGAGTCACGTAAGCCCCCTAAGGGATGCAGCTCATGTAAGAAAGATATGCAGTATGTTCAGGGAATATTCTTTGGCAAACAATTTGTGTGGCGTAAAGTGGATGATAGTTATTGTTGTTTTTGGTGGTGGTGGTGTTGTATAGTGGAACCACTGAACTGAAACGAGGATTTATTATTCAGGTAGTTGCAGGAGAATCCGACACGAGGTTTAATGACGGTTGTGAACAGGTGGTTGATGTTCAAGAGATAATTGTCCACGAAGAATTTGACTCCTTTAACCACACCAATGACGTCGCCCTTCTGAGGGTGTGGCCTCGTTTCCTCCCCAACTGGAAAGTGTCTGCGATTCCCCTGAATGAGAATGCAACGAGTTCGAATTACGTTGGAGGCAAGTACATTGAGACCCATTTCAGGATCATGTGTTAATGTAGGAATGATGCACAATGCATTTGTTACGGGTCAAATTGTTGAACAATTAAGGACGCATTTCTAAATATAAATTTAAACTGAAGAACTTTCGTCGCTGCTTTTAAACACGAAGAAAGTCCAATATTTTTCATAATCACTGTTTGTAAATATTATCCTGGATATGTAGAAATAGATTAACTTTGTAAATACTGTAGAGTAGGAGATTGTAGACACCAACCGACCAGGGAAGTACTCCGAGGGGGGTTAGACAAAAGATAGGGAGTGCTAGAACTCCCATTTCTCCTGTCACTGTCCTCCTTAGCTGATCTTTTTCCTTGTCTCATATACCCTGTGAGCAGTTCAGCATGCTCTCAAACACATACTTCTCTCCCTATTCCTCACTACATACACAGGCATCTTACACACTACATAATCTTTTTAAAATTAAAAAAAAAATGGCATCAACTTCAAGAGCCTTGGAGTCCCTTGGGGAGGGGACCATAAATGTTCCCACTTCTGACTCCCGCCCCCCTGCCGGTACCGGGAACGCAGACCCGGGCAGCGGGGCTAGATCTGCTACCACCCATTCGAGATGTTCTGGACCTCTGTCTGATTCACTCAAATTTCTGCAACATTCGTGGCCTTTTCTCAAATTTTCAATCTGTTGAACACCACCTCTCCTCCTCTAAACCTCATCCTCTTTTCCTCATTGAAACTCAGGTGTCTCGGACGACTAACAGCAACCCCTTTTCTGTACCCTCTTACTTTCTCTATACTCAATTTCATTCTAAAGGTGGATGTTGCGTATATGTACTCAATGACCTAACTTGGTCTCGTATTCTCGAACTCGAATCTTCCGAATTCTATACTCTTTGGCTAATGCTTACATGCCAATCTCAAACTAAATACATCTGCGCTGTTTACCTTTCTCCTAATTCTACTGACTATCCAAAATTCTTTGACTACCTCACTTCCAAAGTGGAATACATTCTTTCCCGCTCTCCCTTTGTTGAAATCTCCAGTTTAGGATATTTCAATGTTCACCACCACCTTTGGCTTTCCTCCCATTTCACTGACACCCCTGGTGAATTAGCTTACAACTTTTCTATCCTAAATGACCTAGAGCAAATTGTACAGCACCCTACTCGTATCCCCGATCGCCTTGGAGATAGGCTCAACATTCTGGATTTATTTCTTACCTCTCATCCTCCTTACTCTGTCAAACTTTTCTCCTCGTTGGGCTCCTCCGATCACAATCTTATCTCTGTTTCCTGTCCTATCGCTCCAATTCGGCCTTTGGATCCTCCCAAGAGGAGGCGCCTTTGGCACTTTGGCGTCACTGATTGGGGGGGCCCTTAGGCAGTACTTCTGTGGTTTCACATGGAATGATTACTGCTTCCGTGGCCGGGGCCCTTCTGGGTGCTGAGCGCATCACAGAGGTGATTCTCTCTGGCATGGAGGCGTACATTCCATATTCTATTCTTACTACTAATGCAAAAAAACCTTGGTCTATCCAATTCTAATTCTTCTCGCTCTTTCTGGCATCTAGCTAAGAACCTCTTCAACAAATTTACTTACTCTTCTTTCCCTCCTCATTTCCATTCTGACGGCACAGTTGCCGTCTCTTCTCCTGACAAAGCTGAACTCTTCGCTCAAACTTTCGCTTACAATTCAACCCTGGACGATTCCAGTGCTGTTCCTCCATCTCCTTCCCCCTCTGACTTTATTATGTCTGAAATTAGAATCTCTTCTAAAGATGTTCTTTCTGCCTTATCTGGGCTCAACTCTAGGAAGGCGTATGGTCCTGATGGTGTTCCTCCTGTTGCTTTGATTTCTTGCCTTTTCAAAGGCTTTGAATGTATCCTTACTACGAAGATTCTTCAACACATTTCTACTCACAATCTTCTTTCAGTTCGTCAGTATGGATTCCACAAGGGACGCTCTACTGGCGATCTTCTTGCATATCTCTCTCACTCTTGGTCATCCTCCTTTCGGGATTTCGATGAAACTTTTGCTCTTGCGCTAGACATATCAAAAGCTTTTGATAGAGTCTGGCACAAATCTTTAATTTCCAAACGTCCCTCCTTCGGTTTCTATCCTTCTAGCTGTTCTTTCATCTCTAATTTCCTTTCTGGCCAATCTAGAGCTGCGGTTGTAGATGGCCACTGTTCTTCTCCTAAAGCTATTAACAGTGGTGTTCCACAGGGTTCTGTCCTGTCACCCACTCATTTCCTTTTATTTATTAATGATCTTTTAATTTGCACTTCCTGGCCTATTCACTTCTATGCCGATGATTCCACTCTTTATTTCTCCACCCGCTTCCCAAAGCGTCCCTCTCAATAGTTACTCCATGATTCGCGTAGTATGGCTATGGAGCACCTGACTTCTAATCTTTCTGCTGTATCTGATTGGGGCAGAGAAAACCTTGTGGCTTCCACTGCCTCAAAAACTCAGTTCCTCCATCTGTCTACTCGTCACAATCTTCCACACGACTATCCCCTTACCTCCAACAACACACAACTCAATCCTTCCTCTTCTCTTAACATTCTTAGCATTTCCTTTTCTCGTGATCTTTTCTGGAAAGATCACATATACTCTCTTTCTAAAACAGCTTCTAAGAGGTTAGGTGTGCTGTACCACCTCCGCAGTTTCTTCACCCCCATTCAGTTGCTGTCTCTGTACAGGAGTCTTGTTCCCCCAGTATGGTGTATGCTTCTCATGTGTTGGGTGGTTCAACCCACACAGCCGTACTTGACCAGGTGGAATTAAAGGCTTTTCGTCTCGTCAATTCCCCGCCTCTTACTGATTGTCTTCAATCTCTCTCTCTTCGCCGCATTGTTGCCTCACTCTCTCTTTACTATCGCTATCATAACGGACATTGCTCTTCTGAACTCTCTAACTGCATGCCTCCTCCTTTAAAGAGAGCACGCAGTACCAGACTTCCTACACTTTCTCATTACTTTTCTGTCCAACTATCTAATGCAAGGGTTAATCGGTATTTTCAGTCTTTCATCTACTCAACCGGTCAAGTCTGGAACAAGCTTCCTCAATCCATCTTTCCTCCTGTCTATGACCTCCCATCTTTCAAACGCAGTGTGTCTAGGCATCCCTAAAACCCCGGACCTTGATTTTGGCTCTCTTCTTCTTCTATGGGAGGGGCACTTTTGCGGGCATTTGCACTTGGCCCCTCCTTTCTGCATAAAAAAAAAGTTCCAAGAAATTGCTTGGCTTGTTGATTTCTTTTATTGTTAGACTAAACAGTTTCCTCCTTTTGAAGATATATGCAGGGCGTGTGGATGGGGACTGGTAAAGAAATTTGGTGTACTGTCTCCGCTTTTGCTGGAAACGGAAATGAAGATTATTTCGGACACACAATGCAAGAGAAAGTATCCCAATCTTATTTCAAGTTCGATGTTTTGTGCTGTTAACGGAAAAATTGAAACTCCTTGCTCGGTAAGGTTAATTAGTTTAGGAACTTAATCACCGCCCTTTTTCATCGACTCTGAGTTTGGTAAAATCTTTCAAATTATTGCTGGAGATAATAATATACACCGTCATACACAGTTTTGAGTCTAATGAAATAATAATAGGTTTAATACTGGCCTTATTGACTCTACCCTTATTCATGAACATTATTAATTCAGTAATAATGTTTATGTTGATGGTTGGTCTACATACAGTATTAAAACCAAGATTCAACTTGTTAAAAAATGAACATCAGTACCTTTTTGTTTTGGTAATGTACAGAGTGGCCACAAAATCCCTTTGCAATGACATTGTAGCATATCTGTATGTTGCCCTCGTTTTTCATGTAGAGAGACTTTGTAGCCACCCTGTATGATATTAATGATACGTACAGTATATTTCTCCGCGTATATTAGTGTCAGGCACCCAATATATGCGGATGAATAACAACCTAAGGAGTTCAATAGATTGAATTACTACAATAAGGCATAAAAACAACTTTAATTTTAGGAACACGCAGGTCGAATTATCCATCGAATGGTCACTTATCCCTTGGGGAGGGGACCATAAATGTTCCCACTTCTGACTCCCGCCCCCCTGCCGGTACCGGGAACGCAGACCCTGGCAGCGGGGCTAGATCTGCTACCACCCATTCGAGATGTTCTGGACCTCTGTCTGATTCACTCAAATTTCTGCAACATTCGTGGCCTTTTCTCAAATTTTCAATCTGTTGAACACCACCTCTCCTCCTCTAAACCTCATCCTCTTTTCCTCATTGAAACTCAGGTGTCTCGGACGACTAACAGCAACCCCTTTTCTGTACGCTCTTACTTTCTCTGTATAAGCTCAGTTTGAAGTTATGTGGTGTTGGGAAGTGGGTATGGGATGGTGAACACATAGTCTAATATAATTTATCAAGTCTTATATCATTCATTAGGTATCATACAAAGTTAAATCTGCAACTCACTTATACTATATACTCCGAGCAAAAGAACATGGAGAGACAAAAAACCCTGTTATATACTGTATGTATATGTTTGTCATTGACCATTACTTGTTCGGACTGTAGTGAATTTAATTTTCCAGAAGAGTGCCTTGTTTCATGCACGGTCTGTGTGTATTATATATATATATATATATTATTATATATATATATATATATATATATATTATATATATATACAGGGTGTCCCAAAAAAAACTATACTCTTTATAGCATCATATATTTTATAATGAAAGGTAAATTAGTAATCTAAGTGATCAAAATGTTATAGCGAGTTGTTTGCATATAAAATTTAATTAACTACGCTAAGTGCTCAAAATATTCTCCGGCGGCATGAATGCACTTTTGAATGCGTCGACTAGCTGATTCGCAGACATGGACTAATGTGGATGCTGTGATGGTCCCGCACTTTTCCCTAATTGCATCCTTAAGGTGTTAGAGTGTTACAGGTCTTGTACCATAAACTGCATCCTTCAGGTAGCCCCACAAGTAAAAATCAAGTGGAGTCAAGTCCGGTGAACGTGGTTTCATCGAGGTACCTTCTGACATCACAATGATAATGAGGGGGGGGGGGGGGCTCCATCTTGTTGAAAGTAAAAGTCGTCGTTTCCAAACAACTTCCGAACTGCAGGTATAATTTCTGTCCGCAGCATGTCGAGATATGCGACACCGGTAACTGTCCCATTAAAGAAAAATGGTCCAACCAAACCCCTGGATGATAAACCACACCATGCTGTTTAATTCTAGTAAATTAACATGTTTATCCACATAAACGTGTGGATTATCAAGTGACCAGTACCTGCAGTTGTGTCGATTTACTGTGCCATTCAGCTTGAAGGTAGCTTCATCAGACCACACGATTTTGTTGGCAAACTGTACGTCTTCGGCTTCCATTGACTGAAACCATTCACAAAATTCGAGTCTGCGATCAGGGTCATCTTCAGTCATGGCGTGTAACAGACTTGGAATGTAGCTTTTCCATTTTGCCGACTTTAAAATCCGGTGAACACCTGATTTGCTGATTCCGGTCTCACGGGCGCATTGCCTAACTCATTTCTGTGGTGATCGATTAAATTTTTGCAACACTAAAACGGAGTTTTAATCACTCGCACTCGATTTGCGTCGTCCAGATCTTCGCTTGTGCATATCTTGAGCAGATCCCTCTGCCTCAAACTTGTCACGGATGCTTGTAATGACGAGACGTGTCGGTGGCTTTGTACCAAATTCCCGGATCCATTGCCGCTGGACTTCGGACACATTCTCAAATTTCCAATACCATTTCAGAACACTTTTTCGTTGCTCCAGTATCAAACGTTTACGCAACATGGGTTCTTTTGCTGAACTGAATAAAGTTGAATGCTGCAGAGTTTGTATCGTGGAATGAGTGCGTAGGCTAAGTCTGAAGCAAGCTAGTGAGTGACTAGACTACGTTCGGTCCATAGGCTTCGCCATTACAAGGCCTTTGATAAAACAAGGCCAGGCTTAGTCGACGCATTCAAAAGTGCATTCATGCCGCCGGAGAACATTTTGAGCACTTCGTGTAGTTAATTAAATTTTATATGCAAACAACTCGCTATAACATTTTGATCACTTAGATTACTAATTTACCTTTCATTGGTAATTGCTATAACAATATATTGTTTGGTTTTTTTTTTTAATTATAAAATATATGATTCTATAAAGAGTATATAGTTTTTTTTGGGACACCCTGTATATATATGTTAACCCTTCCGTCTATGACCTTGAGAGGTTCGAAGTTGACGAGGGTTCTGGTTAGGTGGCAGTAACGGATTTGTTACTCTTGGAGTATCTGGTACCGTATAAGGAATCGCAAAAGTTTCTCTTATGCTACTCTCCGATTTCTTCTTGTAGTGGATCGGAGGATTCTTTGGAGCTTACTAAATTTTCTGAAGGTTCCCCGATTCTTCTTGTAACGTATCGGGAAATTATTTTTCTCTATTTAAGACTAAGTTCTCGGAAGAGAGCAACGCTCGAAGAAGAAGAAAGATATTCTCTTACTGTAGTTTACTGCTAAAATGTTACAGGTAATGCTCAGCCTCTAAGTTAGATCAGACAAATCAGAATTAATATTTGAAAAATTGTTCGGCTTTATATACTGAATTTTTGCTGACATTATTATTTAATGTTGACTTGTTTTGTTTTTCACTCTCAATAGGCTGCATTATTTTGCAAAATATTTGAAGATAAGGTAAATATTTTAGCTGTAGCAATGTCTAGACAGATAAGCAAGATATTTGAAGATGAAGCAATATTTTTATTTTAAACCGCATATTAACAGATCTGCTGTTATCATGATCTGCCGAGTTAACTAAAAATGGAAATTGAAATATGCATTTTATTATGAATTATAATTAAACATGCATATGAGCCAAAAATTAAATGTTTAAGATTTAAAATTAAACGTTAAGCAAGACATGACTTCATCTTTTACAACGAAGAGAGAATGTATACAGAAAATGAACATTGCAGAATTTAACAAGATTACATTATTAAGCTAAATCTAAAAAAATGATTAAGTAATTTAAAAAGAAATAATTCACTAATTATTCAGCAGAAATAAAATAGAAAGCGAATCAAAAATTTTATCCGAACTTAGCATTATGCGAATTTGGACTATCTGTAAAAATTAATATAAGAATATAAATATATAAGAATATAAGAATTATATAAATGAATATAAGAATTATATAAATGAATATATGAATTATATACATGAATAAGAATTATATAAATATAGGAATTATTCATTGTTCATTTTTACAGGGCTCTTCCCTCTAGAATGATATTAATACAAAAATATAACATCCTAACTAATTCTAATTAGATGATAACTAATAGTTTTTATAATACAGATTTATATACAAAACGTAAGTCAGGGTGGTTAAGTCTAGTTCAGGCAGTATGAGGATGCATTCTTGGCCGTGCATAAAAGTTTGACATGGTATAATGTTTTTTTTTTCTTTACCATTGCGAGAATAGTCTTTTCACTACAAATATACCGAGGATAATAGCACACACAGTGATAATACTGACGGCAGATGTTGGTAAATAAGTGTTACTGGTTAAGTATTTGTAAAAGGTTATTCTGGTTATCATCTGAAATTTTTTTTGAAAAAAACTCAATTGATCATTCCATTTAGGGGCATGAAGTCTTGGTAGGATAGTCACCGGTTTCATAGCTGAATTCAAGATTTTTCTAGTAGGTTTGAATTTAGTTTCAGACAAAAAGGGGTACGCGTTGTTAATTGTAATCTCAACATCATAAGGAGAACAATTTTATTCATATCTACGTCTTAAATTATACGGAGCTGTTGGTGGTCGTGTACGGGTGTCAGGAAATGATTGCCCCCCCTGTAGAGCAAAAACTAGAAGAGATAGATAAAAACCGGCGAGATCACTTGAAAGAGCGTTAAAATCTGAATAAAAACCATTATATTCTATTCCTGTGATTTTAGTTCTTACCATTTTTTTTCCCCACAGAAACCATGGCATCATCTATTTTGAACGATTCAGAGAAAAAGCGAGTTCTTGACCGCATTCGAGCTGTCACATTTCGTGAAGCAAAGGAAGCTGGTGCAACTTTCATAACTCGACACTGGGTGGCTGAGAGATTAAAAAGATCAGAAGACTTTGTCAAAAGGAATTGGAATAAGAATCCTGAAGATTGTGAAACAGAATTTCGAGGAGGAAGACCGGAGAAATTATCTCAAGAATCGAAAGACATTGTGCTTGCTGCATCACGGCGCCGAAAGAAGAGCTGCTCTGAGGTAGCGAAAGAGATACTTATCCGTCGTGGTAAGATAGTCAATCGGCAACTTGTGCATCAATTTCGAGTTCGCCAAGGCTTGAGTGCTTGACATGAAATAGCTAAGCCACGGAAGAGTGATCTTAATATTGAAGATCGGCTATGGTTTTGTGATTATCTTGAGGAATGGACGGAAGACGATTTCCTTCACTTGGTTGTCAGCGATGAATTCTTCGTTTATGTCTCCAGAAAACCAAATTTTCAGAATGATCGGGTTTGGGCAACAACTCCTGATGAAGTCCCAGACGACCAGAAGTATCGAGAAATAGTAAAAAATCCAGCATGTGTGGGTGTTTTCATTATGTTCTCTATTCGGAAGCTCATCTGGGTTATCAAACCAAGAGGAACCAGTTGGGATGGGCCTTATTTTCGAAATGTAATTTTAGCCCAACATGTAATTCCGTTTTTGAAAGACCCCGAGTGTGTTTTGGATGTTGAACAGGCAACCTTTCTTCCGACAAAGCCCCCTGTATGAAAACACTTGCGACTCAACAACTGCTTAAGGACAATAACATTGATTTTTTCGGAAATAATGAATGGCCTGGCAATTCTCCCGATCTTAATGTCTGTGAACATGTCGGATCCATCATGAAGGATCGGGTGGAGTCCTTAATGCTGGAACAACCCATTCAGAATCGGTATTCAACAGAAATTATGACTGCAAAGATCAACGAAGTCCTTGAAGAAATGAGTCATGATACCGATCTCTTTGAGACACTTCTGGGATCATACCCCCGTCGATTAATGGCCGTCAGAGCTGCAAATGGGGGTAACACCCGATATTAAAACAAGTGTTTTTTATTCAAAATTAAACGCTCTTTCGCGTGGTTTTGTCTGTTTTTTTCTATTCCTTTCAGTTTCTTCTGTACAGGGGGGGGGCAATCATTTCCTGACACCCTTTAGATGTTTGTGGTCGTGTAGATGTTTGTGTGCGGAGTGGTCGGCCTCGCTTAGGTGGTAGTCGGGGTCGAACATTAAGCTCGGATTCTGAGCGTGTTCGTTTTTTTCGTGAAGGTTTTAGTTCACGTGATTGATGCATTTGCGGCCGGTATGTAGGGTCCGTGCGTTGATCATCAATCGGTGAGGATGGTGACGGAGGAGATGGTGGAGTTCCACTGAGTGATCCTCTAGAAGGGGTTTCTCCAGGATCTGGTTCCGATGGGGGACTCGGTTCTGGGACCTCTTCTTATTCAGAGATTGGCTCAAGTACTGGTAGTATTACGCGGTCAGGGCCGCCGAGAGGGCGGGGAAGCCGGATTAAATCCCCGGGGCCCGGAAAGAGGGGGGGATAAAATCTAAAAATATTAATAAAGCAATTGATTAAATGACAGAGGAAATATAATTAATGAACATACATTTTATAGAGATTATCATAGTCAAACTGACACAGATAAAATACTATCTGCGGTCCACCAATGCCCAAAACTGACTGACAGATCTGGGAACGATTGTAATTGAAAGCCAGTTAGCCCGTACTTTAAATTTCATGAGAATCATTTACCACTTTGCAAGAGAGAAGGCAAAGAAAGTACACTTCTAATTATGAAAATCTTGCAGTAAACAATTGTCTTGCCTGCATGGACTAGTACTGCATTTGTAAATTGTATGGTGCTAGAATTAATATTGTTACCGGAGAACTCCTTGTTACCGGCTGCTACTTGTTTCCGGATGCATCACTTACTGATACAATACTGTTACTGGGACTCTTACTTACAGTACTTATGGGTTCGAAAAGCAATGTGGTGTTTAGCAAACAATATCCACTCGGCCAATTAAAGGTCCAGTAAAAGATAGTTAAATAAATTAAATATATTTACCAAACCTTAAATATAAAGGGGCCAGTTCCGTATTGGCCCCCACGCAAAATATGATTTTATTGAACATTAGGATTATAAATTATTTTGATACAGTCTATTAAAAATTCAAAATAAAACGCAAAATATGATTTTATTGAACATTTTTAACGAGCAAGTCAACCGGATGTTAAGGCGATGCGATTCGTTGTACGGGTAATACTAAGCCGTGCAACGATCGCACTGGTGGGGGATAAAGTAGTTTGGCCGCAAAAAACAAAACAAAAAACCCTATACCGATCAATTTGTGATACATGATCTTTACGGGGGCTCCGCCCCCGTACTCCCGGGACCTAAATTATACAAATGATAATGCAATAACATGTGCCCACCTTGCCTGGGTGGCCGGAGCCATAAGGACTAATGTAAAGGATAAAAAGTTAAGTGCACTTTTTAAAATTTATTACAAACCAATATTTTCTCACCATATTGAATATTTTTATCAGACGTAGAAAACCATGGTTGTTTTTTACTAACAAAAAGCACCAATTTTTTAATAAAATATATATACGAAACTTTTTAATAAGAAAATGTGGGGGGCAATACGGAACTGTAGCCAATATAAACTTAAATTAACATTTAAACTTAACACAACCTTACATTAACACAAACTTAATACTTAAACTTAAAGTGATATACAAGCAGTACGTCCTGACTTAATACTTAAAGTCAATTATCACTTCGGCTATCACTTTACTTCGGCTAGTCCAGTAGCAGTGGTGTTTAGACGGGCAGGAAAGGATAGGCTTTGCTCCAATCCTGTCTTAATTCTCGAACTTACTGATGAAGCTCAGAAGCTCATCCTCGGAACGGGGCCACAAAACGTTCCGACCGTTCACGTTCAGCTCGAGTAGACAAAACAGTTTTAATTGAACCAGGAATTCAGTTCCCCAGCCGAACCCAAGTGTTGTTCCACACTCCAAATTTGAAGCCTATTAAACAATGATAAACAAATATCGCTTACACAAGTAAAACACATACTAGCTAAAACTCAGAAAAATACACATACAATGTGATATTCCTCAAGTTCTTGCAGTAACAATTTTAACTAAATCTTATCTCGTATAGATGCTTCCACACTTGCACTATAGGCAATGCTCAAAGACACCACTGTACTCTGTACCCTGTACAATACTACAATAATCACATTTATAAATTACTTTAAAAATTATGTCTTACATTAAAAGAAAACTAAATATTAATTACAATTTAACGTAATCTATACAATTTAACAGTAAATAATTAAGTTATTCAAACAATAATAGCAAATACACATTAACATGGAAGTACATATATAACAATTACCTGAAGTGATTGCAGATCTAATGCCGACAAACTCACATTCAAATATCCAACTTCTTGCAACTTCTAACTTTGAATCTCCCGCTTCCAACCTCTATTGTTCAGATCACAAGCACGAATCATCGCCAAACTTCCATTACTACCTTTCACCTTGCTCACTTTCAAATCATTCACACCAAGCTCTAGTTTCACACTCCACCTATCGCTCACGTTCAACTTTCACAATGACCCTACCATTCCAATCACACTCTTACATTACTCCCCTTCCAAGAATGACAACAGTCATTCTTCCACACCACACCATTACCCACTTGAAAGTCAGATACTGAGGTGAAATGAATAAAACTAAACCCTTCAATTACCTATCTACCATAATGGTTTCGTTAAATAAGAACTTGACAATTTCTTTACGTATCACAAACAAATATATTAACCAAATAAGAACTTACAAAAACAAGTAATATAAGTAACATTTCTTGCAAAGTGACATATAAATAACAATTTTAAATTACATTAACTGTAATAAAGGTTCAACAAAAACATTAACAATTTTACTAAAGATCCTGAACAATTCTCCCTTCACGCTTCACCTACTGTTTTCTTTATTTTCTTAAACCCCGTGACCACTTGTATTCAAGTGCTCTTTGCTGAACATTGGGAATATCTTTCACTGTTCCCTTTGGCCTTGTATGATAACTTGATATTGAAAATATCTTTGACAAGCTTCTCTTAGTTTTCATACGTTGGAGCTGCGCGTTCAGGAAGACTATTTCATAATACTGTCTCTTCTTTTCAGGCTGCCATAACTCGAACGGTCCCAGCGTAAATTCCACAAATTTCCCCTGCGCTCGCGAAGGTGTCGCAATTACAAACAGTTTGAAGGCTCTATCCTTAAATGCTCGTAGCCTACGAAATAAAAGAAACGAATTTTTTTCTTTAATTGCTTGTAAAGACTATGATATAATTGCGATAAATAAATCGTGGCTTAGCACTGAAACTTGTGACTTTGTAGGGGAGTATCAAATTAAACGTTATAGACTTTTTGTTAAAAACAGAATAAGGGGTTCCAAAAAACCTTAGCTCCCCCATTTGCAGCTTACATGTTTACTTATATCAAAATAGTTTTTAGTGATTATAAAAATATATAAAATTCTTTATTTATTGCAGGTATTAAAATTACTCTAGCTGATAAAGTGATAATATAATGGCTTCTCAATTAATTGGTGATTCGGAGAGGCAACGTGTGATAGATCGCGTACGAGCAATAACATCTCGGGAAGCTCGTGATGCTGGAGCCACCTTTATAACACGTTCATGGGTTGCCAAAAAGTTGCGAAGAAGTGAGGACTTCGTCAAAAGAAATTGGAATAAAACTTTGGATGAATGTGAAATGGATACAACCAAATCTGGGCGCCCAAATTTGTCACTCTCTCAGGAAACAAAGGACATCATTGAAAGCGGTACGCGTAAGCGGAAAAACAGCTGTGCTAAACTTTCTAGAGAGATCGAAGTGTTGAGAGGAAAGATCGTCAGTGGTGAGATCATTCGACTGTACCGTCATAGGCAAGGTTTAAAGTCTTGGCATGAACTTCCAAAGCCAAGAAAAACTCAACTTAACATCGATGACAGAATGTGGTTTGCCCATTATCTTGAAGATTGGGATGTGGATGATTTCATGCATTTAGCTGTCTCCCATGAATTTTTTGTTTACGTAACACGTTGGCCTAACTACCAAAATGATCGAGTGTGGGCCACAACACCAGATGAAATCGATGATAATGAACATTATCGTGAATTATTAAAAAGTCCAGACTGTGTTGGTGTGTTTGTTTTGTTCACTGCAAAGAAGCTCATGTGGATGCTGAAGCCAAATGGTCAGAGTTGGGATGGACAGTATTTTCGTGATATTATTCTATCCCAGCATATCATTCCTTTTCTAAGAAACCCAAACAATGTTATGGATGTCGATCAGGTCACACTTCTGCACGATAAGGCCCCCTGCTTTAAGGCATTAGCCACTCAACAGTTGTTGCGGAACCATGAGATCGATTTCTTTGGAAATGAAGAATGGCCAGGAAATTCTCCTGACCTGAACGTCTGTGAACACATTGGATCGGTTATAAAGGACAAGGTTGAATGTCTCTCGTTTCAAGAACCTGCAGCAAATCGATTTTCGAAGGATACAATGACGCAACACATTGAAACTGTTTTAGCAAATTTGCGTAACGATCAAGATCTATTCACGTCACTTTTGGCAAGCTACCCAAAGCGAATTCAGGCTGTCTTGGAAGCCAATGGCGGGAACACCAAGTTTTAATTGTTTCTCATTAAATGCAGGATTAAATTCTCTTTTGTAAGGTATGTTTAGTTTTACTGTACCTCTGATGGTTTAGGCCATGGGCGGGGGGGGGGGGCTAAGGTTTATTGGAGCCCCGTAGGTAGGCGAGGAGGCGGTGTTATGTTGTATATCAAAGATAATATTGCGAACGTTATAGAAATAAAGCACACAATTCCAGAACCGATAGATTCGACTATATCAGAACTTAAATTAAACAATCTCAAACTTCTTGTTGCGGTTATATATAGGCCCCTAATCAAACAGCTGATACGGACGAAGCGTTATATCGTGAACTAAAGAGAATAATCGGTAGTGAGCAGGCTTTAGTTATGGGTGACTTTAATTGCGCCAACGTGAATTACGATACAATGCAGGAAGACGCGGAAGGTAATCGTTTAGTTAATTTTCTCGAGGATAACTTTCTTATTCAAAAGGTTGGGGAACCTACGACGTTGGACAGTATTTTAGATTTAGTAATAACTACGGATGATAGGCTAATTACTGATCTTCAAGTAATAGAACCGTTAAGCAATAGCGATCACAATATGGTAGAGTTTGTCCTCTCAGTAAGTCACTCGAAACCAGCTAACTCGACTAAAATTCCTAACTTCCAGCACGCAGACTTTAGTAAATTTCGAAATAAATTGTCACACGTCAATTGGGAAAACGTAATGGGGAACTCCAACACAAAACTAATGTGGGAATCGTTCAAAACAGTATTTAGGACTGTAAATGAGGAATGTGCACTGTACAAAATTAAGCGTGCGAAAGTAAACAACAAGCCCTTGTGGTTTACTTCTAGAGTAGGAGACATTATAAAGAGTAGAAATAGGGCTTATAGGCTACATAAGTGGGATAAAGACAATTTGTGGTTACGAAACAACTACATATCTCTAAGGAGTGAAGCAAAAAGTGTAATAAAAAAGTCCAAGCGCGAATTTGAAATCTCCATAGCTCGTGACGGTAAAGAAAACCCCAAGCGATTCTTTCAATACGTCAACAATAGAAATCCAGTAAAGAGTGTCTTGGGGCCGTTGGAAAATGTTAACGGAGATCTAGTTTCTGAAAACAAGGAAATGGCTACCTTGCTAAACGAATTTTTTACGTCAGTTTTTACTATAGAAGATGTAACGAATATCCCTACAGTCATAGACATAATACCTTTTGATAATGGTAATATTTTGAATAATATTGTGGTTAGTGAAGGGGAGGTAATGCGCTATATTGATAAAACGAAAACGCGTAAATTGAAAGATAGCATTGTTGTGCCGCTAACAAAGATTTTTAATGCGTTTATTTCTGAGGGGTGCGTACCAGATAATTTCAAGTTAGCAAACGTAACACCTATCTTTAAGAAAGGCGATAAAGGTGCGGCGGGAAATTATAGGCCAATCAGTTTAACGTCTGTTGAAGGTAAGCTACTGGAATCAATAATTAGGGATCTATAGTCGAACACTTAGAATTGCATAAACTAGTTAGAAATACGCAGCACGGTTTTAGGCGAAACAAATCTTGCTTAACTAATCTTTTAGAATTTTTTCAAAGCGTGGTTGACGTTTACGACAGTCATCGGGCGGTTGATGTAGTGTATTTAGATTTTCAAAAAGCGTTTGACACCGTACCGCACAAAAGACTCATTGAAAAAACTAAGGTTCATGGAATCAGGGGTGTAGTAATAAATTGGCTAGAAGAGTGGTTGCGAGGTAGGAAACAGAGGGTGGTCGTTGATGGAGCGGAGTCGTGTTGGGCTAATGTAGCGAATGACGTTCCTCAGGGTTCTGTATTGGGCCCCTTGCTTTTTCTTATATATATTAACGATTTAGATGTCGGCCTAGTCAGTACAGTTTCAAAGTTTGCGGATGACACGAAGCTGGGTGGTTGGGCGATTAATGTCGAAGATAGAGGTAAAATCCGGGAAGATCTGAATAAAATCGTTGATTGGTCAGTCACATGGCAAATGAGATTTAACGTTGATAAGTGCAAAATTTTGCATATAGGTTCGCGTAACGGTAATTTTGCGTACAGTATGTCAGGGAAAGATTTAACAAGCGTAGAGCAGGAAAAAGATTTAGGAGTTTTAGTCACTGGTGATTTAAAAGTAGCGAAACAAAGTACAGCAGCGGTCAATAAGGCGAACAAAGTGTTAGGTTTTATAGCTCGAAATTTTGAGTACAAATCGCGCGATATTATAGTTCCACTTTATAAATCATTAGTTAGACCCCATTTGGAGTACGCGGTCCAATTTTGGAATCCGCATATGCGCAAAGATATAGACAAAATCGAAAGAGTTCAAAGACGAGCAACTAAGATGATTCCGTCGCTTAGGTCAAATTCGTACGAGGATAGGCTTAAGTTGTTAAAATTGACAACACTCGAAACTAGGAGGCTAAGGGGTGATCTAATCCAGGTTTTCAAAATTATGAATGGGCTCGATAACGTAGACAGAGATAGCTTTTTCGAAATATCTCAATATAATAGGACTAGAAATAACGGGTGTAAGTTGACAAGTAGAAGGTTCGAGACAGCAGTTGCCAAAAACTTTTTTACACATAGAATAGTAAATAGGTGGAATAGTTTGCCGGTAGAAGTAATTAGTAGCACGTCTATAAACATGTTTAAAAATCGATTAGACGCATATGTTGATAAATTGGGTATAGTTTAAGGTAGTAAAATTAAGGCTTTGTGGTGATAGATCCCACAGCTCAGTACAAGTGTTGTGGAATATAGGGAGGCAGCATCTTGGGTTAGGGGATACTCTCTGTCCTTGCACACCCCATTTAAAGAGATTCCTCTGCCGAGCGGTCCCCCCCATAGTACTGTGAGGTATTGAAAAACTCATGATCTTCACTTGCCCCACAAACACCTTGAAATGGGAGACCCAAAATGGGTGCACACACATTTCTACATTACTGTACAGTCTTTACAGCCACACCTACACTTTTCCTCCTAAGTATATATTGTAATGTATATGGTTGTAAATTTTGACTTGGTCCGCAATCGATATGGACCGTGACTTATTTTTGGTTGGCAAGGTACTGGTATTGATGGATACCGTAATGAAATTGACTGGATTCTTTGGATCTGATATATTTGCATGTCGGTTATAAATAGATATAGAGTGTAACATATTTGTGGATAGTAGTCTATTATGACTTGATCCTCTTGATCCAGAGATTCTATCTTTAGTTTTAAATCGATAATTAATTAGTTTTAAATTGATAATTATTTAGTTTTGTAAAAATTAGTCGTTGCCAATGTACAGGCAGTTTTTACATAAATTTCTTATGTTCTTGTGGTTCGGAACCCACGTAAAATTGTAGGTTCCCTCCGCCACCACGGAGGACATACACAATACACAATTACGAACACAGTTAGGTAGACCAGCCATGAGTGGATCCTAGGGTCTTTGTTGGTCTGAAACATTATAACATTATAATATAACATAAATTCTCTGATTTTCTTCTTGTATGTATGCACTCATTCATTCTTGGCTCCACTTCTGATTCACCGTCATCCACCTTCATACCAATTGCTTGCTCTCTATCGTCAGAATTCACACCTGTCTCTTTAAGTTCCACATCAGACCATTCTGTACTTCCATCACTTTGAACATGCGTCAAAGGTACCAAATAAATACATTTCTTGTTCTTCACTTTTTCTCTTTTTCTCATCAGAGTCCCACTTACATCACTCATTTCATCATTTTCATTCTGAACCAAGTCATCTTCACACACATTGTTCCGCTCATTTGACTCAGAATCGTCAATTCTATCAAAAGAATAAAAGAATCCACTTCAGCTGACAAACTCCCCAACTTGTCAGACCAACTGCATTCTTGGTCCACCCACTTCCTTTGAACATTAAGCACATACGGCTCCCCCAACCCATACACCTTTGTCTCAGTTTGTACAAAAACATCTACACCCAAACGATTTCATTGTTCACCAGCCACTCCTGTCATTTCAGTTTGAGTCATGACGTTACATCGCTGAACCTCACACTTCCTTTCATAAGCTTTTAATTCTTTTTTCAACTTCTCATTCGACCTTTCCAAATCATTTACCTTTTTCGCTACATACCTAAAATTGTGAATCCCTTCCTCTGTACGTTCACTTTCACTTCCAAAAACACTATCTTCTTCACTCGAAGAATCACTCCTAGATGACAGAAGCATTTCTCTTCTTCTTACTACATTAAACGTTCTACTTTTCACGACCTCTCCATTCCCTGGATCACTTTCTCTACAAACGTCACCCATTACACTCATAACAAGAACAGTTTCGTCACTTCTACGACAACTCCGACAACTGCTAGGCATCACACTGTCCTCAGCTTTTTTCACCACCACTTTTGTCCATTTATTGTCTTTCAAAGTTATTCCTTCTGTCACCTATATAGGGATATTTAACACTATTCTCATGCATTTGCTTCTTTCCTCATTCACATACAGGTCATCTTTTTCTCCATTTATACCAGTTTTCTTTAAACACTTCTTCCCAGCATTAACTGTTATTTGTCCTCCAACCAAAAAATTTATACCAAAGATTACATCAATAAGCAGTCCTCTCACCACTATAAAACTATGAACGCCAAAGTCAACACCGTGTATCCGCACTCTTAAGTTTATTTCTCCATTACATTCCAACTCATTTTCGTTAATTCCAAATCCTTTCAATCGCACTCTAACATCTCTAATTTCCACACCCTGCCAAGATGACACGACTTCTGCGCTTATTAAACTCATTTGAGCCCCAGAGTCAATAATAGAATTTAACAAGCTTCCATTCACTTTTACTTTTACTTCCATTAGTTTAGTTGCTGCTAATATATTCATATATCATGATCACGTTCCCATGCAGTAAAAACCACTGTGCTTCTATACCTATTTTCATTCTCATACACTTTATGAATTCTCTGAGGTAGAGCCTCCCGTTCTTTCCATACACACTATAATCCGGTATCCATTCGTCCACTTCAGGATTCAAAATTACGTTTTTACCAACATTTATCTTAACTTCCGCTGGAGGGACGCCACAAGGCATGTATGCTTCACTCTTACCTTGCTCCGGTCGGTCCCTATTCAGACCGGAGCTCCCACATTTAAATTAGTGCGTTCAGCACCTTTACTCGTTTCTCCATTTCCACATTCGTTCACACGAGCAGTACCTCCCTGATTAGCATTCTCAATCCCAATCAACCGCAGTTTCTCAAGGGCGGGACATTTCGCTATCGTATGTCTAAGCTCTCTACAAAAATAACATCTTAACCTTGCAGTCCCCTCCTTATTAACCGCACCCGCGTCGCGGAATTTCTTTGGACAATCTTTTATCCTGTGTTCTATACTTCCATATATCAAACATGCTCCTTTCCAACGCCAGCAGTCATTCCTAACATGCCCCTTCTTTTTACAATGATAACACGTTAGCAACTTCCTGTCACTCGCACTTCCTTGACCACTCGCACGCTCTCCACCCTCATTCTTCTCAGCCCCAGTATATGATTTCTCATTTACAGAAGTAGCCTGCCTCCTCCACTCATCCTCTGGCAATACTGCCCACACAGGGAACTCTCGATCATACGCCATATTAACACGTTCATTTTCGTCTTCATATTCATCCTCTTCCATGGCCCATTCCACCAAGTCTCTCCACTTCACAAACTTTCCATCTGTATCTTTACCCATTCTTACTCTTAATCTTTTGGCAACAGCATTTGGAACCAAAACCAAAAACTGTTGTTTTAAAGTTTCTTTATTTCTTTCAGCCACTGGCACAGCCGCTTCGTACAATGTTTGCAAACGCATTGCAAACTCGCTCAGTTTCTCATTAATCTTTTTCTCTGTTCTCCAAAACTCTCTGACTAACAACAGGTTCTTCCTCTCTATCCTCTTTACACCAATTTCTAATTCGATTAACGATTGTATTATACCGCACACCCGTCTTATAACAACTAAAATAGACCCACAGGGCCTGACCTTCCAAAAAATTACGAAGCTCAACCACCCATCGATTTTTATCCAATCTCATTTGTTCTAGCGTACCTCTCAAAATCAGCAATGAAGTCATCAAATTTCTGGACTCTGTCTTTGCCATATTTCCATGGTTTCGCTGCTCTAACATCACTTTTATCCATGAACAATCTTCGATACTCCTACACTTCACCCATTAAAGTAATCATTACCCTCTTAAAAGCACTATCCTCATCCATACCACTATCAAGCAAATACAAAAATTTGTCTAACCAAGCATTTCTACACTCGCGTTCACCGTCTGACTCCGCACCAGAACTACCATCCGTCGTATACATTCTCTCTTTTGTATTCCCTTCCCGCTTAATGTTCCTACGTAACCTTTTCCTTTTACTCTTACTCATCACCTCCTGCCACACTTCATTTTCGTCAACATCCGTCTCATCAGAATACTCATACTGAACTCTTTTCTCCTTAACAGGAACTTCCTCACTCTTCCCTAGTTTACTCAACTTCTCATTCATTTCTCCAAGCATCGACTCCATAGTCCTCTTCAAGTTCATCAAATTTTCAACATCATCATCATTCATCATAGCACTGATAGTCAAAACCGCATCGATTGCTTTGCTTCGATCATTTGCTCCACCTATCGTTCTTGTACCTTCCTCCTTTTCTTTCGGACGCACAGTCATCCTCACTCTCTCCTCCGAATTACCTTCTTCCTCTCCCATCATATGCGATCCAGTTAAAAACCAGAGAAACAAAAAAAAAAATTTATAGAAAGTATCCAAACACCTTAAACTTTTAACCAAATTATTTATACAACCTAAATATTTTAGCGCTCAGCAAAAATACCATGAATACAACAAGAGAAATTTTCCCCAATTCAAACTTAACCTATAGCAACTGAAATACTTTAAACAAATATAATTAATTAGATTCCCTAAAATTACTAGTTTACACAAACTTATTCAATAAAGATAAAAATATCGAATTAACAAAGACAATTACTACAATCTTAACTTTAAACACTAAATCACCGCAATTGCAGAATGTAGTTGGGCGCCACTTGTTACCGGAAAACTCCTCTTCACCCATTAATTCGAAAAATAAAATGGTCATTTTCTTCTGACTTGTTTATTCATACTGTATGTTTTGAATAGTGACTTGGACATATAATCAGTTTGTTTGTTTGTACACAAAAAACATTCATAATAAAATACTGAGTAAACAGGGGACCCATATACCAATCCTTCCCCGGGGCCCGAGGCAGCTCTCGCCGGCACTGTACGAGGTACCAATCTTCGTCACGGGTAGTGGTTTCTGCGGTGACCACTTCGGTTTTGTGGTCCCTGCTGGAGTTGTTAATACCTTGATCTTTTGAAGGATAGGCGGCTCGAACGCCTGGCAGATGTTTTTGGGAAGGTGTTGTTCTGCAGCTATCTTCAAATTATCAGTGTGAATGATCTTTAGTTTGGAATGATCTCGGAGGTCGAGGATTTGTAACGGTTCTTTCCGAGGTTTTTCATAATCCTATATGGGCCATCCCATTTTGGATATAATTTGCGATGAGCACTTGGCAGTTTCACGCTCTTTATGTAACATCGCATACCGACGATTATAATCCGTTGACGGGGATGACGCTATGTTGCTCTTGCTTCATCTGTTGGTTTCGTTGGTCTAGGGCATATCAGATTATGTCAGAAATTTTGAAAGATCGTTCAACTAGTTGCTGATTTGCTTCTGCCATCTCGGAAGGTATTAGAACTGCCGGGTCGATTTGGTCAGGCAAATCAAAAGGTAACCGTTTGTCGTAGTGATATAGGAAGAAATGAGGGGTGTCCCCGATGGACACGTTATAGCCGTTGTTGATGGCTGTTTGTACCATGGGGAGGGAATCATCCCATGTACAGGAGGATGCATCGACAACGTGGCGGAAGGCTTCTAAGATCTTCCGATTGTGCCTTTCCACTAAGCCGTTTGCCTGCGGCTGGTATGCCACAATGTATGTGTTTTTAATTTTACACATGTTACAGAGTGACTCGAACAGTTTGGAAGTGAAACTAAGGGCGTTATCCGAAGTTAGGATGGAAGGAGTAGTATGGTTCTGGATGACGCGTTTCACTAGGGCTCTTGCCACAGTTTCCGAGGTCTGGTTCGGAATGGCAACTACTTTGCTGTAACGCGAGAAGTGATCCGTAAACACAATGATGTACTGGTTTCCCTTTGATGTTTTGGGGAATGGTCCTAGTATGTCCATTCCAGTTCTTTGCCAGGGCCGTTGGCATACTGGATATTTATGCATGGGAGCTGTGGACGGTACGTTGCCTTTATGTTTTAAACAAGACGGGCATTCAGCGTTGTATTCATGTACCTTTTTGTTAATTTCGGGAAAGTGGTATCGCTCCAAAAGACTTGATGGTGCGATTCGGCCCCATGTGGCCATACAAAGCTGAGTCGTGACAAAGTCCGATGGCTATATCTACGAAATCCTTTGGTATTTCCACGAGGTCGTTTCCATCTTCGTTCCTAAAATGTACTAGCCCATCTTTTAGGTTGTACTGTTCTTTTACCTTTGATGTGTGTTGGTCCTGTTGTTGGGAGTATTGCAGACATTCGTAGTCGAACACAGGAAGAGTTTCTATCTTATTCACTTGGGTGTCGGGCGTGAGTTTCGACAGTCCGTCTGGAATAACTTGAAGTTTTCCTGGTTTGTATACAATTTTTGCCGCAAAGTCCTGAATCAACAGAGCCCATCTACTCAACCGTCCTTCAAGTAGCTTGTCCTTGAAGAGATACGTGAGTGGCTTATGGTCAGTTTGGTGGTTACATCGTAGCCGTAGACGATATTTCGGAATTTTTTCAGTCCAATATACCGCTAGGGCCTCTCGGTCCGTAGTGGAATAATTCCGTTGGGGTCCAGAGGGGAGCTGACTGGCATAAGCAATAGGTAATTCCACACCATCTACATCCTGTAATAGGACGGCTCCTAGTCCATAGGAGGAAGCATCTGTAGCTAGGACAAAGGGTTTGGTGTAATCGGGATATTGAAGGATGGGATGACAAGTTAGTCTACCGATTAAAGTTTCAAAAGCATGTTGGTGATCAGCGTCCCAGTTAAATTTAGCATTTTTCTGGAACAAATTGGTAATGGGTTTAGCAATGTTCGAAAATTGGGGGAGTGCTCCAGACATTTCTTATATTCTTCTTTTAATGCTGAAAGGTTTAACTCTAAGGAACTGGAAACACGATTTATAGTACTGGTGGGGAAATCTGAATTTATTTCTACTGTGGAAACAGTTCCTATTCTCTGATTTGAAATTAATTCAATAGGGTTTTTCCTTTATTTAAACAAACAACAGGGATAGCTGAGTTCTGACTATGACTAAGAACTTGAGCAATAAGAACATCTTTCTTGAAATTACTTTTCTCTGTAATAAGAGTGCGATCTGACTCTAATAGTTTACTACTCTTGCTAGGAAACAAATCTTCTCATAAGGTGCTACTGTTATATGCTCTGTAGGGCATATGAAAAACTGTGAATCTGACTCTGGTTGGGTGATTAAAATTTGCCTTATTGGCTGAAAAATCGTTTCAGTTGGATTTCGAATCTCAACTGCTGAGTTTACTGAAAGTGACTGACTGGAAACTGACTGTGTTGATCCTGCTGGATTCAACAACTGGAACTAATTACTCTGGGAGCTAATTTCCAGAGCTGGGCAGTAACACGTTACAGGTAACGGCCGTTACGTAACGCGGTACCTTTTTGTAACGGTAGCGGTAACGGCGTTACATTTCAAATCAAGTAACTCTTTCAGCAACGACGTTACTTTTTTAGGGAAATACGTTCGTTAGTCGTTACTTTTTTATCGTAGCTCGTAATTAGTTTCTTTCGATCCTCACTCATTATTCATTAACCGTTAAAAATTTGTCCCTTCACTATGAGCGAGGTATGCATGTTGGTAGTTGGCATGCTGGCAGCCTACCCCCATCCACCCTCTCCCCCTACACTGACAGCACTGTCAAAGTAAAAAGGCGAAGAACCCTGGAGCAGGGAGGGACTTAAGTTCAACAGAGGTTTCGTCATTCCTCTCATCTGGGCCTTCACGGCACGTTAGCTCTGCATCCTTCCCATCCACTAGCTTTAAAAATATGTTTATTAAACTTAACAGTCCTATACCATCTAGTGCCGCTGTTGAGCGGGTTTTTTCAGTAGGGAAGGATATACTGCGTCCGAAACGAGTCACTTAGATGCAACTTTTGAGAAGCTTGTTTTCTTAAAGGCTAATAAAGATCTTTTGAATAGTAGTTCTTAAGTTTGTGTATTTAACTAATAAATTTCAATTATCATTGCCATGAACAATAACTCATTTGATTCATTTCTTTAGTACTTCGTAGTATTGTTTTGCAAAACTAAACTTTCCTGGTATATTCTAGCATTAGTAAATTAGTATCAATAGTATGCTACATCCTCTGTTATGTTGCAATTCCTAGTAATAAATCTTGCAGTAATTTTGTTTCACTTTTTTGAAAATATTATGCCTTATAAGTCATAACAACGCAATGAAGGCATGCACAGACTTCATAGCCTATGCATTAACCGGTGGATACAAACCAACACATACTCGCACAAGCGAATGTTTATATAATATAATATTTTATGTATATATAAATTATAATATACCTATGAATATCTACAGATCTACAGAAGCTAAGGCTAACAAAGACCCTACGATCCACTCTAAGGTTAGCCCGAGAGAAAGGAAAGAGTAGGGGGTTAAGAGAAGAGAATAAGGGGTTAAGTAAGTAGCAACACCAATTACTCGTGGGTTAACATTCATTCAGGAAAAGAGAAAAAAGACTCACCATCATCATCCGCCGGCCACTGCCGACAAGTCAGAAAAATAGTCGAAGAGAATAGGAGAGGAGTGAAAGATGAAAAGAAGTAAAATAAGAACGCTTACAAACCATGCAAACACAGTCGTAACTCACTGTCATAACATGCAAACTACAGACATGCAAATAAAGAGTTACAGTCATGCAAGTAAGGAGAGAATAAGAAAAAAAAAGTAGGTAAAGTTAAACAAAAAGTGGGTTAGTTTACGCTACGAGCTACATCTACGTTCATATTAGTCTAATTTTTTTTTTATATAATTTTTTTTGCTGGCATATCACACGCTGGCATGTCACAAGCTGGCATTAATCGTCAACAGACTCATCCTCGACCACCATTCCCAGAGCTCCTGTTGCTAATTGTTTTTTTTTTTTTTAAACAACGTTAATATTTTTAAAATGCCTATCTAAACGGTTCTTAAACATATTAACGCTGGTAGTTAACGACTGACGCCGGAAGATTATTCCATTTATCAATTACTTTAAACGTAAAGAAGTTTTTAGCGATATTAGTAATGAAACGTCTGCCACGCAACTTAAATCCATTGTTACGAGTATTGCTATTATCGAAAGTGAAGTTTGTCCTGTCCTAGTTTCGAGTGAATGCAAGTCTAACTCTTTAATCCTAGTTTCATAAGGCTTGTTGCGCAATGACGGAATTAGTTTCGCGGCACGAACCCTTTCTAACCTATCAATATCCTCACGCAAATACGGGCACCAAAACTGAACGGCATATTCTAAATGAGGCCTGACTAAGGACTTGTAAAGGGGCAATATAATATCCTTCGATTTAAATTCGAAATTACGCGCTATGAAGCCTAACATCCTATTAGCTTTTGCGCAAGACTCCAGGCACTGGTTCCTAACTTTTAAATCCTTAGATACGCGTACGCCTAAATCTACTTCCTCGTCAACGCTCGCTAACTCTATCTCCATCATGTACGTGTAATTATTGTTACGAGAACCTATATGCAAAACTTTACAGTTGTCTACGTTAAATTGCACCTGCCACTTATCCGTCCACTTCATAATCCTATTTACATCGTCTTGGAGCCTATTTCTATCGTCCTCGTTAACAACCCTACCGCCTATTTTAGTATCGTCCGCGAATTTTGACACGTCACTAGTCAATCCGACATCTATGTCATTAATATAAATTACGAATAGCAATGGGCCTAACACTGAACCCTGTGGGACATCGCTACCTACATCCAACCACTCCGATTCACTACCATTAACAACGACCCTCTGTTTCCTAGCACGAAGCCATTCCTCTAACAAGTTAGCTACCGCGCGCTTTAACCTTCGCAATTAATCTTCTATGCGGAACTGTATCGAACGCCTTTTTAAAATCTAAATAAATAACGTCAGCCGCTCTATGCCTATCGTATTCGCGCACTATTTCGTTATAAAATTCTAACAAATTAGTTAAACAAGATTTATGGCGTCGAAACCCATGCTGACTACTATTAATCAAATCTCTACTTTCTAAGTGATCGATGATACGATCCCTAACTACGGATTCCAAAAGTTTGCCTACAATTGACGTTAAGCTAATGGGCCTATAATTACTAGGTACCGTGCGGTCGCCTTTTTTAAAAATAGGCGTGACGTTAGCTAATTTGAAGTCTTCAGGAATAATCCCCGTTTCGAGTGATTGATTAAAAATCTTCGTTAAGGGGCCTACGATAACGTCTTTCAAATCTTTCAAATGTCTGTGATAAAAAGCGTCATGGCCTGGAGCCTTGCTAACTTTTAGCCTATCGACATAATGCGCAATCTCACCTTCGTAAACAGTTATTTCATCCAAAATAGTCTCGCTACTAAATGGAACGATATCGTCCACGTCGGGGACATTATTTACGTCTTCTACGGTAAAAACTGTCGCAAAAAGTTATTGAAAATACCCGCCATCGCCTGAGCGTCAGAAGCCAAAGCGCCGTTAACATCCACTAGAGGGCCTATGTTATCTTTAATCGGCTTACGATTATTGACGTATTCAGAAAACTTTTTTGGATTATGTTTACTATCCTCAGCTATAAGTATCTCTAAATTACGCTTAGCATTCCTAACTGATCTTTTAACCTGACGTCTAAGCTCGATATATCTATTAAAGTTAGCTGCCGTGCCATTACAATTATTAAGTCTATACGCTCGTTTATGAACTCGCCTATTTCCCTAGTCCACCACTTGGGCCTACCATGATTTCTAGCGCGCTTGGGCCTACGAGGAATAAACTCCCTTTCAGTATTCCTAAAACTTTCTTTAAACGCCTCCCAATGCAAATTTATGTCATTACCCATAAATAAGTTATCCCAGTCCACTACTCTCATCCTATCCGCAAAACTATCAAAATTAGCCCTACGAAAATCAGGGACTTCTATTACGTTACTATCCTTAGTGTTTTCTCGATAACTTAAACCTAAGAATTTGATGATCACTACATCCTAAACTCTCGCCTAATTCTAAACTATCGACTATATTTTCGCCGTTCGTCATCACCAAATCTAAAATATTGTCACCGCGCTTTGGTTCGGTAAATATCTGTCGTAAAAAATCATCCTCCATGAACTCAATCAATCTCAAACCCTCCTCATTACCAGTAAAAGTCTCGTAATTAACATTACGGCAGTTAAAGTCTCCGACAATTATACTATTCCGATTGTCAATGAAGTTACCAAGAAGTGAGTAAAATCTAGTATCGGTGTCGAAGGGTTGAACGGGAAGTCTATAAACAACAACAAAATTAAAACTAATACTACTCGCCCTAACTTGAATGCATATCGCATTAATTGCTGCCGCAAAATCTAGCTTAACCTCGATAGCCCTAAGGGAATTACGAATGTAAAGCAAAACGCCGCCACCAAACCTATGCAACCTATCATTAGTAAAGAGTTTAAAACCCGGTATATCAAGTTCCCCCGACAAGTCCCGAGTCACGGTATTTAACCACGTTTCAGTGATAGCAACTATATCGTAGTTGCCGGAATAAATTATCGCCTTAAATTCGTTTAATTTATTTCTAATATTATGCGCGTTACAATAAAAGACAAGTTATTTTTTACCACGGGCCGGCGTTTTAAACTATTTTTCACGTCGGGCCCGCGTTCCCCGGACCCACAACGTTTAAAGAAGGCTTCGACCTATACAGCTTTCGCACGTTTTCGTCTATTAACCTACCTAGCCTAGCATTACCTATTTCATTAAAATGCACCCCCATCTTTTATAAAAAGGCTAGGATCACTGAATTCGGACCACAGCTTTACGAAGGGTACATTTTCCTCAGCACAAATCTCTTCTAATTTATTATTAAAAAATATTGTTTTTGACGTAATCCTAAGACCCAACCCGTGCCTAGGGGTAATACCTAGAACTAAAGACCTATCTGACCTCGCCTTCAGGGACCTAATTAACCCCCTATATCTCTCCAAAAGGTCAGGCACTCTCGTATTGGGCCTATACGAGTCGTTGCCTCCTACCATCGTCACCAACATCGAGTGACGGGAGGCAACGTCAATCCTATCCACTTCGTCTCTAGCTCTGTCAACCCTGGCCCCTGGGAGACAGACCCTCCTCCTCTTGGTTGGATGCCGTTCAACGAACTCTTTGTCCATGTGGCGCACTAAAGAGTCCCCAATTAAAATAGTTTCCCCCTCATTCACGTCTCTTTCCAAATGGGCGAAAGGGTTCGAAACCTCGATAGGGGGGGGGGAATTCCTATCACCTAACGTACGCGGCCTAGCTCCACCCTTAACTTCTCTAAATCCCCCCCCATCTACTACTCTCGGACCAACCTTAACCCCTTCCTCAACTCTATCCAATCTTCCCGACAAGCTACCTAAACTAGAAACTAGGTTACGCACCTCACCCTTCAAATTACTAACGTCTTCAACGTTAGTATTGGTTCGGCTTCCGTCAACCGTAGCCCTACCCCTGCCCTCATCAAGCGTTGCAAGTCTTTCCGTTACCTCACGTACACTGCGTTTTATGTCAACTATTTCCTCCATTAACTCGCAAAAGAAACAAACTGATCTCTCGGTAATCGCCATAGGACCGCCGTTATAATCTTTAAATTCCGAATACCACCGGTTTACCCTACACCTAACACACGACGCTTTCTGCGACGGCATCGCGCAGTTAAAAATTAGTTTATAACCGTTACAAGTTCAAATTAAATTAAGCCGGCACGCTATGAAAACTTCTAAATCGCTAAAAACCACTAATATTCAATTACTGGTAATTATTCGTTTTTTGACCCAGTCTCTTTTTATAATGAGAACAAACTTTTCTGGTTAATTTTGAGGTGTTCTGCACGAATCTGCCATCCGTTTCCTGTGCAAATGCGTAGTTTTCGAGATATCGTCATCTTGAAAACTACGCATTTGCACAGGAAACGAATGGCAGTTTCGTACAAAACACCTCAAAATTAACCAGAAAAGTTTGCACTCGTCATTTTCGTTTAAACTAACGAATTTAAACGAAAATATCATGACTTAACCTAACCAATCATCAAGGGCGTACAGTTGACCTAACCGGTGTCACGTACTGAACTGTCCGCAAAACATTAGGACCGATCAATTTGTGATGCGTGATCTTTACGGGGGCTCCGCCCCCGTACCCCCGAGACCTAAATTATACAAATGATAATGTAATAACATGTGCCAACCTTGCATGAGTAGTCCGCTAAATTTCGCCTGCCCTTAAACTGAAACGACGCACGTTTATTTTTAGGATTTTTTTTACGGCACCTAAAGACCTTCTGGTCTTTTCCTAAAATACAAGCACTATTGCATTTAGGGCAGGTCACGGATGTCTTAATTATTCCATGATTGAAAAAAAGGTCTAAACTCTTGTCTTCATCGAGGGCAATATGGCGGATCACGTCTTCAAAATCAAATATGCATAACTGACACGTCATACTTCTAGTCACAAAAAAACCAAACTGAACAGAGTTCAACAGACGAACAAATGCTAAAAATTATTTATTTGTAAAACAGGACAAATTGAATTACGCAGAAGTAGCCAGAATCACCAAAAATAAGAAATATTCACCAAATAGTCGATATATATATATATATATATATATATATATATATATATATATATATATTGAAAAAACACCAAAAATAGGAAATATATTTTAATAAAAAAACACATTTTATACAAATTTGCACAAGATAATATATATATTTTCTTATTCAGTTTTGATTGGTTATTCAATATATATTGCTGTTATAGCTGGGTGTGACTGGGTCAAAAAACGAATAATAACCCAATTACTTAACTATAACAATGTGAATATAAACGCAAGTATATAAAATTCAAAACTTTCCAAAAGTAAAATTCTTAGCAATATACAAAAGTAGATGCAATATCAGAGAGCTCAGGAAATGCGTCCGTTCAGTACAGAGTCTGGCTGATGATATAATACCTTGCAGTAAATCTTGCAGTAATTTTGTTTCACTTTTTTGAAAATAATATGCCTTATAAGTCATAACAACGCAATGAAGGCATGCACAGACTTCATAGCCTATGCATTAACCAGTGGATACAAACCAACACATACTCGCACAAGCGAATGTTTATATAATATAATATTTTATGTATATAAAAATTATAATATACCTATGAATATATATAATATATTTACATTTCATTAAAAGTAACGGTAACTAGTAACGGTGCCGTTACTCGTTACTTTTTAAAAATGGTAACTAACGATAACGGCTTTACATTTAGACTGTAGTAACGGTAACGGTAACGGCATTACATTTATAAAGTAACGAGCACAGCACTGCTAATTTCTGGGGCGGTTGTCCCTCTGGATGCAACCGACTGACTTGAACTGCTATGAACTGGAGTGGATTTCCTATTTCTTTCAGAAATCCGAACTAGACTGATTCTGTTAGCATTAGGCTGAACGTGCGGCACCTGTCTATTGTTCTCATGGAGAGCGTGTGTCCTATTTCTACACTTAACTAATTTTCCGGCTGGGTAAATTTTCCATTGATTCCGGTTGAAGAAATCCAGAACTAGTAAGATATCTGTCTGAAAGGTGGCGAGTGCATCCACAATACAACATTTTGCGGGATATACCGCGTTACCAACTTCTAAATATCATTCAATTTCTCCATATGTAGGTATGGGTGTGCCTGTAACTCCTCTGAGTTGGCACGAAGGTGCCTTAATTTCATATTTATAATCTGTACTCTCTAGTAACTCATCTGCACATTGTTTCTTAATTAATGTCGTATGCGCTCATGTATCTAGGAGAGCGGTTAAATGTTATAATGCTATAATGTTTCAGACCAACAAAGACCCTAGGATCCACTCATGGCTGGTCTACCTAACTGTGTTCGTAATTGTGTATTGTGTATGTCCTCCGTGGTGGCGGAGGGGACCTACAATTTTACGTGGGTTCCGAACCACAAAAACAAGAAATTTATGTAAGCACTGCCTGTACATTGGCAACGACCAATTTTTACAAAACTAAATTATTATCAGTTTAAAACTAATTAATTATCGATTTAAAACTAAAGATAGAATCTCTGGATCCAGAGGATCAAGTCATAATAAACTACTATCCACAAATATGTTACACTCTATATCTATTTATAACCGACATGCAAATATATCAGATCCAAAGAATCCAGTCAATTTCATTACGGTATCCATCAATACTAGTACCTTGCCAACCAAAAATAAGTTACGGTCCATATCGATTGCGGACCAAGTCAAAATTTACCACCATATACATACATTACAATATATATACTTAAGAGGAAAAGTGTAGGTGTGGCTGTAAAGACTGTACAGTAATGTAGAAATGTGTGTGCACCCATTTTGGGTCTCCCATTTCAAGGTGTTTGTGGGGCAAGTGAAGATCATGAGTTTTTCAATACTTCACAGTACTATGGGGGGCACCGCTCGGCAGAGGAATCTCTTTAAATGGGGTGTGTAAGGACAGAGAGTATCCCCTAACCCAAGATGCTGCCTCCTTATATCCCACAACACTTGTGTTGAGATGTGGGATCTATCACCACAAAGCCTTAATTTTACTACCTTAAACTATACCCAATTTATCAACATATGCGTCTAATCGATTTTTAAACATGTTTATAGACGTGCTACTAATTACTTCTATTCTATGCGTAAAAAAGTTTTTGGCAACTGCTGTCTCGAACCTTCTACTTGTCAACTTACATCCGTTATTTCTAGTCCTATTATATTGAGATATTTCGAAAAAGCTATCTCTACGTTATCGAACCCATTCATAATTTTGAAAACCTGGATTAGATCACCCCTTAGCCTCCTAGTCTCGAGTGTTGTCAATTTTAACTCCTTAAGCCTATCCTCGTACGACTTTGACCTAAGCGACGGAATCATCTTAGTTGCTCGTCTTTGAACTCTTTCGATTTTGTTTATATCTTTGCGCATATGCGGATTCCAAAATTGGACCGCGTACTCCAAACGGGGTCTAACTAATGATTTATAAAGAGGAACTATAATATCGTGCGATTTGTACTCAAAATTTCGAGCTATAAAACCTAACACTTTGTTCGCCTTATTGACCGCTGCTGCACTTTGTTTCGCTACTTTTAAATCACCAGTGACTATAACTCCTAAATCTTTTTCCTGCTCTACACTTGTTAAATCTTTCCCTGACATACTGTAGGCAAAATTACCGTTACGCGAACCTATATGCAAAATTTTGCATTTATCAACGTTAAATCTCATTTGCCATGTGACTTACCATTGACCAATCAACGATTTTATTCAGATCTTCCCGGATTTTACCTCTATCTTCGCCATTAATCGCCCTACCACCCAGCTTCGTGTCATCCGCAAACTTTGAAACTGTACTGATTAGGCCGACATCTAAATCGTTAATATATATAAGAAAAAGCAAGGGGCCCAATACAGAACCCTGAGGAACGCCATTCGCTACATTAGCCCAACACGACTCCGCTCCATCAACGACCACCTCTGTTTCCTACCTCGCAACCACTCTTCTAGCGAATTTATTACTACACCCCTGATTCCATGAGCCTTAGTTTTTTCAATGAGTCTTTTGTGCGGCACGGTGTCAAACGCTTTTTGAAAATTTAAATACACTACATCAACCGCCCGATGTCTATCGTAAACGTCAACCACGCTTTGGAAAAATTCTAAAAGATTAGTTTAGCAAGATTTGCTTCGCCTAAAACCGTGCTGTGTATTTCTAACTAGTTTATGCAATTCTAAGTGTTCGACTATACGATCCCTAATTATTGATTCCAGTAGCTTACCTACAACAGACGTTAAATTGATTGGCCTATAATTTCCCGCCGCACCTTTATAGCCTTTATTAAAGATAGGTGTTACGTTTGCTAACTTTAAATTATCTGGTACGCATCCCTGAGAAATGGACGCATTAAAAATCTTTGTTAGCGGCACAACAATGCTATCTTTTAATTCTTTTAGTTGTATGGGATATATGGAATCCGGCCCCGGTGATTTACGCGTTTTCATTTTATCAATATAGCGCATTACCTCTCCTTCACTAACCACGATATCATCCAAAATATTACCATTATCAAAAGGTATTATGGCTATGACCGTAGGGATATTCGTTACATCTTCTATAGTAAAAACTGACGTAAAAAATTCGTTTAGCAAGGTAGCCATTTCCTTGTTTTCAGAAACTAGATCTCCGTTTACATTTTTCAAAGGCCCAAGACACTTTTAACTGGATTTCTATTATTGACGTATTGAAAGAATCGCTTGGGGTTTTCTTTACCGTCACGAGCTATGGAGATTTCAGATTCGCGCTTGGACTTTTTTATTACACTTTTCGCTTCACGCCTTAGAGATATGTAGTTGTTTCGTAACCACAAATTGTCTTTATCGCACTTATGTAGCCTATAAGCCCTATCTCTACTCTTTATAATGTCTCCTACTCTAGAAGTAAACCACAAGGGCTTGTTGTTTACTTTCGCACGCTTAATTTTGTACAGTACACATTCCTCATTTATAGTCCTAAATACTGTTTCGAACGATTCCCACATTAGTTTTGCGTTGGAGTTCCCCATTACGTTTTCCCAATTGACGTGTGACAATTTATTTCGAAATTTACAAAAGTCTGCGTGCTGGAAGTTAGGAATTTTAGTCGAGTTAGCTGGTTTCGAGTGACTTACTGAGAGGACAAACTCTACCATATTGTGATCGCTATTGCTTAACGGTTCTATTACTTGAAGATCAGTAATTAGCCTATCATCCGTAGTTATTACTAAATCTAAAATACTGTCCAACCTCGTAGGTTCCCTAACCTTTTGAATAAGAAAGCTATCCTCGAGAAAATTAACTAAACGATTACCTTCCGCGTCTCCCTGCATTGTATCGTAATTCACGTTGGCGCAATTAAAGTCACCCATAACTAAAGCCTGCTCACTACCGATTATTCTCTTTAGTTCACGATATAACGCTTCGTCCGTATCAGCTGTTTGATTAGGGGGCCTATATATAACCGGAACAAGAAGTTTGAAATCGTTCAATTTAAGTTCTGCTATAGTCGAATATATCGGTTCTGGAATTGTGTGCTTTACTTCTATAACGTTCGCAATATTACACTGCCCAACAAAAAAAAAATTTTTTGCTGCTGATTTAATTCTAAGACCTGTTTCTGGATAATATTGATGTGCTGATTTCAAAAATCACCTTATATTTTGTCCATCACATCTGGTTTTCGTGCAATGTAATATGCCTATTTTGGATGATCCATGAAGGGCGCTTATCAAAATTGATGATTTCTGAGACCTGTTAACAGCTGTTTTGCTGTTAAAATTTTATCTGTGGAATACGCAAATCTGTGCATTAAATCTAAAGGTCATGTACAACATATTAAAATCTTGGGTATCTGTGATTTCCCCAGGTGTGAGCGTGACGTCATGATCCAAAAAGTCTGAAAATTATAAAGATCTTGTAAAGGATTTACTTGTAAACTTTCAGCAGTTGGGTTGCAACATGAGCATTAAAGTTCACTATCTCAACAGTCATCTGGATAAATTTCCAGAAAATCTTGGTGATGTTAGTGAAGAGCAAGGTGAAAGGTTCCACCAAGATATCAAAGTGATAGAAGAACGATACCAAGGAAGATGGGATACCCATATGATGGCTGACTACTGCTGGAGCCTGTAAAGAGATTGTCTTGACATCTCTCATTCTAGGAAGTCCTATAAGAGAAAATTTATCAGCACTGAAAAGTAAGAAAACAAGAAAAAGACAATGTTAAGAAAACTGGTCCCGTTCTTGCTTTAATATGGATTCATTTTTTGCTTATTTAAACACTTTTAATCACTTTACGTGTCAATATTACCATTGTATATTAAAGTTCACTCCCTGCACAATTGTTTACTTTTCCATGCTGATTCTGAGTATGTAAAAACTTATATTTTGAAAAGAAAAAAATTGGGCATAACCCTGCCAAAATGCGATATCTCCAAAATATCCGTATTTGATTGCTCGAAAACCTGACGTGATAGGCAAAAACTAAGGTGAGTTTTGAAATCAGCACACCAAAGTTACCTAAAAACAGGTGTTAGAATTAAATCAGCAAAATTGGTGTTGGGCAGTGTTATCTTTGATATACAGCAGAACACCGCCTCCTCGCCTACCTATTTTATTTTTAACAAAGAGTCTATAACCTTTAATTTGATACTCCCCTACAAAGTCGAGTTTCAGTGCTAAGCCACGATTCATTTATCGCAATTATATCATAGTCTTTACAAGCAATTAAAGAAAAAATTCGTTTCTTTTATTTCGTAGGCTACGAGCATTTAAGGATAAAACCTTCAAATTGTTTGTAACTGTGACACCTTCGCGAGCGCAGGGGAAATTTGTGGGATTTACGCTGGGACCGTTCGAGTTACGGCAGCCTGAAAAGAGAGACAGTATTATGTAATAGTCTTCCTAAACGCGCAGCTCCAACGTCATTAAGATGAAGTCCATCTCCGAGGAACAAGTCCCTCCTGCCGTAGAGACTGTTCCAAAAATTCGCAAAATGCACTCCTTCCTGGTGGCAAAGAGACTTTAGGTTATTGTTAATATAGGTCGCCTTGCTGTAGAAATCGTTACGTTGGATAATTCGAGGAAGTATACCTGTTAAAACAATCTTATTAGTTTTTTCCTTTAATCGTTCTAGTAAGTCCCTGTACCTAGCCAGCAGTTCTTCCGATCTAGAATTTAAAACGTTATTAGTACCGACATGAATAACACGTTGTGCCCTCGGAGGTACCGTCTGTAAATTGGTCAACACTATTAGTTATATCCTCCACCCTTGCACCAGGGTAGCCTACGACGAGGGTTTCTCTCACAGAATTCCTCGAGCTGCCCTCGAACAATGGAATCTCCAACGAGTCGTATTTCCGGTTCATCAGCATCATCGAAACCTAAAACAGGAAACTTATTATTTGTTATTACTGGTAGACATGTCTTAGGTTTTCTCAATGGGGCTCCATTACGCACTCGAACGAAGGGTTGGGAACTAGGGGAAGAGAGAGGGCTATTAATACTATTTATATTGCAACCTCGTATTGCTGCAATTTATTATTAAATCTAGTAGGTTCGCATCTGTTATCCTGATGGGTAGTTCATGTGTGTATGTGGGTTTATTACTGCTGTTTAGGAGGGAGGAAGTTGAACTGCTGCCTCCAAAGTGGAAGTGGGATCCAAAAAATAACTTGATCTGACTTCTATGGGAGGACCTGAGTCATATGCTATGGGATCACCATACACTGAAGGGTCTTCTTGGAAATTGTACTCTGGGGAAACTGATTCTTAGTACCGACATGAATAACACGTTGTGCCCTCGGAGGTACCGTCTGTAAATTGGTCAACACTATTAGTTATATCCTCCACCCTTGCACCAGGGTAGCAGTAACGGCGCCTACGACGAGGGTTTCTCTCACAGAATTCCTCGAGCTGCCCTCGAACAATGGAATCTCCAACGAGTCGTATTTCCGGTTCATCAGCATCATCGAAACCTAAAACAGGAAACTTATTATTTGTTATTACTGGTAGACATGTCTTAGGTTTTCTCAATGGGGCTCCATTACGCACTCGAACGAAGGGTTGGGAACTAGGGGAAGAGAGAGGGCTATTAATACTATTTATATTGCAACCTCGTATTGCTGCAATTTATTATTAAATCTAGTAGGTTCGCATCTGTTATCCTGATGGGTAGTTCATGTGTGTATGTGGGTTTATTACTGCTGTTTAGGAGGGAGGAAGTTGAACTGCTGCCTCCAAAGTGGAAGTGGGATCCAAAAAATAACTTGATCTGACTTCTATGGGAGGACCTGAGTCATATGCTATGGGATCACCATACACTGAAGGGTCTTCTTGGAAATTGTACTCTGGGGAAACTGATTCTTCAACGGGTACCTCTACGTACCGAACCATCCGACCTTGCTGATTATATTGGGGTCTGGACATCGGGTAACAGTGTGGTTGACCTTGTGGTCGTGATCTGTTTGGTGGGTGGTTCTGTTGAGGCTGGGAACTAACTGGTTTCTGAGAATTGGAGGGCTTTTGGGAACGTTGGTGATTTGATCTCTGGAAGTGGGGCGTTTCCTGCAGGGACTTTGTCAGCACATTTTTGTCGGTCGCCACGGCGATGACTATGTTCATGACAGTGGGAGCAATAATGGGAATAATTGTATTGACTCATCATGTACCCAAAACTATCGCAATTAAAACCACTGAGGAGGAGGGCGTGCATTCTGGGTTTGTGGGGCTTGTTTCTCAGGTGGTGTTCCCTGCATCGGCCTAGATTTATGAGGGTGTTGTTGTTGTTGCTGCTGCTGCTGAATGTAATGTATTGGCGTCTCTCTACCCTTCCGGTAATTCTGGCTCGCTAAGTCTGGGTAATGTTCCCTTGTTTTATTTATGGTTTCACTTACTGGTTTATCAATATTTAGACACTCTTGAAATTTCTTTTTAGGTGCTACGGGTAGGTTTTGGTAAATGGATGCTGCTACTATTAGGTTTCTTTGCTTTGAAGTGAATGTATTGTCGCATGCATTTTCTGCAGCTCGGAGGGCTTCTACGAGTTTGTGTGTTCGTGTAATAAAATTATTTAAATCTTCGTGTTGTTCTTTCTTCCATTTAGCTTGGAAGACAGCTTCTAATGTGGCCAAAGGTTGTGCGAGTGTTATTTCTTTGAAAAATTCTAATAAGTGTTTTTTAAAACTGTCCCAAGTTGTAGCTTTGCTAATGGATGGGACGTATGTAACTGTATCATGGGCATTCCCCTATTTAGGGTCAATAAACCTCTTAGCTTCCCTAATATTTATGTCATCATCTGTGATGTTTTCGCGTAAAAAATGCTGTTCTAGAGACTCAATCCAAGGTCTTACGCGCGGTTCAACGAAGTTATTATCTATGGTTCCCTTAAAAATTATGACAGTGTGGGGAAGGTTTACAAGTCTACCTAAGTTAATGAATGTTGGGGAAGCGATTTGAGACATGTTGGCTTGTGCTTGATCTGAAGTTTGCATTTTTGGAAATATGTTTGAAGGGCGCTGGAAAAATGGGTGTAGGGGAATTTTCAATGTCAGAAAGCGCACCGTCTGAATCGCTCATATGTGAAGGTACTGTTAAGGTATTTTAATTTGGTCTGCTTGACCGATCTTAATCTATGGAATGTTCACTTGAGTGGCTTTCCTAACTACTCTGTCTAAGAAATACACAAATAAATGCACAACAATTTGCCTAACTAGGGAAAAATTTGAAAAAGTTGTAAACAAAATAATAAAAAAATGCAAACAAAATTTCACTCGAATGTACGGTAATATTATGATTGGCACATTAAATAAAATTATTCTATGCTAACTATAATAGTGGAAATAACTCGGGTTCAATAAAAAGAAATGTATCACTGGTGTATGGAGTGTTCAGTGTTTTGTGTTGATTCTGGCTTGATACTAATTATTAACTGTTAATTATACTGTCTTCTCAAATGTTTAGTAATTAATTTGAAAAAGAGATCTGTACTTAACAAGATTCCTACGGCGAAATCCTTGAAGGCGTGTCCTGAAGACGTGTCTTGCTGGCTATTTGTTTCTGGACGAAGAATGGGCGTGGAAATCTTGGAGTCAGGACACACCGGTCGAATGATGGACGTGAAGAACTGGAAGTCGTGACACACCGGTCAAATGAATGTTGGTTCTAGTTCCAGGGTCTAGAAGACTGGAAGAATCCTGGTTGGAGAGGTCGCCAGTTGTGAACCCCTCCGTCTATGGCCTTGGGCGGTTCGAAGTTGATGAGGGTTCTGGTTAGGTGGCAGCAACGGATTTGTTACTCTGGAGTATCTGGTACCGTATAAGGAATCGCAAAAGTTTCTCTTATACTACTCTCCGATTTCTTCTTGTAGTGGATCGGAGGATTCTGTGGAGCTTAATATATTCTCTGAAGGTTCCCCGATTCTTCTTGTAACGTATCGGGAAATTATTTTTCTCTATTTAAGACTAAGTTCTCGGAAGAGAGCAAGGCTCGAAGGAGAAGACAAAGATATTCTCTTACTGTAGTTTACTGCTAAAATGTAACAAGTAATGCTCAGCCTCTAAGTTAGATCAGACAAATCAGAATGAATATTTGAAAAGTTGTTCGGCTTTATATACTGAATTTTTGCTGACATCATTATTATTTAATGTTGACTTGTTTTGTTTTTTATTCTCAATAGGCTGCATTATTTTTCAAAATATTTGAAGATAAGGTAAATATTTTAGCTGTAGCAATGTCTAGACAGATAAGCGAGATATTTAAAGATGAAGCCATATTTTTATTTTAAACCGCATATTGACAGATCTGATGTTATCATGATCTGCCGAGTTAACTAAAAATGGAAACTGAAAGATGCATTTTATTATGAATTACAATTTAACATGCATATGAGCCAAAAATTAAATGCTTAAGATTTAAAATTAAACGTTAAGTAAGACATAATTTCATCTTTTACAACGAAGAGAGAATGTATACAGACAATGAACATTGCAGAATTTAACAAGATTACATTATTAAGCTAAATCTAAAAAAATTATTAAGTAAATTAAAAAGAAATAATTCACCAGTTATTCAGCAGAAATAAAATAGAAAGCGTATCAAAAATTTTATCCGAACTTCGTCAGCGTTATGCTAATTTGGACTCTATATATACAAATGAATATAAGAATATAAATATATAAGAATATAAGGATTATATAAATATACGAAATATATAAATATATGAATTATACGAATGAATATAAGAATTATATAAATGAATATAAGATATGAATATAGGAATTATTCATTGTTCATTTTTACACACACACACACACACACACACACACACACACACACACATATATATATATATATATATATATATATATATATGATAACTCCGAATGGTTTCCTGAGAAATTTTTACGTTACCCAGACCGTTCCATGCACAGTTTGTGTAACACACACACACACACACACACACACATATATATATATATATATATATATATATATATATGAGAAAGAGAGAGAGAGAGTTACAAGGACAAGAAGTACCTCAAAAGGCCTTGCGGCCTTATCGAGGAGGTACCAATGGCAACGGGTGCCAGGGAAAAATCCTACACATTGTCACAACTAACTTTTAGAACAGCCACCCAAGAAGAGAGTAACACACATTCTCAAATAGTGTGCAAGATTCGGTCTAACCTTTTCTTGAAATGATCCACAGAGGAACTGTTGACAACTTCTGAAGGTAGCCTGTTCCGCGTGTCACAGATCTTATAGATAAAGTAATTCCCACACACACTAGTCCTAAACCGTTTCAAATCCAACTTCCAACCATTGTTGCAAGTTGAGTTATCATTTAAACTAAACATGCTTCTAAAATTGACATCGTCGAACCCGTGTAAGGACTTGAAAACCTCGATGAGTTGACCGCGCAGCCTCCGAGTTTCCAACGAAAGCAAATTCCAGCCCATATGCCTAACGGAAGGGATTAACTTTGTGGCCCTCGCCTGCACTCGCTCCAGCCTTTCAATGTCTTTCCTGAGGCTGGGCGACCAGAAGTGCACAGCATACTCCAGGTGCGGCCGAACCAGGGAATTGTACAGAGAGAGCACAATCTCTGTTCCGAAATCGAAATTGCCTCCTGATATAATCCAACAGCTTCTGGGCTTTCTTTTCCACCTCTACGCACTGTTTGGTAAACTTAAGGTCGCTGCTAATTACCACACCCAAGTCCTTTTCCAAATTAGTGGCCTCAATATTACTCCCCAACATGGAGTAGTCCGACTTGGAATTGGTGTAACCAATGTGCATGACCTTGCATTTACCCAAGTTAAATGGCATTTACCATTTTTCGGACGGTGCTAGGACAGTTTGTTACCGGACATTTCGCTACTGGACATTTCGCTACTAGGTCTGTTCGTTACTAGGTCGCTTCGCTACCATATTCAAAAAAGTTTGTTAGTTAGTTGGTTAGTTGGTCACGCCACGTGGTTTACATCCAAACCACGCCCATACGAAAGTTTAATGTTTTTCAAATTTTTTAGATATATTCAGTTTCGTTTGTACCAATCTCACGACAACAAGTAAAGTGATTGTAACTGTGTTTTCTAAGAACTCAGAAGTGTACAAAATAATTGAAAATATATACTGCCCGATTCTAAGAAATACAAGTGTTAACAAATAACTTATATAACTGTGCTTTCTAAGAACTCACAAGTGTACAAAATAATTGAAAATAAATACTGCCCGATTCTAAGAAATACAAGTGTTAACAAATAACTTATATACAGCTTTGTTTGTGCCCATTCAACTCTATTTAGTTTTATAATTGCTGATTTGCCCTTAACAGCTAATATGCCACGCATCTTGACTTCAAAAAGGAATAGAATAAAACTGATTGACGATCTAAACTATATCTGTGACAAACATAAACAGAATGCTGATGGTTCGAAGCAGTATTGGATGTGCGAGAATCGCACGTGTAAGGCCAGGGTACACACCTATACAGACGACGAAGAATATACCATTATTAAGACTGTTAGCAAGCATAACCACAGTGCAACCGCTTCAACTGTAAATGCAAGAATTGCACAGCAAAACATAAAAGAAAAATCAGTTTCTACTCAAGATGCTTCTCGGACCATTATATCCCGTGAAACGGCAAGTTTGAATCAATGTACTTTAGCAGAACTTCCCATGGTATCATCTATAAGCAGCAGTATCAGACGTTGGAGACAAGTACAAAACCAGTCTCCTCCAATCCCACAAACACGACATGGTTATCTCATTCCGAATGAGTATTCTACACTCAATTGTGGCTCGACATTCCTCCGGTATGATAGTGGGATAGACGATACACAAAGAATTTTAATATTTGCAACATATCAAGCTCTTGAGGACCTTAAGAAATTCAAGACTTGGACTGGAGATGGAACATTTAAGTGTAGTCCCAACATATATTATCAATTATATACTCTTCACATTCAAGCCAAAGACTTCAGTGTTCCACGACAGTTTGCTCTACTTCCCGACAAGACTCAAAACACTTACAAACGACTTTTTGATAAAGTGAAAGAACTACTACAAAACAATGAACCTGCACATATGGTAATGGATTTTGAAAAGGCAGCAATCAATAGTTTCGTAAATGTGTTTCCTGATGCGAATATTACGTGTTGTTTGTTCCATCTAGCACAGAATACCTACAAACAAGTTGTACAAGCAGGTCTAAAGCAAAGATACCATGAAGATGATGATTTTAGCCTTAAGATTAGATGTTTTCCTGCACTTGCCTTTCTGCCAATTAATGATGTCATAGAAGGCTTTGAAGAGCTCATTGATGATGATGACATTCCACAAGAAATTGTCTCCTATTTTGAAACTAATTATATAGGAGGAGTGAGAGGTCGTGGTCCGTCAAGAAGGAGATTAGATCCACTGTTTTCTATTGATTCCTGGAATGTTTATGAAAGGTCTGTAAATGGAATGCCCCGAACAAATAACAACTTGGAAGGTTTTCATAGTGCACTCAAACTTTCTGTGACAAGTTTACATCCAAACATCTGGACTCTGATTAATGCCTTCAAACAAGAAGAAGCATTGGCAAGCATTTGATGCTATCCCACGCTTCCCTCTCATAAACAAAATACTCAACACAAACATGCACAATAACACCAAAAGGTGGCTAAGCAACTATCTTTCAGGAAAATACTCGCATGTCACATTTAATGGCAAGTCATCCAAAAACAAGCTTTTTCCGAACGGGGTCCCTCAAGGCTCTGTTCTCTCACCAACACTGTTCAAGTTATACATGTATGACATTCCAACACCCATAGATAACAAGCTTACCTTATCATCATATGCAGATAACATCACTCTAACATCCACCCACAACAACATCGACACCGCTACAAATAACCTACAAACATACATAAACAGTATACAAGACTGGCTCACACACAATAGACTCAAAGTAGCGCCCACAAAATCAACCATCACCTTGCTTACAAGCAACACAAAAGAACACCAGATAACTCCACAACTTACACTAACCAACAACAACATTCCGCACACTCACAGGACCAAAATACTTGGGGTCACATACAACACATCATTATCTTTTGCAAACCACATTCAGGCCATTAAAAACAAATGTACATCAAAACTTAACACGCTTAGGGTACTAACAGGCACAAACTTTGGACACCAGCATTATCTGAAACACACACATAAACATCTTACAGACAATACAAAACAACGCACTTCGTATCATTACAGAATGTACTCAAACAACGCCAATAGAACACCTGCACACAGAAACAAAAATATTGAAAGTTAGGGAACATTTAGACCTGAGGGGTACACAATTCATGGCAGCAGCCACAACTAACCACAACACCCTTGCCACTACATGTACAATCATGCACTAACACCTCGCGCTATTAAGGTAACCCCAGAGAGATATTATAACCAAATACTCTATTCCATACCACGCCCCACAGACATCACACAGTACAGAAAACACATACACACACACCTAACCCACAAAGCACTGACACGATTCTGTCCGAATGCGGTCCTAGGTGCGAAGCCGCCACCCATTGACAGGTCAGAGACCAGCTTGAGCAGATCAGATCGAGTTAACTTAGCACGATTCCGATGTGGACATCACCCCAACTTACAGACATAAACACAGACCAGACAACTCCACAGACGACACCTGCCACCTGTGCCAGGACACACCACAAATAATTGAACACATTATGACAGACTGTACCGCTCTAGCACAACATAGAACACAACACATCACTAGTGCGCTGAACCTCTGGTCCACTCCGGAGAGGGCGATCGGTTACCTGCGTGCCGCCGCCTTGCTCGATCAGGGTGGGCTGATCGGTTAACCAACAACAACAACTATGAATGTATGAGTACAGATGAACGTGAAGATTTTGACCGCTACTACACCATTTTTAATGAATCTAATCCTTATAATATAGCTGATGAATGATGCGCGCGTGCTTAGAGTACGTTTCCAGGCTTTTAGAAGGATGTACAATACATAGACCGTTTCAAATGCGATCCATTGCAAGTCGCAACCAAGATCGCCTCATTATGTTTTACGGTGTTCAAGAATAACTTCATGCCTAAAGACACCTTAGCCGTCATTCACAGAAACAATCCCCGCAGTTATGGGCACAAGGTATTTACTGGCTTACAGCAGCAGACAGGTGTATACATAAAGCATGCCCGCAACACGGGGGAAGTACCCATTAAGGTTAATGGTCATGTTTTTTGGGTTGATGGTCTAGGCGAAAACCTTGTCACTGGTGAGAAGACTGTGTACTCCTTTAACGGCTGCTGGTGGCACGGATGCCACCGTCTTGAGTGTTGAATCGTAGGAGATATCCACGGTAGATCTCCTGCCGACAGTCTTTCATGGACCCGCACCCGCGATCAACTTATAGGCTCCCAGTTCACTCACAAGATCTTGTGGGAGCATGAGTGTGATGCACGGCTGGAAACAGATGGACAGTACCGTGAAGAAATAAACACGATCAAGCGTTCAATGGTGCTGGATCCTCTCAAATGCCGTGATAGTTTGTTCGGAGGGCGTACAAATCCCTTCAAGCTACACTTTCCGCCTACGGAGGGCGTGAAACTCCATTACTACGACTTCTGTTCTTTATATCCCTACGTGATGAAGAACAATCCGTACCCCGTAGGTGCACCTGAGAAACTGGTATGATCTGACCTGCCCCCCCATCGAGGTGCTCTCCACCAATTTGAACGGGTACTATTTCGGCCTTTTTTTTCGTAGATGTGCTTCCCCCACGCGATTTATGAATGCCGATCTTACCCGTCGTTATAGATCACGAGCTCATGTTTCCCCTGTGCGTGAAGTGTGCAGAGGAGAATAATGGGGAGTGTAATCATACAACCAACCAGCGTAAGATCAGAGGTGTATATATAAGCCCTGAGCTGGACCTAGCCGTTCGCCATGGTTACAGAATATTGAAGATACATGAGGTGTGGAGGTTTCAGAAGCTACTCAACCTTTTCACGCCATATATAAACACCTTTCTGAAGGTAGAAGCATCAGAGTATCCACGAGGAGTTGATACCGAAGATGAAAAATCGGCTTATATTCAACGTTACCCTGACCGTGAAGGTATACAGCTTGACCGTTCCCAAATTGTAAAGAACCCAGGCAAGCGCTTTAATGAAAAGTTGTGTCTAAACAGTCTTTGGGGAAAATTTGCACAGGATACTGACAAGGGGAACGTTCATTTGGCTCAAAGTTATAGTGAAGTCTGGGATTATGCCAATGCTCCCGATAAAGAGGTGATGGAGATCGTGAATGTAGGTAATACTTACATAATAAAGTACAACAATACCGAATTGGGCACCGATACCTCACGGGTTACAAACATACCTGTAGCCAGCTTCACAACGGCCTACGCACGCATCAAACTTTGGGGCTATTGCATTCTCTTGGTCGGAGGGTTTTGTACGAAATACAGATACTGTGATATTCACAGCGAGGAAAGGTGAATACATGCCTCCTATTGGTGAATTCCTTAGGGAGTTAACTGATGAGATCAAGGATGAGTATGGAGACATCGCATACGCCGACTCTTTTGTCTCAACAGGACCAAAAACTTATGGGGTACGGGTGAGGGTGGGGGAGGATATGAAATATATCGTGAAGGCTAAGGGTATCACGCTCAACCAAGCGAATCGGCGGGTCGTTAACTTTGAGTCGTTGAAGGATCTAGTGTGCTTGGATAATGATGAGAGCGACCAGCCATCCCAACTAACTGTAGGGACCCACAATTTTAGGGCGCAGAAGTTGGGGGGCGTGAAGGAACTTAGGGGTACAAAGGTGTGCCGTAACACCTATAGGAAACGTTACCAGGTGTCTGGTACGTATGATACCGTACCCTTTGGATACCATAATCTTTGATTGTTATATATGTCTATTGTTAACGATATGTTTATTTATTACACGTATTTGTAAATATACGAGGTGCGATCCAAAAGTTCCCGGACTGTACCGACAAAAAAATGTAGGCTTACCTTAGGTTCTAATTACTGCTGTACCCTTCGAAGTAGTCCCCTTGGGAGTTGATACAGTGGGCCCAGCGATTTTCCCACTGCTGGAAGCACCTCTGGAACTTCATTTTGGGGATGTTGTTCAGCACCTCGTGCGATTCCCCCTGAATCTCCTCGATGTCGTCAAATCGTCGCCCCTTCAGCGGATCTTCATCTTGGGGAACAGGAAGAAGTCACAAGGGGTTAGGTCGGGGAAGTAGGTGGGTGGGGGACCACTGCCATGTTTTTGGCCAAAAACTGCTCCACAGACAGAGCGAATTTGGCAGCGATCTGACTCATGTTGAGTTCCTCCATGAGAATGCGTTGGCATGAGCCAAACGATAGGCCAACGATGCTGCAGATGTCGTTAATCGTTCGCCGACGGTCCTCGTGGATGGCCTGACGCACTTTTTCAATACTTTCGTCGGTTCTGCTGATTGAGGGTCGACCAGAACGTTCAGAATCCTCAACCAACGTTTGCCCACGTTTGACCCGCGAGAACCACTCGAAAGTCTGGCTTCTGCCCATGGCGTCATCACCAAATGCTTGTTTAAACATTTCGTGGGTCTCCGACGCGGTTTTGCCGAGTTTGAAGCAAAACTTGATGCACACGCCCTGCTTCTTCAAAGTCTGCCATTTCTCTTCTCGCAAAAATCGCATAAAACCACTAACACTAACGCACAAAAACGCTCGTGAAAAAAAACGCACACTGCTTCACGATAAAGCTGTTTAGTGCTATCTAGCGGCCCAAGTCCGTACTACGTCCTGTTAGCGCTCCACGCTGCCAGTCCGGGAACTTTGGGATCGCACCTCGTATATACCTTAAATATTTCGTTTATTAAATAAATCGTGTTTCAATTAGCATTTCACTTTCTCCTTTGTCTGTGTGTGTGTGTGTGTATGAGTGTACAGGAGAAAATTCTAAGCTCCGCCCAGCGTATGTACAGGAAAAAGTTCTAAGCTCCGCCCCCTGTGTGATCGGTCACGTGACTCCTGCTATTACCTGGGCATATCTCTACCTTGCGTGCTCAGTTGACCGCTGCAAGCCCTCAGTCTCAGACGTGCATTTCCCCACGTAGACGAAAAATAGTAATGGCTACCTTTAATATTGCGTGTTCGACGTTCATGAAGTGATATTCGGCAAAGTGTGGAGATAAAGTTACTGAATGGCTCCTTATTCCACCCTCCTTTGATACTTTTAAGGCTACATTGAATTGTGCGAAGGAACAAGAGGTACAAATACGGTACGGCTATTCTGGCGAAAGCATTGCAGGATTTCGTGGTACAAGCGATGTATTGAACTATGTTGTAGGACTAAACTTTATAAAAGCTTACATATACCGTGAAGTGGAAGAAACAACACGTGCAGAAGAGAAGCAACGGTTATGGTTAATGAGTCTTGTTGATGAGTGGTGTGACAAGCGGTATTATGTCATGCTGCATCATACCGAGTACTCGTATCATGGAGAATATGAAGTATTTTTACCACTACATTAATATATATCATGACGTGGTTTGTAGTGAGGTTGTGGCTAAAGGTCTGCGTGAGTTTTTAACAGAATTTAGAGATGCGTATCGCCTGCTAAGCAAAAAGGAAAAATATGGTCATATGTTTCTCTCAAATAGTGTGCCGGAGTGTGAATAAAATGTGTTTAGTTCGTGAAAATCCCACTGAACGAAAATGTCTGGTGCGTATTCTGGGGAGTGGGAGTGATAAAACATTAAAACCGGTATTGCTTCATGTATCGGAAAATTTCTCAAAACACCTCCCCAATATAATGGGTTACAAGTATTCACGTTGGAACAACGCCGTACACGTTTCATCAGCTTATGGTGTGACTCTCCTCCCGTCGAGCCGATCCGCTCGCCTGTGGCTCATAGTCATTTCAGAGCTTGAACGGAGTGGATGTGTACTCCTCGAATACAATGGAACTTCCTTTGAGCAGCATTCTCAATGCCGTGTACGATGTGTCCGTGACGAAGTCATTGCGCGTGTTCAGGCGTAAAACCGGTGCCATTAACTATGTACTGGAAACGACTTGTAGACAAACAAACTCTGGTAAACGGAATGTTGTTTATTTAAATGTTGAGATGAATAGTCTTCGTGGTAGTTGAGAAGTGGTGAGGATCGTTATAAAATACCTGCAGGTGTAGGTACAAAAAGAGCAGATTAGTGATACCCCCCGTCATACCATTGTTTGTACGTTATGTACAAATAACGATCAGCCATGCATTGATATACGACTGATGTGGAAGAATGCTTCTGATAATAACGTTCTTGTCTCCACGCGAAACCGTTTCATCCTCGACAGAATGTTTGAAATCATCGGTTTCCGAAAGCTGAAGCCTATATTAGACGCGCGTGTTACGGATATGCTTTATTTTGATACGGTTCTTGAATACGCATACACCGGTCTGCTCCACGGGTTTACCGAGTGTAGGACTGAACAAAGCGAGAATCGTCTAGACCTGGATGCTTATTTAAAAGGTTTAGACTCTGAAATATCATGAACTTTGGTACAAAGCACTTTAGCGGTATAGGGCTGAGCTCACCTACACTGTTCACCCTGAAGAACTATTTTTTTATATAATGAGCAGCTGTCGTTACGACTTAGAAGATTATTTCAACTGCCGCTATGCATTGTGAAGATGAGTTCACGATTGAAAGGCTCGGATCGGTAAGAATAAACAATCGATTGGAAAGGAGTGTTTATAAACTTGTATTTAATAATGATGTTGTGGCTAATGATGACCTCTTTGTGCGTGCTTTTGAATGTATTCTAGCCGTGTTTAAAGATAACTTGCCAACCGAATGTAACGTGGGCACAAAAATAGTATTGAACGATATGAAGGCCATTTACATCGAGTATAGGTATCCCTACAACTTGAGCGGTGAAATAATGTTAAATCGTATTTACTGCGTAGTGCAAAGCAATAATGATGTGACTGTAGACTCGATTACGTGCGAATTTAGTGTTTTAATTAAGCACAGTAGAACATAAAGTGAATGTATTTTGATGTATATTCATTTTCAGTATATTTAATTATTTAATATAATTGTGTGTATATATATGTATATATATATATATATATGTGTGGTGTGTGTCTATTATATATATATATATGTATATGTGTGTGTATATATATATATATTTCTCCTGTACTATTATATTGATGGTTATACTCCATCGTTTTGTATTATATTACTTTTTATTTTATTTTTTGATTATATATATATACTATTATTATTATTTTTTAAATTTTTTGATCAGATATATTCCATCGTTTGTATAGACTGAACTATTGTATATTTATTTTCTATATATTTCGTGAAATTGATTCCAATAATTCGTCTAAATAAACAGAATGATGTAATGGTGTTTTATTGAATTCTTTTGGTTGTATATATAAACGATATTATTTAATTATATGTATACCAAATGGCTGGTTACGCCTTCTAAACCGACTGGCGGATTTCTAAGCTAACTGTCAAGAATATATGCTTTAATTAAATAAATAGCGCAATCTGGTAACTCAACCCTAATAATGTACACCTGAACAAGCCATTTACGTCTTCTAAGCCAGATTACGCCTTCTAAGCCAACTGGCTGATTTACACCTTGTAAGACAGCGGGTGCTCGGATGAACTCTCATTATGCGTCTGGCTGGAGCCAGGCGAACACCCCTCTCTCCTTCTTAGGTTAAGGCTTAGGTTAGGGTTTCCCTTTGAGGGGTGAGGACATCCCATCTTCACCCCTAAAGACCCTCCTCCTCCTTTCTCTCCCTCTCTTAGGTTAAGGTTACCCCTTTGGGGGGAGGTCATCTTTCCTTCTCCCCCCCAAAGCTCCCTTCCCCTTCATTGCAGTTTGGGGGATAACCCCTCCCCCTCGTTGCATAACCCCCTCCCCTTTGCATCATTGATCAATATTTGCAACATTGTATTGCACTCTCCCATTTTACGCCCATACTACTACGGGTCCCTGTATCTATTTCCGTGTACTTGTCTTTTATGAAGAATGAAAGCATCCAGTCTATTTTGAACATATTTACACTTTGGCTTGAAACAACCACCGATGAAAGTTGTTTCCAGAGATTAACTATTTTAGAAAAGAGAGAGAGAGAGAGACTCCTCCTTCAGTCTTCACCTATTTTTCCTCAGTCTCCGCCTATTCTTTCAGTCTTCACCTATTCTTCCTTGTGAACACACGCGTTTATCAAGTGTACAGTATCAGTTAGTTTGATAAGTTATTTTTTAGTGAAATTAACTCACCAGTAAAGTGATATATTTACAATGATATAATTTACTTAACATATCTAATTTACCTTGTTTTAGTATTCAATTATAGCTGAATTCACTTTATTTATTAAAGTCATAGTTAAGGTAACCAAAGTGGTGCCATAAAGCTTTTTTGCTGTGTCCTGCGAAATATTTCGCAGGTGTTAATCCATTCGAGGCGGGTTGCAGACAGCATTAAAGCAGTTAAAGTAAAGCGTTGTTCCATAAGACTATTTTTCCTTTGCCTTGAAGATTGTATTGAGGTGTTAATCCCTTCCGAGGCACGAAGGCTAGAGAGCATGGGAAAACGGTCACCCTCTCAAAAATAGATAAGTTCTTTACTTTTGCATTCCCTTTTATTTAAGTATTGCAAGCTGCATTAAAAATATACAAAATATGACAGGGCCAGGTAAACTGAAAGCCGAATGCTTTAAATGTAAAGTTCAACATTGGTGTGTTGTCTTTTCTGAAGGTAATTTCAGCGTCATTACAACTTTGAGTGTATGTTTGTTTTGTAGACTTAAAGAAAATCATGGAAAAGAAACTAAGGGGCTAAAAGAAATTCTAAAAAATCTTGAAGCTCGGATTGTGGCACTGGAAATTCAAACCAGTGGGCAAGGCAAGAGTGAAAACCCAACTTCGGATATAAATCCTAAAGTTGAAAGTTCAGAACAGAGCATGGCCCCTTTGGAAACCACAGTGAGTATTCCGAAAAATAGGACAAATGAACAAGAATTCAAGGTGGTCAAAATTAAAAGACCTTCGAAGCCGAAATATAAAGATTCTGAACCCATTACCATAAAAACTTGGTTTGACTTGCTGACAATAAATCGGGAATTAGACATTAACGTCAAAACTAAAAGTTGCCCCATCATTGTACAGTTGCCCGCATATGTAATGTTCCTCGCCTCACAGGCGATTCCGTACATGTGGCATCGCAGTAGTGTTAGTCAAGGTACCCCAACTGGGGGAAGGTGGAGGTGGAGGGGGGACAACCGAGTCCAACAACATATAACACAGACATATATACCATATCTAAAGGATAATTGAATGTGCAGTCATTGACATGCAGGTAATTATAATGTAATATCTGTGTTCATACAGTAAAGATAAACAATTAATATGATCGTGAACAGCGTTGAACTCCATGTAGTTTACTAGTCTTATACAGAAATAAGGTTCCATTATGATTACTACTGCAAATCTCTATGAACAGCTACTACAATATAACTTTTGGATCACCTGAAGATCAGGGCCCCCAGCCTTCTCTAGTTAGCCTTATAAGGCTAACTAACGAAAATATCACGACCTAACCTAACTAATCGTTAGGTCAACTGTACGCCCTTGACGATTGGTTAGCCCGTGAGGCGACGATTGGTCGCCCGTGAGGCGAGGAACATTACATATGCAGGAAACTGTACAAGTGTACATGTTGGTAACAATGACGTTTTTTAGAGAGGGACAGGAAGGCAGACTGAGGCCACTGTAAACGAGTTTAAAAACCTAACCGATAAGATTTAAAAAAAGACTGACATGGGAATGGTTGTAAGAATTCTCCCAAGAATGCATGCTAGTGGATGTATTTTAAGCAAAGCTGTTAGCATAAACAATAGAGTTAAACGCATTTGCGAGAAAAAAGGAATAAAGTTTGTCTATTGTTGGCTACATTTTTCGATAACGGGGGGTACTTTTGTTCCGATCGGATTTATTTTAATCAAAACGTAAGAAGAGATATGGCGATCTTCTGAACATTAAGTTGTATAATCTTTTTAAATTAGGACCCCCTAACCAGTAGTTGATTACTCCACCAGTAGTTAGTCCTACTCCGCCAGTAGTTAATACCACTAGTGACTCCTTTTTTTAAAGGAATTTTTACTGCTGGGGCAAAAGTCAAAAGGGCACCTAATCGTGTAATAAAAGAACACTTAATAAATGTAAAAAGGGCACAACAGAAGAAAAATGTAGAATAATCTCATTCGTGCCTTATATGACAGTAGAAGAAAGAGGGAAAGGAACCCAAACAGAGAGAGAGAGAAAGGAGGGAAACTTCATAATATTATTAAGAAGATACTGTATATTGGATCAATGAAAGAAAGCCACCCCCAGCCTTCTTTAGTTAGCTTTATAAGGCTAACTAACGAAAATATAACGACCTAACCTAACCAATCGTCAAGAGTGTACAGTTGACCTAACTTATTATTATTTTTTTTGGGGGGGGGGAGTTCAAAATCCCAGCTGAGCCGTGAACAGCCGAGCTCTGAAGGGCCAGTTCAACCTACAGCCCAAGTTAAGCTAGATTAAAAACTTACGGACTTGGAGGTCCTACTAGGTCCTACCTCAGGGTTGCTGACTCGATGTGGGCCTACCTTAAGCCTCAGTTGCATGAATTTAAGATAAAAAAACAAAAGGGGCACTAGTTATGGTCTTCTTTCTAAACCTTGCAACAACAACACAACCTGCACCATTGCACGATGCAACAATCTTGTATCTAAACAACCAAACTGAATTGCAAGAGAGCTCTCTATAAGACCACACCCTGTAAGTATTGCATTCCACAAACGAGTAGAAAAGACGCGCAGCGCCCCAAAAAGTGATGCCACAAGAGTGCCCAAACAATGATGCCACAAGAACCCAAAAATGCTAGCTCTAAATTAAGTGAATTTTTCACTAACCTTACAATTATGATATGGATATATATACACCTTAACTTAATATATACAAGCAATGCTGCATCAATCAGCTTAGTCACCATATCGCCTTGGGACAACAATGGTTCTTCCTCTTCTAGATTTTCTAACACTCCCCACCGAAGAGGCATTGTTGTCATTACCTTCTGCAAGTTTAGCCAAGCCTTCTCCATGAGGCTGTAACTCAAATGCTTCATCTTGACTACCCGTGTTTTTGCTGATTTCTAAAGCATAGAGTTTTTGTATAGGTCTCTTTAATTTTCCTCCTGAAGTCTTTACCAGTGCAGACCTAACTAAATTGTCTTTGCCAACAAACTCTTCAATTATGCCAAGCTTCCAGCATTGCCTTGGTCTTTCATCCCCAATCATTACCACTTCTCCCACCTTGATACAATTTGCATTGGAGCCCTTTACATTGCCTGGTGGGTGATAATTGAGTTCTGGCAAGTATTCCATCTGCCACCTCTTCCATAACTGATCTTGTAGCTCTTCAAGTACCTGAACCTTCTGGTTAACTCTCCTTCAGTGCTCTGGATAGGCTGCAAGTCTTCTAGCACACTGGGGCTTCATGTTAATCGTTTACCACAAAGAAAATGATTTGGTGTCAATGGCTCTGCATCCTGCATACTGTTATAAACAAAAGTGATAGGCCAACTGTTCACCATTGCAGAATTCTTCTTTGCTCAAATGAGCATTAGCTAAAAGTTTCTTTAATAGACACTTTAAACTTCTCACTAGCCTTTCCCAAAATCCTCCCCACCATGGTGCTCTGTCAACAATAAACTCCCACCGTACCCCTTGGTGTGAAAAGTAGGATTGGAATCTTTCCTCTTTTAGCAAGGACCAAACTTCTTGGAGTTCCTTTGCAGCCTTTTTGAAGGTTTTTGCATTATCCGATATGATTTTATTTGGGAAACCCCTTCTGTTCACAAACCTTTTAAAGGCCAAAGGAAATACATCACTACTTAAGTTGCTTACCAACTCCAAATGGATTGCTCTGGTGGCAGCACATGTGAAAAGACATATATAACCTTTGTTAGACTCCCCTTGCTCATACACATAGACTGGTCCTGCGAAGTCTACTCCCACTACATCAAATGGGGCAGTATAGACACACCGTTCTCTTGGAAGTGGAGCCACCTTTTCATAATAAGGCTTTGCACTCCAACGCTTGCAAACCACACATTTATGCAAGACCTTTTTTACTACTTGTCTAATTTTGGGAATCCAAAACTGTTGTCTGATCTCTATTATCACTTCTCTAACTCCAGCATGTAACAACTTATGATGAGTATCCAGGATCAAAAGTTCCACAAAGTGCCCCCCAGAAGGTAGCAAAATTGGATGTCTTTTCTCCTCTGGAACCCTTGAGAGCAGAATGTGTTGGTAGAATCTGTAATGGACGGCTGGTGAGCAATTCCCTCTTCACCAAATTTTTCCTTCTGCACATATACCACCCAGTATTGCCTGGCTTGCTGAATCTCCTTACTGTTCAGAATTCCTTCCCTTCTTGTTTCTCCCTTAATATTATTGGTAAATCTACATACCCATGATGTTACTCTTAACAACCTTTTCAGACTGCTAATGTCCGCAAGCCTCAATATGGGGTCCTGCTGCATAACTTGACAACTGTTCACAGTGCATTTTCTCATTTCACTCACCCATTCTTCTTGAGCCTGGCATTCTCCTACAATAGGCTGATTAGGCCAGTTTTCGCTTCCAAGTTTTAGCCACTCTGGCCCATTCCACCACAAACTTGATTGTGCAAGATCTTTCAATGAAATTCCTCGTGTTGGTAAATCAGCTGGGTTTTGGGTGCCTGGATAATGCTTCCATTGCTTGGGATCTGTGTGTGCTTGAATTTCCTCCACCCTATTGGCAACAAATGGTTTCCATTTCCTTGCCTGGCTTCTTAACTAGTGCCAAACCATAGTGGAGTTTGTCCAATAATAGCTTGAAATTTCATAGAGGGCCAAAGACTTTTGCGCTGTAACTGCAAGCCGACTAGCAATAACTGCACCCATCAATTCCAACTTTGGAACATAAAGCCTTTTCAAAGGTGCTACTCTGCTCTTTGCAGCAACCAACCTGCAACTTACTTCCTCTTTGAATGTGCCTCTTATATAAATACAAGTTGCATAGGCTTCCTCACTTGCACCACAAAAGATGTGCAGCTCCAAATTGTCTGGACTATTGTTCAACTCTCCAAAGTACCATCTTGGGATTTCAATGTCTCCAAGATGTGCCAATTCTTTGAACCAATATTTCCACCTTACCACCATATGATCAGAGGCTCTGAAACCAAATTTTTTACTTTATCACAAATGGAGCCAGGAATCCAAGAGGATCAAAGGCCTTCGAAGCCAAACTAAGAGCTTACGTTTTGTCCACCTTGTCTCATTCTCAGCCAGCTCTACTAAAGATTTCCCACTGAAGGTAAACAAATCCTCTCCTCGCTGCCAAACAATGTCTAGCACTTTTGCGTCTATTGCCCACAACTCCTTAATACCAGAATCCTCAATACTTTCTGCTGCATCAGGTACTACACAGGACTGACTCATAAACTCTTGTAATTGAGAATGATTGGTCTGCCATTTTCTAAGCTCCATGCCAGCCTCCCTCATTATAGCTCTAGCCTTCATGAATATCTGTTTAGCCATTTCTGTATTATCCACGGAACACAGCAAATCATCAACATAAAATTTTTTCCTTATGTGTTCAATCGTGTTAGGATAGACTTCAGAATATTTCTTAAAATGGTACTGCATAGTAGCTGCCAACAGAAATGGACTAGAGCTGAGGCCAAACAACACTGACTTCATTCTATATGCTTGAACCTTAGGTTCATTTTCCAACAAGTCTTTCGTATCCACCTAAAGATACCTTACTGCATCCCTGTCCTCTGGTTTTAACTTTATCCGCAAAAAGGCTTGCTTCACATCTGCAGACAATGCTACTCTACCAAACCTGAATCTCAGTAACAAAGAAAATAAATCTGCATTTAAATTTGGCCCAGCATCCAAACAGTCATTCAAGGACACACCACCTTTGTCCTTGGCTGAGCCATCAAAAATTACCCTCGGTTTGGGGGTAGTTTTGTCTCGCCGTACCACTGCATGGTGTGGCAGATAATGTGCCTCCTGACTCACCATGCACCCTTTCAGCATAGCCCTCCCTTACATAGCTTAGGATGGCCTCATTGTGTCCAATTAACAACTCCTCATTTTTCTTAGCCTGTACAATGAAGTCTCCAACCTCCGATTAGCTAGCTGAAGGTTTGATCTGGGTTTGCAAGAATCGTTCCAAGGGAGGCCAACGCAACCATCTCTAAACCCAATCCCTTTTTCAAATTGCTCTAAAACATCACTGTTCACTGTACTTGCCTGTTTGTCCTTTATGCCAATGGATTCAAGTTCCCAAAACGCTTTCAAATGCCTTTCCAAACCATGGCTGTTCTCCTCAAACTTAACAAAAAGAGCTTTAACCTCCATTTCATTGCAATAGCTACCATGTAGCATCCAGCCTATCTTACTTTCAATAGCTACCGGGCCTCGAGATGTGCGGACAATATTACCAGTGATGAAGTCCCAATAATAGTCAGCTCCAATCAAAAGATAATATCTTCTGTTCCTTCAAATTTATTATTGCCCAAATTAATTCCTTTACAGTAACTTGCAATTCTTGGACACATGCCATATCTAAACAAGTAGTGACTGGAGCACAAAGTTCCTCAATCTCTACAGCTTGGACCTTGATAGTGGGACTTTGTGGTAACAACCCTTTAACCAGAACTTCTACCTTCTTAACTTTGGTTCGGTTTCGAACGGAACCCCCAAACCCAGAAATTCTTAAATTTTCCCTCTTAAGTTCTTTAAACTTCAATTTTCTGGAAATTCTCGTCTTAATAAAGATACACTGGCTACCACTATCAAACAACACTCTTACAGTAGCTTCTCCATCATTCCCAATTAATAAGGCTGCAGCTGTTTGCAATAATCCCCCTTTACTTTTACTCCCTTTCATAGCAGTGGCATCTGCCACTGATGTCTCTACTTCTGGGGTAAGCCTACTAGGAGTGTTTTCACACAATAATGGCTGATGCCTGCCATGACATTTTTTGCACAAAATTTTAAACTTACAAAACCTTGCTCTGTGACCTTTCAAAAAACATTTAAAACATGCTGTGGACTTAGTTACCCTGTCCTTTCTCTCCTCAAAAGGTAAAGCCTCAGCCACTTCACATTTATATGACTTGTGGTTGCCTTCTCAAAATATGCATTCCTTGATTCCCTTTAATTTATTCTCAGAGGATGCATGTAGAGCTGACACTGTACCTGGGCTATTCCTTTTTGTAGAAACCTTGGTGCTGTGCCTGCCTTTATCCCCTTGTTTAACATTCCACTGTGCAAACTCAATTCCCTCTCGTCTTGCTAATTTTGTGCCTAAAAGACTTAACATCTGCTGAAGGGGGAGGTACACATGTTCTGTAGAGTGTCCCCTACTTAATTCAAGCAAAATTGAGCTAGGCAATTTAGACTCCAGTATAGTGACCAACATTATACCATACCTTTCCATTCCTACACCCAAGTTGTCCAGGGACCTAGTTCTAACTTCAAATTCATTATATAACTGCCATAACTCCTTGACACTATTAGGATTATTAACAGGAGGTATAGCTAAAAGTTCACGGAGGTGGCTTTTAATTAAGATCTCTGGCTTACCAAACCGTTTCTTTAATATATCCCAACCCACATTATAATTAGGCTCTGTTAATGATAATCCTGCTATTGTCTTTGCTGCCTCCCCTTCCGAGAGGGACTGCAAATAATTAAACTTCTCCATCGCACTTAACACTTGACTAGAATGAACTGCTGATTGAAAACTGTCTGCCCATCCTTGCCATTCCTGAATACTCCCAGAAAATGTTTTGAGTACAAGCCTCGGTAATTGAACTGCAGATCTGTTAACCTTAACTTCACAAACACCATTTGTTGAGGGTTGTGTTTCATTATTAGACCTGGTCTCTAACTGCACTGAGCTGCTAAACTCTTTTGCTCGGTGGCATACTTTAATTATATCATCAATAATCTCTTCAAAGTAAATTATGTTATTTTCTCTTTCATCCTCTTCTATAAGAGCCTCAATTTTAACATTTACTTCACTTAGAGCAACCTTTTTAGTTTCTAATATGGAAAGCTGCGCAGTCACTAAGCTTAAATCCTCTTGCTCTATGGCAGAATCTATAGTGGCAATGACCTTTGTAATTAGACCTTTGTAGGCGCTTCTCCTTTTTTTTAAACTTGTTCAATTCAGCTGCACTCATCTTCAATGCAAACAACAATTGGGCTCAATGCCAAATAAGCTGAATTGGCAAAAATACTTAACCAAACTGATCAAACGCAAATTTTGCTTTTTTTCAAATAAACTGAATTGCTTGGTTGGGGTACTGACCAACCACCAGTATGGAATACCAAATTTTCCACCCAAGTAACTGGCGCACCGAAGTCTGCAACCTTCGCCTACGAATAATAAACCAAAATTAACCAAACCGGTAAAAATGTAGGCCCAAAACAACGTCAGACGAGTGGCCAAGTTTCGCAATTGGGCGATCAAACTTCCTACCCTGGGACCTTAACTCAATTATGCCCAACCCGTCTAGGCCTAACTTGGGCTACAATTTCCACAATCAGAACTTTGCCAAAAAATAGTCACTGACTCAGTCTTGGGCTTGAATCCGGTTCTGAAGGACCATGTTATTATTATTATTTTTTTTTTTTGGATTCAAAATCCCAGCTGAGCCGTGAACGGCCAAGCTCTGAAGGGCCAGTTCAACCTACAGCCCAAGTTAAGCTAGATTAAAAACTTACGGACTTGGAGGTCCTATTAGGTCCTACCTCAGGGTTGCTGACTCGATGTGGGCCTACCTTAGGCCTCAGTTGCATGAATTTAAGATAAAAAACAAAAGGGGCACTAGTTATGGTCTTCTTTCTAAACCTTGCAACAACAACACAACCTGCACCATTGCACGATGCAACAATCTTGTATCTAAACAACCAAACTGAATTGCAAGAGAGCTCTCTATAAGACCACACCCTGTAAGTACTGCATTCCACAAACGAGTAGAAAAGACGTGCAGCGCCCCAAAAAGTGATGCCACAAGAGTGCCCAAACAATGATGCCACAAGAGCCCAAAAATGCTAGCTCTAAATTAAGTGAATTTTTCACTAACCTTACAGTTATGAGATGGATATATATACACCTTAACTTAATATATACAAGCAATGCTGCAAATTGCTGCATCAATCAGCTTAGTCATCATATCGCCTTGGGACAACAATGGTTCTTCCTCTTCTAGATTTTCTAACACTAATGATTGGTTAGGTTAGGTCGTGATATTTTCGTTAGTTAACCTTATAAAGCTAACTAAAGAAGGCTAGGGGTGGCTTTCTTTCACTGATCCGATATATTTCCATGAAAATCAAGACAAAAACAAAAAATAGTAAAAACAAAATAGCTCAAGATAATTAAAAAATAAAAATATATTCCTTCATCTCCTGTTCGGGAAAACTTCTTGGCGAAGTCCCTGCATGCATTTCCCTCAGAAGCAGGTGCACCCTTCCTTTCGCGAGGGGATATTCTCTCTAAATGGGTGTTTTTTTTATTATTTTTTTTGCAGAACTCACATACTGTGACTTTTCTGTACATGCTTAATAACATACATATTTCATTAAAAAATTTCTGATGTCACACTACAATATTTAGCACTGGTGCAGCCATATCACTGGCCCTTAAAGAAGTGTAGGCTAATTTATAACAGCCTAATAGCCTCCTGAACATAAATTAGGAATGTGTAGCCTACTTTATAGTAGCCTACTACTGGATATAAATTAAGAAGGTGTAGCCTAATTGGCAATATCCTATTTTGGCGTCCCAAATTATTCAACCAACCAAACATAAACGGCACTACAACACTTTCAAATTATGTGTTTATGTTAATTAGGTTAATTCAGTGTCCGGTTAGGTCAACTGTACGCCCTTGACGATTGGTTAGGTTGTCTTGATATTTTCGTTAAAGTCTTGATATTTTCGTTAGTTTAAACGAAAATATAACGACTTAACCTAACCAATCGTCAAGGGCGTACAGTTGACCTAACTGATTGGTTGAATAATTTGGGACGCCAAAATAGGATATCGCCGCTCAATTTATAGTAGCCTAATAGTTAATAAAAATTAGGAGAGCGTAGGATACTTATATTTTAACAGTAGTCTAATATTGGATATAAATTTAATACAGAAGTGCAAAAATTACAATTACACTCTTTCACTTGTGTCTCAGGCACTCTTGAAAATACATTCCAATTCATAATGCTACAATCAGGCAAAGGTGGGCAGGACTGAGTTCCAAAAGGACCGAACTCCAGGAACTCAGTCCTTTTTAAGGACCGTGAGCGGGAAAGTCGGTCCTTTTCTCAGTGAGGACCGAAATGAGGAGCGACGGTCCATTTTTAAGCAATTCCGGACGGTCTTTTTTAGTGATTTTAGTGTGTTTAGTGATTATTTGAAGTTCTAAAGAAGATGGATCGTTTCCTCCAGAAGACTCAGAAAGAGACTGAGACTGAACTGAAACTTGTTTCAACACCTGGAGGAGACGAAGAATCTACTGATGTTAGTGCTTCAACTTCAAGTCAAGCAACTGGAGCTCCTAGCGGAAGAACTGAACCCGGCAATCCCTGGCCGTACCTGGACAAATACTTTGAATACCTGGGCCCCAAGGGTGAGCAGAACCTGGAGTACAAGTGCTTGCTGTGCCTGCCGAACAAGAACATCCTCTCGACAAGCAACAAGAGCCAAAACAACCTCAAGCGACATGTCTCCAGGCGCCACCCTCACGTCCAGAACCAGTGACAGCCATTTTGAAATGCTAGTCTTCTTGAAGGGAAACTCAAGCATTTAACTTAATAACTTTTTTTCATCATTTATGTATTGTATTAATTATAATTTACGTTAATAAAATTAAAGATTTCCGGTGTCTTTAATTTCATTTTTCATTTTAATCAAATTTTTCACTTATATTATATATAAGGACCGAGGACCGAGTCGTTCCTAGGTCCTATCTTCAGAAAGGACCGGGACCGAGACCGTCGGTCCAGTTTGAGGCAAGGACCGGGACCGGGACCGTCGGTCCTTTTTTAGGCCCGGGTGCCCACCTTTGCAATCAGGTGATCACTCCCTTAATCTTTCTGCAACAATTCTACACTATTTAGTGCTACATATACAGTATATCTGAAACAAACGAAAGAATAAAGCTTAAGTACCTAAAACTTGAGAAAATTACCGAGGACACCAGCAACTCCTTACTTTACTTCTACAGATCTTCCATGCTGTTTACAATTGGTTTTCTCTTATGGAATATGGAGAATATCGATCATAGAAAACGTTTGTATAAATAGAAGGGCAAACCATACTATTTCTCTTTACTAAGAATTTTTCACATTTGATAACTTAAATTTAAATACTAATATATATATAATAACTACTTTTGAAAAAGGTGGGCGGGGGGGGGGGTAAAGATTCGGTAGAACACATCCACCCAAACTGGTGACGAAAATAGGTTTTTCTGGTGTATTTCATGCTGTTTCAATTGAATCTGACCTTCATTTTTGCCGCAAATGCACCGTTATGGAGATAACCCCCCCTTCCACAAGGCTTTGAAGAGCAGGGAAATTGTGGGCTAAAAAGGCCAGAATCAATTGAAACAGCATTAAATACACCAGAAAAACCTATTTTCGTCAGTAATATTCACGGCAAAAGTAACCTAACCTAGTTGGAAATACTGGTTAATTCCTATTTAACCGTCGGAAACTCAATCCGAGCGGGACGTCATCTAGGTTCCAGGCTTAGGTTAGAACCAGTCGTGATATTTTCATTAAAATTAACGGAAATAACACAACTTAACCTAACAAATTGTCAAGGGCATACAGTTGACCTAACTGGGCATACAGTTGACCTAACGGGGCATACAGTTGACCTAACGGGGCATTCAATTAATCTAACCGGGCATTCAGTTAACCTAACCGGGCATTCAATTAACCTAATCAGGCATGGGTACACCATAATGAATTCGGGACGCGGAAAGGTAAGTAGTACCCCTAACCTAACCTCGGCCTAGATGACGTCACACTCGGACTGAGTTTCCGACGGTTAAATAGGAATTAACTGAAATATTATCAGTGCACTTACATTAATTATGGGAGGGTGGTGGGTAGAGAGAGGCGACTTGCAGTAAAAAGTGGTGAAGGATTGAAAGAGGTACCTGGCGAAATACTGGTGATAGTGGCGTTGTTTACTGCCCGCGCGGAGGACCCAACTCTTCATGTCCTTCCACAGGCCGTTCGATATTTTGTGTATGTACGCCCGTGGAAGGATCTACGAAGTTCTTGCTGTGGTTCGCGGTGCGATGAATAAAACCTCGTTCCCCCAAAGAGCTGTAGGCCCTCCAACAATCGGTGTGGATGATACTGCCTGGAAGGACGTAGCGTTCGATGAGAGGAATGAGCGTGTCTGCTGTTCTGTCTGGGACGGGCACAATAAATTTAAGCTTCGAAACTGTCTCGATACCTCCCAGAACCCACACTCCGGTTATTTGACGGCCACGACCATATTTTGATTTACAGAATTTGCTTTCATCCACCTCGACAACTATCTCGGGGTCCCCGATAGGTTGTTGATTGTCCATCCAGTGCTCACACACTTCTGAGCGTATCGTTGTGCAAAATGCTTGCGTATGAATGCGTTGCGAAAAAGTTCTTCCAGGGAGGAATGTGAAGTTTATCAAGCCACGACCCCTTGTAGGCCGACACCGAGAAGCTACAACGCACCGATCCCTTCGCCTTCGCTATCTTCCGGCGGTGGCTACAATACCACACATGCTGATTTTCACGGTAATTAAGTTCATTATCACACTGAGGACAAGTAAGAGAGGTCTTGAGCACGCCGTGAGCTCGAAATATAGCGACAGCAGCAGCGCTATCGTCCCTCAAAACTTGTTTAATAACGTCCCACTCGGAAATAGAACACCCATTACACACCGCCATTCTGAATCAACGGTTGAATGCAAATTTCAGCGCCGGGGGTGTCACGTGACAATAGGGCAGCCGCTGATTGGCTAATGATAATAACATGACTACATACGCACAGGACGAGATGGTTTGACGAGTGAATAATGGCGCCAAAATTTAATAATTTCGAAAGTAAATATCTCGATAAATAGGAATTTCCGGCAAAATTAGTATAGAATAAAGTTTTCTCGTTTTTTTCGCTCTATCTCGCTGTGTAAATATCAATATCGAGTTTGGTGGATGTGTTCTACCGAATCTTAACCAAAAGGGGGGGGGCAAAGGGCACATCACTGCTGGGACAAATGGGGCTGACTGCTGGGACAATATGGAGGACCAGTGGGACAAAATCCCAGTAGTTTCTATGTAAAAAAAATGTCCTGACTAGTGAATTGTCTGAACAAGCTCCTCCCTTAACGTTAATTGATTAACCTGCTTCGGGAAACGACTCAGGTCAAATAGGAGAAACAATAACTTAAAATTTCTTAAAATTGTACTCTTCAGTGCTAGGCCAATTAGAAACAAACTAATGGGAGTTATAGCGCTAGTCAAAACTAAGAACTTTGACATCATAGAAATAACTGAATCCTGGATTCATTCTGAATCAAGGGACTTTGTAGGATAATTTGAAATGGTAGGTTACAAGGATCACCTGAAGATCAGGGCCCCCATGTATTCTTGTTTTTTGCTTTACAGTACCAAATATAATAATAAATTAAATTGAATGCCCGGTTAGGTCAACTGTACGCCCTTGACGATTGGTTAGGTTAAGTCGTGATATTTTCGTTTGTTTTATCGAAGATATCATTTTGGTAATTGAGGTTGGGGGCCCTGATCTTTAGGTAGGTGATCCGGTTACAAAATATTTCGCAAAGATAGGAAAAGAAGGGAAGGTGACGGAGTACTTTTATATGCTCGTAACTTCCTACATCCGATAAATAGTAACATTATTTCTGTTCATGAAATGTTGGGAATTCAACTAAATTTGGCCAATAAAATATTGCATCTATTTCTAGTATATAGACCACGTCACTACCCCGTTGATAAGGATATGAACTTGTCTAATCAGTTAAGTAGATTAGTGACTAATAAGATTTGAGCAATTTTTGGTGATTTTAACTGCATTAATATAAAGTAAACTGGGAAGATAAAACAGCTGATGCTAAGGGTTTGACTTCGCCATAGTGGCAACAACGGGTGATCGCTCACGAAAAGGTTCCGTTCTTCATAAAGAACAAGCACACGGGGATCAGGGGCGTAGCCATGGGGGGCCACTGGGACCATGCCCCCCCCCAAAAAAAAGATCAAGATAATTGTATTCAATTGTTCGTATGATAATCTGAAATAATGGTCGTTCGGTTGATGGAGGAAGGCGAGTCTAACGTACGTTAAAAAAGTGTAGTTTGTAAAACGATCTTTCAAAACTCTCTTCTCTTTTTTTTAATCACAATCAATCATACATATTGTTGGGTACCTCCCCCAATAAAAATTGTTGGCCCCCAATAAAAAATCCTGGCTACGCCCTTGACGGGGATAGATACAGGGGCCCTCCACTTTTACTCCTCGCCAGAGAGATTTTCCCTACTCTCGTAGTGACACAACACCACGAAGTATGAACAACTCATTATATCACTTGCCACATAAACACCTTCGCGGCGGGAGCCCAAGTTGAATACTTGCGACATTCAAAGAGTTGGCAGACACATACACATATGACAGACATCGAATTACAGAAAACACGCTCAGACACTTGCCGAACTTGTTAATAGACTAGATCAGTGTTTTATGGAAATGTATAGTATTATCTGGGTAATTGAACGCAATATATGATAAATCTTCGGTGCAATAGCTTTGGCAGGCAACGGACATGGGCGTCCGCAGGAGGGGGGCAAGGAAGGGCAGTTGCCCTGCCCTGTCTCTGGACAAAGTTAATAAAGGATAACTGGCATAAAGAAATCGAAATTTTTTTTTTGTTTTTCTTTTTTGTTTTAAATCAGTCTTCAAGGTGTGTACAATAAAATATGTAATAACGCCAGACATACCATTATATTAACTTTTTGAAACTCGTATATATATTTAGCAAAATTGGAGCTACATTCGACCAAGATTTTACTAAAAAATCGGAAAAATCGCCCTATTTTTTTCCAAAAACATAAAATGTAAATATAATTACGTAGTTTTATACAGGGCTTGAGTTAAGGACGGTACGTACCGGTTGTTAATTTTTTTTAATAAATCGTTCCGGTTGTTAACCCCTCGTGGAAAGGGGACCCCGTCCCCCGGCACTCTCATCAACGCACTTCCCGCACCTTAGGTCTATCGGTTTGCGACGCTGCTACGCGTAAATTTGCGGCCGCACCATTTGTTAATTTTTTACAACTCAGGCCCTGGACTTTTGTATAACAAATAATATATAATTTGGCGCCGTGAGAGACAGTTCAGAAGCCCGACTTTACTTACTTTCAAAATATTTTGCACCCCCCCCCCCCTAAGAAAAATCCTGCGGACGCCAATGGCTACGGAGAAATGCTGCAACAACGAAATGATGACTTCTTTTACGTAATAAATAAATAAAAACTCCCTTAAACAATGCATGGTATAGATTAGATTAGTGGTTTAGTATTGATGCTATCCTTTATTTTCTGGTGTCATCTAATGCGTAATTGAGTGCGCGAAATAAGTGTGCGCATGGTGTGAATGAACTCTAAAGCTATTCTTTTCATTATACCTTTTCCTACTTTCCTATAAATCTTTTTTCGCCTCTATTTTCTGTGAAGAGTGGCTGGCGGAGGAGGAAGAGAGCCTTGTCTCTTCTATACTTTACTGTTACTACTCTTCTTGTGTGAAAGCTTTACACGTCTATATGTATGTGTAAGCATGGTATAAGTTTTCAGTGTTCTTTTTTCATTGCTATTTCTAACTTTCCTACTTTTTTCTTGAGCTAGCCCAGAGTGGATCTTAGGGTCTTTGTTAGCCCGTAACTCTGTAACTCAGGGCTATTGGAATTTGCGGATGATAATAATCTATTAAGTCAGTGGGTTACCACTGCTAGGGGTAACAGTAAACTAGATCTCATATTCACAGGCGAAGATGACCTAGTCTATAACCTTTGACTTTTCGCTACCAAGTTTTTCCTTCCACACTTTTTTATCCATACTCTACACCACAAACTTTTGTCCTAGGAAAATAATTATTACAACCGTACGAAGTGTTATAAATCCTGAAAAAAGCTGAAATTAGCAGCCATTCCAAAGAAACACCCACCGGCTTAAACTACATAACGCAAACTGGTCAGTAAATTATGAATTGGCTTTGCATTTTGTATAGTTTACTTCAGAGGGCGCTGTGATTCAATATTTGGATGAACGTTTATCAATGAAATGAACGTTTATAATAAAACTTGTTAAATTATATTAGACTATGGTGAACAGTTTGAAACGAAAGTCCTTTGAGTTGTTGAGAAAGAAGAACAGATGGCAGTTGGGGTGCCCGAGCCAGAAAAGGTTTGTAACCACTGACATACATCACAGTTGCAATAATAATAATAATAATAATAATAGTAATAATAATAATAATAATAATAATTGGCATCACTCATATTTATTTACATTAAACTTTAAACTGGTATCTCGTGTCATTATTCTTAATCTCATTAATTTATGCCAATTAAAAGTCTTGAATTTTGTGATGATCAGAAAAGGTGAAGTATAGTGAAACCAAAATGAGACGTTATAACGAGAGTATTGACGCGAGACACCGTCGCAACCGTTCGGGTGCTCCCTGTAACGCGTCCCACTTTGGTTTTACTCGGACTTCTCTCAATTTTAGGATTTCGCAAAATCAAGATTGTTTGGAAAAGACTGAAAAAAAATTTAAAAAATGAATTTCAACGAAATTTAATCTAGAAAAAGTTTAATGTGAATTATTATTAGACTATTATTATTATTATTATTATTATTATTATTATTATTATTGCTGTCATATTTTACTTATTATTGTTTGTTCTTGTTTCAGGGAGATTGGGGCTCCCCTTTGGTTTGCAATGAAACAGATTTAGTGGGCATCGCTTCTTGGAGTAACGTCTGCGGTAGGAAGAAGTACCCAATTGTGTTCGTTGCTGTGAGGGATTATATAAATTGGATTGCAGAGAACATCGATTAATTGTTGCGTGATCAAAAAAGAAGTAGTTTAATTTAGGTCTATTTTATTGGTACCAATAATTCCTGATCGTTGCAATAATACTTAATAATTACGAACATATTTAATTTTAGGCATTAAAATCCACCACGAAATTAACGCGCTCAAAATATAAATTCTAAAGTATATAGAGGATGTTCTAAAATTACCTAGTAAACTTTTATATGTTTGTGGATCAGTAGTGGGACGTTGTGAACAATGCGTTCAAGTTGAAGGAAGACACTGTGAACATCTAAAATAAACAATTATTGTTGCTTTTCTTATTGTTGCTCTATTGGAAATAAAATTGTTAAATATCATCGCATAATTTTTGTTAAGATATTGCGTTCATATAAAAGTTTATTAGGTAATTTTAGAACACAAAAGTTTACTAGGCAATTTTAGAACACCCTGTACATTAAACAGAATGCAGAAACGACTGCGAAAGTTGACTCTTGAGACAGAGCAAAAGTGAGAAAATCCTTTCTGTTGACCTTAAAAGCATCCGCTTTTATTTTCCTTTTTGTCCTCAACAGAAAGGAAAATAAAAATAATATGAACTTGCAAGATACGGTAAGACTTTTTTGTGGATCAACCTTGTCATGGAAGGGATTCCTGCTGAAGTTGGGTCGATACCTTAATCCCGGCAGTTATCACTTTCTATTTTCATGTATGCGTATGGTTCGAGTGTTTTCGGTCCCGAGTTCGAGCAGCATCGGGTCCACCCCGTGGAAAATGGGAAATATATTTGTTAGATTAGATAATGTATGTATGTATGTATGTATGTATGTATATGTATGTTTGCGTATTTCATTGAAAATGCAAAAGTAAATTTGATGAGAAATTAAAAACGTTTCGTGTGCAATGAGAAGTCATAAATTGTGAAGTAGAAAAATGTTATAAAACATTTTTATTGGTAAAACAGTCAAATGTAATGTTGCGGTTGGTTAACCTCCTTCGCAAAGTCATATGACGGTGGGGGACCTACTAAAGCTTTACGTGGGATCCGAACCACGGGTCGCTACATAATGTGGACGCGGAGGACGGTCTCCCATCCAATTACTATCTATCCGACCCAATGTCACTTACTGTAACTTCACTGACGAACGGGCAGTGGTGTTACGAAGAGATATTGGCTAAAGGTAAAAGTTGTTCATTATTTCACTAAAAATTAAACTTTTTGCCAAACATTTTCAAGCTACTTTTTATATTTACAAATTTGATTTGAAATCAATTATAAGATATTACGATACTTTTTCTCATGGAAACGACCCATGGTTTTACGTGGACTCCAAACCACGGGTCACTACATCATCTGAACGCGGAGGACGGTCACCCAACTACTGAACCTTGCTGATTTAACGGGAAGCGGTGTTACAATGTGGCCGCGGTGTAGCGTTGTCCAGTATACTGTAAACGGAAGAATATTTTTAACCCGTTAGCGCCCGGAGGTCTTTTCCGAGACTGAATAAAATCGTTTGGCGTTAGCCGGAACAAAATCAATAAAGTGACACTAAAGGGTTAAAGCTACAGTATATGAAATTATAACTAAAATGGGGTTAATTAAAACCATCCTACTCCAATACTATTATTAAATACACCAAGAAAGTTGAGTGACAAATTCACTGCGAGGTCACATGGGCAATTGTTACAAATAGGTAAGTCACCCACCATCCTATTCCAGTTAATATAATGTATTAATATGAGTAATCTATCGATTTTATATTAAAAGCATAGTTTCATTACACATCTATAATAATAAAAGTGTGTGTGTGTGTGTGTGTGTGTGTGTGTGTGTGTGTTCCAGCCATAACTCCAAAATGGAAGCAGTTACAAACATGAAACTTCACACACATATTGATTAAGTCCCGAGGTTGTTGTTGTTGTTGTTGTTTAGCCGATCAGCCCACCCTGATCGAGCAAGCCGGCGGCACGCAGGTAACCGATCGCCCTCTCCGGAGTGGACTAGAGGTTCAGCGCACTAGTGATGTTGTGTTGTGTTCGTTGTTGTGCTAGAGCGGTATAGTCTCTCGTAATGTGTTCAATTGTTTGTGGTGTGTCCTGGCACAGGTGGCAGGTGTCGTCTATGGAGTTGTCTAGTCTGTGTTTATATGTCCGTAAGTTGGGGTGATGTCCACATCGGAATCGTGTTAAGTTAACTCGATCCGATCTGCTCAGGCTGATCTCTGACCTGTTAATGGGTGGCGGCTTCGCACCTACTGTAGGACCGCATTCGGACCGAGTCGTGTCAGTGCTTTGTGGGTTAGGTGTGTGTGTATGTGTTTTCTGTACTGTGTGATGTCTGTGGGGCGTGGTATGGAATGGAGTATTTGGTTATAATGTCCCTCTGGTGTTACCTTAATGGTGCGAGGTGTTGGTGCATGATTGTACATGTAGTGGCAAGGGTGTTGTGGGTTAGTTGTCGCTGCTGCCATGAATTGTGTTCCCCTCATGTCTAAATGTTCCCTAACTTTCAGTATTTTTGTTTCTGTGTGCAGGTGTTCTATTGGTGTTGTTTGAGTGCATCCTGTAATGATACGAAGTGCGTTGTTTTGTATTGTCTGTAAGGTGTTTATGTGTGTGTTTGAAATAATGGGTGCCCAGCATGGGCTAGCATAGTCCATAACTGAGCGAATATATTGTTTGTATATGAGTGATGTTGTTTCCTGCTGGTGTCCAAAGTTTGTGCCTGTTAGTACCCTAAGCGTGTTAAGTCTTGACGTACATTTGTTTTTAATGTCCTGAATGTGGTTTGCAAAAGATAATGATGTGTTGTATGTGACCCCAAGTATTTTGGTCCCGTGAGTGTGTGGAATGTTGATGTTGTTTAGTGTAAGCTGTCCCGAGGTTGTGCACCTGGGTGTTAATAAATTAAATAATTAAAATTACTGGGCCCGAAGGCTCCACTACCGCGATAAAACTACAGAAAAGAACGCAGCCGTGAAAATCTTGAGCTTCACATTGTGTCAAGATTCGTGAATCTTAAGATTTTCATGCCTATAGTTTTATTGACCAAATAACTGAACCCCCAATTACTGTCGGTTCAATTATTTGGTCAATAAAACTATAGAAAAGAACAGTCATGAAAATCTTGAGCTTCACATTGCCGCCCGTGTGTGTGTGTGTGTGTGTGTGTGTGTTCAATGCTCACATCAATGTTGAAATGTGTAATTCCATCAAGTCCATAAAATATGTCTGCAAGTACGTCAACAAGGGAACTGATATGGCTGTGTTTAGCCTTCAGAAGGATGTATCCGAGAATGATAAAGTTCAACACAATCTAGGTCTTTTCGCCGCAGGAATTTTCGCCGCAAGGAATTTTCGCCGCAAAGAATTTTCGCCGCAAAATATATAATTTGTGTAGATATATAAATATAAGCCTACCAAATTTTCTGAACTCTCTAATACGTCGGGTTTGGATGACTTGGAAATTTTCATTTATTCATTCTCTTAAATAAGTGATTTCATGTACTTCAAAGGTTTTGAACCCTTAGGTTTTTAAAAACCATTTTTGATGGTTTAAAGTGATACTGCACATGCAATAACAGATACTGTCAAAGTTTTATAAATCGTATTGGAAGTGTGAAATAAAAAACTGCAAGGCAAGAGTGCATACAATTTTAGAAAGTGACGCTAAAATAGTAATTTGCAAAACATTTGGTGAGCATAGTCATTCTGCAAACCCATCAAAGCCTAAAGTGTACGCCACAATAGCAAGTATGAAAACGACTGCTACTAACTCCCAATTATCTGCAAGATCACTAATTGCCGATGCTTCTGCAAGCCTAGATGATGCAGGTTGTTATCTAATGCCATCAATTGCAACTTCATCAAGAAATATTAGAAAATGGAGGCAAAAGAATATGGATATGTTGCAAAAGTACATAATAGAACGTAAACTACGCTAGGATCTTTAGGAGACATTTTTTAAATGAATCCATCAAATAAAACGTTAAAACTAACGAAAATATTACGACTTAACCTAACCAATCGTCAACTTATTTTTTATTTTTTAAAAATTCTTTTGCGGCGGCGAAAATTCCGGCGGCGAAAAGTCCGGCGGCGAAAGTTCCGAACGCGAGTTCAACAATATGAATTAGGCCGATATATCAGCAGTAATGAGGCCATCTGGAGAATTCTAAGCTTTCCAATTCATGAAAGACATCTTACAGTGATTCATCTCAGTGTACATCTTGAGAATGGCCAAAGAGTTTACTTTACTGAAGAAAATGCACTTCATTGTGCCCACGCTACACAAGACACGACTCTCACAGGATTTTTTAACCTTTGCAGGGAAGATGAATATGCTAAGACTACTTTACCACCAAGTATCCAAGTATTTCATATGGAATAGTGGAAGCAAGAAGTGAGCCCGTCGAAAAGTAGGATACAATGGGCCAAAGCGTCCTAATGTCAAGGCCAGTGATGCATTAGCCTGCGTGTACACTGCGCATCCTGGCAATTCAGAATGCTTTTTCTCGCGTCTACTTCTACATGAGGTCAAGGGGCCAACATCGTTCGAGGAACTGCGAACAGTGGACGGCAGAGTCTGTGAGACTTACAAACAAGTTTGCCAATTGAGAGGACTCCTTGACGATGATGTCCATTGGAGTAACATCCTGAATGAAGCAGCTGCTACACAGTCACCAGTGATGATGCGGAATCTTTTTGCCATTATGCTCCACATGTGTGCCATATCTAATCCTCGGGAACTTTGGAACAACTACAAGGAGAACCTTGCTGAGGACATTTTGAACCGGCACAAATGCAAAACCAAAACCTAAATGTAGATTTCTGTGATGACATTTTCAATCAAGCTCTTATAATTATTGAAGACAAACTGAGAGATTTAGGTGGCTCTGATTTAAAAAGTTTCGGTCTTCCAGAGCCACAGCGAGTTAATATCAATGAGTTATCACCTGATATCCTCAGAGAAACAAATTACAACACTGACCAACTTGCTGAATACATACAGGAAAATGAACAACGTCTGGTTCCAGACCAGAGATTGGACAGATTCACTGAAGATGTTTTCAATAGAAGTGGCAGCATCTTTTTTCTGGATGCTCCAGGTGGAACAAGAAAAACTTTTCTCATCAATCTCCTTTTAGCTAAAATTAGACACAGAAACATGATTGCCGTAGCAGTGGCATCATCAGGTATTGCTGCTACACTTTTAACAGGAGGAAGGACTCTCACTCAGTATTCAAGTTGCCTTTCAATTTGGTACGTGTAGAGGCACCAACCTGCAACATTGGAAGGGGAAGAGGCAAAGCAAGGGTTCTGCAGGAGTGTAAGCTCATTGTCTGGGATGAATGCATCATGTCCCATAAAGCTGCGCTTGAAGCTGTGGACCGGACCCTGAAAGATCTTCGACGTACTGACAAACTAATGGGAGGTGTCACTATGGTCTTGGCTGGTGACTTTCGCCAAACACTCCCTTTCATTCCACGTGGAACCAAAGCAAATGAACTACAAGCGTGCATCAATGCTTCATATATCTGGAACAACATTCACCGACTCACCCTAGCAACCAACATGCGAGTGCATTTGACAGGTGATGCTTCTGCTGGAAATTTTTCAGGAAGGTTACTTCAGCTGGGAAATAGCAAAATGGTTTCTGAGAACATGCATGGAATGGTATCAGTCGAAAACATTGGTCAAGCAGTCACAACACTTCAAGAACTCAAAGACTCATTTTTCCCAGATGTTATTTCTCATTTCCAGAATCACAAATGGCTTTCTGAAAGAGCCATCCTTGCACGAAAGAATGATGCAGTTGATACCATAAACAGAGGGCTACTCCTACAGTTACCTGGTGGATGCACCAATACAAGTCAGTTGACACTGTTCCAGACACCAACGATGCTGTCAATTATCCAACAGAATTTCTCAATTCTCTGGAGCCACCAGGTGTGCCACCACACAATATACAGCTCAAGATTGGTGCATCTATCATTCTTCTCAGGAATATGGACCCACCAACATTTTGTAATGGAACGCGGTTGGCTGTAAAGAAGCTGTGGGTGCATGTCATTGAGGCCACAATAATGACTGGACGTACAGCAGGAAAGGATGTCTTCATTCCACGAATTCCAATCATTTCATCGGACTTGCCATTTCAATTCAAGCGCCTCCAGTTCCCAATTCGACTAAGTTTTGCCATGAACATCATCAAAGCTCAGGGCCAGTCGCTTGAGGTAGTTGGCCTCAACCTACAGAAACCATGTTTTTCTCATGGCCAGCTTTAAGTTGGGTGCTCAAGAGTTGGTGACAGTAAAAATCTTTTCATTTTGGGTGCTGATGGGAAAACAGTCAACATAGTCTATCCCGAAGCACTGCAGCGATAACATGTCATTGATTATATGGTGTAACTATTTGATTTAATGTATTTTTCTCAAACATTTACAGTAATAATAATTGTATTGTTCTCGATTTCTCATTTCATGCAACTTTCATTAACATCTAAAAGATCACTACTTGGTGCTAATTCACTAAATATTAATTATCTATGCACTTTATTTATACTTTTGTTTTCAATTTATAGTTACCATTTTTTTAGACTAAATTTAATTCTGATCAAAGCCAGAGTCAAGGTAATTTCAAATATACTGAACCCGAGCGAAGCTGAGTAATTCTGCTAGTATAGAATAAAACAAGCGGTAGCTCGCTATCGCCCTCCGGGCAGGTAGCAGTATATGTCACAGTATATGTAGCAGTATATGTCACAGCTAGCTGTATATGTACATGTATATGTATATTGGTACTTACATATTATCGGGACAGGACTAGTATGTTTCATGGACTGCTCTCGATTTTCCTACGAAATTGCAAACAAGGGCAGTCGATGACCCTGATTTTGTTTCTGCAATCGGTTTCCTTGAGAAATTATAAAGAAAAATGTTATTGGATATTGAATAAATTTATTTACTGAAACGACGCAATACACTTCAACATCTTTTTGAATAAGTCCGAGCTGGTGTGGCGCTTACGCCATACAAATTCACAAAAAATGACAAGAATTAGTGCGATATCTTGCAAAAAACAATAGTATAAGAAACTCGATTAGGTCAGGTCAGGTCAGATTAGGTTAGGTCAGGTCAGGTCAGGTTAGGTTTCTCAAGAAAACCGATTGCAGAAACAAAATCAGGGTCATCGACTGCCCTTGTTTGCAATTTCGTAGGAAAATCGAGAGCAGTCCATGAAACATACTAGGTCCATCGGGGACTACCAAACTATTATCGGGACTACCAAACTGTTTATTATGTATTCTTGCTCTCGTCATTTTCGTTTAAACTAACGAAAATATCACAACTTAACCTAACCAAATATCAAGGCCGTACAGTTGACCTAATCGGGCATTCAATTAACCTAACTGGGTATTCAGTTGGCTTAACCGGGCATTCAGTTGACCTAACAATAACCAATATTACCCTGCTAGGTCAACTGAATGCCCCGTTAGGTCAACTGAATGCCCGATTAGGTTAATTGAATGCCCGGTTAGGTCAACTGAATGCCTGATTAGGTTAATTGAATGCCCGGTTAGGTCAACTGAATGCCCGGTTAGGTTAATTGAATGCCCGGTTAGGTCAACTGTACGCCCTTGATGATTGGTTAGGTTAAGTTATGATATTTTCATTAGTTTAAACGAAAATGAAGTCCCGATAATACGTAAGTACCTATGACCGGGAAACTTGACAGAGTACATCGGCAGCTCATGGGCTATCAGTTGGTGGTGGTTGCAGAATTTTCCGATGTGTCGTTTAGGCTGTGCACGGTTCCGAAGAAAGCGGACAGGTCTACACAACCCAATGAGGAAGTTGTGAGTTTTCGAAATAGGCAGCCTCCTTTCTCACATTGCTACGGCGATTAATTCAACTGGTAGATACGTGAGAAGGGTACGGACTAAAACTCACATTCTCACAGTGACAGTGAGGAGACACAAGAGGAAGTGAAAGTTATGAATACCGGTACTGAACAAGGATTTGAAACGGATCTTGGATTATGGCCTAAAATAATTACTGAAAATGTGTGTGACTATTGGTTGAAAAAGGGAAGCGCAGAATGTCGACACTGTGATGGTGACTTCAAAGAGTCAGCTGTGAAAGAGCTAAACAGAACCCGTCATTGTACAAAGACATTATTCACTCGAACTCATTCATTATCTGGCCAAGAAATTAATCTTAAATGGCTCTGTTACTCTAAAACAACTGGTAAAGTGTATTGTTTTGCTTGCAAGCTTATGTCAAAGGTGGAAAGCTCATTCACAACTGGCTTCAATGGTTGGAAGAACGCTAGGTATGTCATAGAATCTCACAGTAGGTCAGATCAGCACAGGAAAAGTATGGTCGAAATGATATATCGAAAGACTGCGGGTGCCCGTATTGACTCTAATCTAGTACAACAATGTGAAAGTGAATGCGAGTACTGGCAAGCAGTATTGAGGAGGTGTGTAGATGTTTTAAAGCTACTTTGCGAACGCGGGCTAGCCATTCGAGGTAAAGATGAAGTAATTGGATCAGTACACAATGGAAACTATCTTGGGATTCTAGAGCTGCTGAGCACATACGACAGTTTCTTGGCAGCACATATCAAGAAACACGCAAAGAAAGGTAGTGGTCATACTTCCTACTGTCCCATGTCATTTCTGAGGAAGTCATTGGAATAATGGCAGAAAAGGTTATGTCCTCAATAACAGATGAAGTAAAAACAGCAAAGTACTTCTCAATTTCTGTTGACTCCACACCTGATATTTCACACATGGATCAACTTACTTTTACAATCCGCTATGTACTGCCTACTACAGGTCCAGTTGAAAGGTTTTTGCAGTTTATTCCCATGCTAAGCCACACTGGCAGAGATATTGCTACAACTGTTCTTGATTTTCTTAAAGAGAAGAACATTCCAGTTATCGACTGCCGAGGACAGTCCTATGACAATGCCGCAACATGTCTGGTAAATATCTGGGGACCCAACAGATAATCAAGAATGAGTGTAGTGAAGCTGAGTACATACCATGTATGGCTCATTCCTTAAACTTGGTGGCTAAGTGTGCTGCAGAAAGCTGTCCTGCTGCAGTGTCATTGTTTGCTCTGGTACAAAATATGTACTCCTTTCTTGTTGCATCTACTTATCGTTGGAGGAGACACCGTGAGGTACTAGAGACTAATAAAGATAAGAAGTTGAAAGTTGATAAAATACTTTCAGACACTCGTTGGTCAGCACGAGCAGATGCTGTAGCTGCTCTCAGTAGAGCACACAAAGAAAACATCATTGTTCTGGAAGAGTTATTCTCAGATCAGAATCAGCCAGCTGAAACAAGAGCTGAAGCAAGTGGTCTTCTCAAAGGTTTGAAAAAACTTGAAACAGTGATTCTTCTTGAAGTTTGGGATACAGTATTGGAAAGGTTTCAGAGTAGCAGTATCCAGCTGCAAAAATCTGGGCTCTCCCTCAACACAGCTGTCACACTGCTAGAGTCTCTTTTACAATTTGCTAAAGACCTGAGATCCCAGTTCGATGACTTTGAAGCAAAAGCTATGGCTAAGTGTGATCCCTGTGATGTGACGAGTAATGATGCATACTACGCCGACACGCAGCGTATTAGGAAGCGCAAGCGTCACCACGATGAACTAGACTCCGCGGAGGATGTTATGCTGACAGGGAGAGACAAGTTTAGAGTGACTGCATTCTTGCCCATCATTGACAAGCTCTGTGCTGCCCTACAACAACGCATTGCTGCTTACAGCGACCTTCGAGAGAAATTTGGGTTTTTATCAGAAATCTCAAACAAAACGAACACTGAGCTTAAAGCATCTGCTGAAAAGCTTGTGTCTTCATATCCTAAGGACTTGGAGGCTGGATTGGAGTCGGAGCTTTTGCAGTTTGCACACCTTATGAATCCATTCCAAGAGATTCACCTGAAAGTGCTCCTTCATCAGGTGGTGCAAAGGCTGCAAAAAGTCCTGAACTAGAAATGTATGAGATAATTCACAGACATGACATGGTAGAAAACATTTGCTAATGTTGAAATTGTATTACGACTCTATCTCTGCATGTTTGTCACAAACTGCACTGGGGAGCGATCATTCTCCAAGATGAAACTAGTCAAGAATTATCTAAGAAACACCATGGGGCAGGACCGTTTGTCTTCACTCACCCTGTTGAGCATTGAGCATGAGAAATTAAGGGTGCTTGATTTTACTGATGTCATCAAACAGTTTGCAAGTAAGAAGGCTAGAAAAAAATCTTTTTTGACTGAGAAATAGTTAAGTGTACCGTATAAATTGCCTGCAATAAACAAAACCCACTCATTGCATCATTTGCATGTCAGTCAAGTGGTATTCTCTTTAGTTAATGGTGTATTATATAGTTATTTTTTGTTAATGGTGTATTATTATAGTTATTTTTTATTGTTAAGCTTCAAAAAAACAAATGTGTAATGTTCAACTATGAAATGGTCATTTGGCTAATTAATTATCAATAAATTGAATATTGTTTAAAAAGTAAATTTATTTTAAGGCTTCGCTCGCCCATTGATTTGAGGGCCCCGTAAGGTCACCACTGGGGGATGGGGGTGTAAATCTTCATTTCAGTTAATTAAGCTAGCTTTGCGTAGTTTGGGGCCCCGCACTCCAACCGGCCTAGGGCCCCGCGCACCTTAAATCCGCCACTGCCGGACCCCTTCGTAAATTCCTTCGAAACCTATGCTGAGGGGGAGTAACCGGTCGTTCCCCGATAGGGACATAGGTCCTATACCTGGGGAACTCGCGTAATGTCAGTTTTACTCTCACGACAGACACACAGACACATTTTAGCTCAATAGTATATACAGGATAAAATAAATACGGACAGTTACCTTTTGTATGTAATAAAATCGAGGTAAAACTGCTTGTCTGAAACCTCACTAATGAATTTGTGATAAGTGGACTCGAACAGACGACACTCTCTTTCCAACGATTTCGCGAGTTTTTGTATTGAGTTCTGAAGAAATAAAAACCTACCGATGATTCTTTAATTACTCCTGAATATATTCTGCACAGTGAGGGTGTTACTATACGTTTCCTGAAGGAGGAAAGAAGAGAGACTTTTTTGTCACCAGTTACGTGTTAATGACCACAGAAGGGAAATTTTCTGAACGAATCCTACAACTCATATGAAACGTAATGGTGTTGTTGCCCGCATTGATTTCACTAGGCAACAAATTTCAACTTTTTTTTGTTACAGACACGTGAACTACTGATTCCTACTAAAGCGCTGATGCTGATTTCAAATCTGATATCAAAATTTCTCTATCACGTCCAGATTTTGTGTAACCGAAAACCCCTATTTTTCATTTTTTTTTTTCTCACCCGCTTCTATTACGAAAGCCGTCTAAGCTACTTTTCCGTGCCACGTTTTATGTTAAGCATACTTAAATAATTAGTGAACAGGGATGTCTTTCCTCCTTTATTCTGGCTTAAGACAGACAGTGGAATTCCGCTGGCGGAGTTACCACCCCTGCGCCCAACCATCCACCCAAAGCGCGTTAGTATTTTGTTGTTACTACTGAAAGGCAAATTCCTGTTCTTAAGTGAAACTTTGGTGTGTCCTCTTCCTTTGTCGCTTGTAGGATGACGAGCTCTCCTTCTGCAGGAACCAACAATAATCTCCCATCATATTTGGGTTGAAATTACCTTGGTATCTGTTTTCCATAACTGAGATCTGTTGGTGGAAGCGCTCACCATGCTCGTCACTTACAGCCCCAAGGTTGGCCGGGAAGAAGTCAAGATGAGAATGTAAAAAATGAATTTTCAAAGACATTCTGCATCCCATTATTTCATAAGATTTAAGCATGTTTTCTACGAGTTTACGGTGGTTTTCAGCTTTGTGGTTTCCAAGAAAATTTTTGACAACTTCAACGAAAGATGTCCATGCTCCTAGTTCATTCTCATTTAGGTTAGATGGAAACGATGAGTCGTGGATGACACTGCGGATCTGTGGTCCAGTGAAAACAGCTTCTAGCTTAGCATCTGTCAATATTCCTTTGAATTTATCCTTTAAATATTGGAAACCACTACCTTGATGATCCATACCCTTCACGAAATTTTTCATAAGGCCAAGTTTAATGTGAAGTGGTGGAAGATGTACTTTTTGAGGGTCAATAAGTGCTGGGTGTTTCACATTGTATTTACCAACAACATGTTCAGTTCTAGATGGCCAATCATGTTTTTTGTAGTGGTTCTTGTCATCTCTGCTGTTCCATAGACACAAAAAGCACATATGCTTTGTGTAGCCCAACTGTAACCCAAGAAGTAATGATACAACTTTAAGGTCGCCACAAATATTCCATGTGTGGTCCTTATATTTGATGAGTCTTAGCAGCAGTTTCATCGATTCATAAGTCTCATTAAGGCCAGTGGCATGTGCTACAGGTATTGAAGGTTTTTCATTGCCGTTGTGCAGTAATACAGCTTTAAGGCTAGCTTTACTAGAGTCAATGAACAGTCTCCATTCTTTTGGATCATAGCGACAGCCAATCCCTTGCATCAGACCACTGATATCGTGGCAGAAACAAACGTTTTCTTCCTGTAAGTAAAATGATGAAAACTGCAAATGGCGATGGCGGAAATGGGAAACTTTGGTGTTTGGTTGGAGAAGATTAAATTCTTGAAGTCTTGAACCAAGCAACTCTGCCTTTTCTTTTGGTAATTCCAAATCGCGCACTAAGTCATTTAACTCCGCTTGACTTAACAAATGTGGGGAAATATTTGCATCTGGAACATATATGCCATCTTTCCCTGTTTCTATATCACTAGCAGAATCTTCAGATGAACTGCTGTCTGTTATCGTTGCTGGTGGAACTGGTGGTGGATTTGTTTCATCATCTGGTACTGGTTTCATTGCTGATTCGCAGTTTGGGTACGTGATCTTTGATTTGTTTTTCTTTGTGAAACCAGCAATCTTTGTCAAACAAAAATAACAATCATTGAAGTGATTTTTCGGCTCACGCCAAACCATGGGGACTGAGAACGGCATAGCTTTTCTTTTACCATTCATCCAAGCTATTAACATTGCATTGCACTGTGCACAGCAAATATGTGGTGCCCAGTCCCTCTGTTGGTCTCCTAACTTACAGTCAAAATAACACTTGTAGGCAAGTTTAATCTTTGTTGTTATGTTTCTACGTTGTGGCTTAGGTGTATATTGTCCACAGACAAAGCAGAAGTTGTCTGGGTGATTTACACAAGCACGTCTATTTGATGCCATTTTGAATTACCATACAATATCTGAAAAAACGTAGAAAGTAATTATTACGATGTGCAAAATAAAAAGAAATACACACCGTAGTACAAAACAAATGCTATCAAAACACACAAGTCACCACAACCTGTCACTTGCTCATCAGCAGAGAGCTTCAACAACCGTTCTGCTTGACTGTCACGTAGCGACTGACCGTTGGGCCGTTGCCCGTTACTATGCTCTTGACTCAGTGTTGCCAACTCGGGATAAATTTTATTTATCAAAATTGTTCGAATTTGTATATAGTTGGCAAAAAAAATTGCTTTAACCTTGAAAAGCAAGTTTCATATTACTGGCATTAAGCCGATTAAAACCAAAATCTGGACGTGGTAGAAAATTTTACTAAAAGTGATTTGCATTTTACACAAAATCTAGACGTGATAGAAAAAATCTAATTATAGATTTGAAATCAGCATACCGAAATTAGCTAGGAGCACCTATTTGGTCTTCTGTAACAAAATCTTTGTTGCCTAGTGTTTTCACTGATAGAAGGCACCGTAGCTCTTTTTTATACCTTGGTATATAAAGCGAAACAAAAATCGTTCCACAAATGAAGTCATAGTAATTAGCGTAGCTTATCGTAAATGTATTTTTCTTTCACCTTAACTAAAGCATAAAAATATTTGCAATGAAATCCACGCATGCTTCATAGTTTGACTATAGCCATAAAAATATAGGTATTATAGATTATATATATTAAAGGTATTATAGATTCCCTAGATTTGGTATTCACAAACAACAGCAACCTAATTGATGACATAAAAATATCCCCAACTATAATATCAGATCACAACATTATTGAAATAATAACAACCACAATAAAGGAACGTGAAAGGAAAGAACACGTGCTGTACTATAGAAAGAAGCAAATTCGAAACTTTTAATTTTCACTCCAACGCTATAAATAAAAACAAATCAATTAAACCTATACAGAGTTTTTCCGAGTGTTTTTTTTTTCTTTTCGAAGGAAATTAGTTGCCCATCGAAAGGCAATATCCCTCAGTTATCCTCCGCGGTCCCACTCCCGGGCACCAATCAGTAAGAATTTACACCGTGCCACATCCTCATCCCCCGGAGAAACGGAAAAACGTACCCTCCCCCAGTTTTTTAGTCAAACCAGATACCTCTTATCCGTTTCTTTAATATATCCCAAGCCACATTATAATTAGCCTTTGTTAATGCTAATCCTGCTATTGTCTTTGCTGCCTCCCCTTCCAAGAGGGACTGCAAATAATTAAACTTCTCCATCGCACTTAACACTTGACTAGAATGAACTGCTGATTGAAAACTGTCTGCCCATCCTTGCCATTCCTGTATACTCCCAGAAAATGTTTTGAGTACAAGCCTCGGTAAATGAACTGCAGATCTGTTGACCTTAACTTCACAAACACCGTTTGTTGAGGGCTGTGTTTCATTATTAGACCTGGTTTCGAACTGCACTGAGCTGCTAAACTCCTTTGCTCTGTGGCATGCTTTAATTATGTCATCAATAATCTCTTCAAAGTAAATTATGTCATTTTCTATTTCATCCTCTTCTATAAGAGCCTCAATTTTAACATTTACTTCGCTTAGAGCAACCTTTTTAGTTTATAATATGGAAAGCTGCGCATTCACTAAGCTTAAATCCAGAGCTGGGCATTTGCGGCATATTTTGCGGTACTGCGGTACTTGCGGTACCACCGCACTACCACCCCGGCCCCCATAACGCAGTACCGCAAAGGATCGCTGAAAGTACCGCAGTACCGCTACCGCATTCAAATTTCCGCGTACCGGTTTGGTACCGGTTTGGTAGTGCAGCAGTACCGCAGTACCGCAATATGCCGCAAGTGCCCAGCTCTGCTTAAATCCTCTTGCTCTATGGCAGAATCCAGGGCTTCTTTCAAGAAAAATTTAGAACTGCAGTTTTAGAACTAGAATTTATACTAATATATATATATACAGGGTGTACATAAAGTCAGGATCTATTTTTGTGAAGCACTTGGAAATTATATGGAATTCAATCATAAAATGATAAAGTGGTAACATTTATTAAATAATTAAGAGTAGGATTCGACGTGACGCCCATCAGTATCCCTGCACAGCTCAAATCGTTCCGCAGCATTTCTAAACACATTCTGGAGCATTTGCGGGGTTATGTTATCTGCAGCAGTTCATATACGTGTACATAAGTTTTCAAGACTCGTAATCTTCGTCTGATAGACGTGCGATTTGATAAAGCCCCATGCAAAGAAATCTAAAGGGGTTAAATCTGGTGATCTCGCTGGCCAAGGTCTGTTGCTTCCGCGTCCGATCCAGCGATTTGGAAAACGTCCATTTAGATAATCCTGAACAATTTTGGCATAGCGACAAGGAGCACCATCATGTTGATAGACGACGGGGATAGGATTGTTAGTACCGTCGTCTATCAACATGATGGTGCTCCTTGTCGTCTATCAGACGAAGATTACGAGTCTTGAAAACTTACGTACACGTATACGAACTGCTGCAGATAACATAACCCCGCAAATGCTCCAGAATGTGTTTAGAAATGCTGCGGAACGATTTGAGCTGTGCAGGGATACTGATGGGCGTCACGTCGAATCCTACTCTTAATTATTTAATAAATGTTACCACTTTATCATTTTATGATTGAATTCCATATAATTTCCAAGTGCTTCACAAAATAGATCCTGACTTTATGTACACCCTATATATATATATATATATATATATATATATATATATATATATATATATATATATATATATAGTATAATTTATATAATTATATATATAATTACTATAAACCCCTATACTGTATTTTAGAACTGCACACTATTTTTATTGGAACGGCACTTTTTTTTCAGACCTGCACAGATTGCGTGGATCTGCGCATTAAAAGAAGCGCTGGCAGAATCTATAGTGGCAATACCTTTGTAATTAGACCTTCGTAGGCGCTTCTCCTTTTTCTAAACTTGTTCAATTCAGCTGCACTCATCTTCAATGCAAACAACAATTGGGCTCCATAATAAATGCAAAAAACTTCACTTTTTTTCTACGTGAAGGTCAAAATATGATAATAAAAACCCACTCTAATAGACAGAGTTTATTTCCACAACAGTTTCGATTCCCACTGGCATCCTCTTCGGGTGGATACAGAAAAACGAATGAACCAAAAACAAGAGGGAGAACAGTCCAGGGACCATTAAGAAATTCGCACCTAGGTTAGATCCCGTTCTCCCGACACTGGAAGGGCATTTTTATTAAAGGGACCCGCTTATAAGTACATTCGCACAAATTTAAAACTATCTTCTTGTTCTGTGCATACAGATTCTATTTTTTTTTTTTATATAATTATTACATTTATTATTAAATTTATTACATTTAATATTGCTATATTATTACATTGATTATTACATTGTTGTTTATTATACAGAAATTATAAACCGAAAAAAGAATGAAAAAGGCGAAAAGGAAATAATCCAGACCATTAAGAAATTCGCACCTAGGTTAGATCCCGTTCCTCCGACCCCAGAAGGGCATTTTTATTAAAGGGTCCCACTTATAAGTACATTCGCACAAATTAAAACTATTTACTTGTCCTATACATACAGATTCTATTATTTTGACATAATTACTGCATTTATTATTGCATTTACATTTTCTAACATTTATTATTATTACCTTTACACTAATTATTACATTTATTTTATTACCTTTATTATTACATTTATTGCATTTATATTTATTTCCACATTTATTACTTCCATTATTACATTTACATTTACGTTTATTATTCTATTTACATTTTACAGGAAAAAACAAAAACGAATGAACCAAAAGCGAGTAAGGAAACAATCCAGAGATCTTTAAGAAATTCACACTTAGGTTAGAGCCCGTTCACCCGACTCCGTAAGGGATTTTTTGACCAAGAATCTCATTAAAGGGTCCAACTTATAAGTACGTTCGCACAAATTAAAATTATCTTCTTGTTCTATACATACAGATTCTATTATTTTTCTTTTGACATAATTATTACATACCTTACTTGATTCCCAATCTATAGTGTGATTTATTGTTTGTTATTACTGGTAGACAAGTCTTAGGTTTCCTCACTGGGGCTCCATTACGCACTCGAACGAAGGGTTGGGAACTAGGGGAAGAGAAAGGGCTATTAGTACTATTTATATTATTAGTAGAAGCTGAGACAGGAGGGGTCGTAACTGGAGTCTCAAGGGATTCTAATTTTGCCGTCAGGAGCATCACACTCTTCAAGCCTCACTCTGGCCTCCCTCTCACGTTCTAACTCGTTCCTCAGGACTTCCATGCTTGAGCACCACCTGCAAACTAACTGTTCATTATTATTAGCCATTGTAAACGCGTAAGCGGCAAATTTCCCTTCACAGCGACTGCAAGTACTTGACGGGGGTGCCATGATCTTAATTAGTTAAAAAACAAAAAACGAACGTTTGGAAATTAATAAATTACAACGTAGGTCTACCGCGTGCTTATTGTGCCGTCACCTGCGCAAACCCGCAAAAATGTTCGTGAAACGCAGAAAGAGGTTCTTGTAACACAAATTTATACTAAATGAATATATAATTAAGCTACCGACGAAAGATATGTAAAAGAAAAAGTATTAATAAAACTTATCTGTCTGCTATTTGACCAACTGTTTTCTTTCCGTTTTTCCTTTTTCCCACGGTGGGTACCCACACTCTACTTGATCCCCCGAAGGAAGGGAAAATGAACCTTATTAAACCACGTTTTCTGATAGATTTGAAAAACAAAAAAGGCAAACCAAGGGAATTTCAACCTTATGAAACCTCCTGTAGTAATAGATTCGGGAAACAAACAAGGCAAGCCACGAGCACTAACCTTGGTTTAATCAAATAATATAGTGATGAATAAAGTGAATACATGAAATATAATCGTTAATGAATGATTAGCAACACGAAGTAATTTAGTTAAGAATGCGCCAAACACTATTTTTTTTAAAAGACATTTCAACGAAAACCACTTATTCAATTGGTAACACTGGAAACTCGATAAAACACGTCTGTTCACAAGGAAAGACTGATCACATCATATATATATATATATATATATATATATATATATATATATTATATAATATAAAAAATGTTTCAGACCAACAAAGACCCTAGGATCCACTCATGGCTGGTCTACCTAACTGTGTTCGTAATTGTGTATTGTGTATGTCCTCCAAGGTGGCGGAGGGGACCTTCAATTTTACGTGGGTTCCGAACCACAAGAACATAAGAAATTTATGTAAAAACTGCCTGTACATTGGCAACGACCAATTTTTACAAAATTAAATAATTATCAATTTAAAACTAATTAATTATCGATTTAAAACTAAAGATAGAATCTCTGGATCCAGAGGATCAAGTCCTAATAGACTACTATCCACAAATATGTTACACTCTATATCTGTTTATAACCGACATGCAAATATATCAGATCCAAAGAATCCAGTCAATTTCATTACGGTATCCATCAATACTAGTATCTTGCCAACCAAAAATAAATCACGGTCCATATCGATTGCGGACCAAGTCAAAATTTACAACCACATACATTACAATATATATATATATACTTAGGAGGAAAAGTGTAGGTGTGGCTGTAAAGACTGTACAGTAATGTAGAAATGTGTGTGCACCCATTTTGGGTATCCCATTTCAAGGTGTTTGTGGGGCAAGTGAAGATCATGAGTTTTTCAATACCTCACAGTACTATGGGGGCCACCGCTCGGCAGAGGAATCTCTTTAAATGGGGTGTGTAAGGACAGAGTATCCCCTAACCCAAGATGCTGCCTCCCTATATCCCACAACACTTGTGTTGAGCTGTGGGATCTATCACCACAAAGCCTTAATTCTACTACCTTAAACTATACCCAATCTAGCAACATATGCATCTAATCGATTTTTAAACATGTTTATAGACGTGCTACTAATTACTTCTACCGGCAAACTATTCCAGCTATTTACTATTCTATGCGTAAAAAAGTTTTTGGCAACTGCTGTCTCGAACCTTCTACTTGTCAACTTACACCCGTTATTTCTAGTCCTATTATATTGAGATATTTCGAAAAAGCTATCTCTATCTACGTTATCGAACCCATTCATAATTTTGAAAACCTGGATTAGATCACCCCTTAGCCTCCTAGTCTCGAGTGTAGTCAATTTTAACTCCTTAAGCCTATCCTCGTACGACTTTGACCTAAGCGACGGAATCATCTTAGTTGCTCGTCTTTGAACTCTCTCAATTTTGTCTATATGTTTGCGCATATGCGGATTCCAAAACTGGACCGCGTACTCCAAATGGGGTCTAACTAATGATTTATAAAGAGGAACTATAATATCGCGCGATTTGTACTCAAAATTTCGAGCTATAAAACCTAACACTTTGTTCGCCTTATTGACCGCTGCTGTACTTTGTTTCGCTACTTTTAAATCACCAGTGACTATAACTCCTAAATCTTTTTCCTGCTCTACGCTTGTTAAATCTTTCCCTGACATACTATACGCAAAATTACCGTTACGCGAACCTATATGCAAAATTTTGCACTTATCAACGTTAAATCTCATTTGCCATGTGACTGACCAATCAACGATTTTATTCAGATCTTCCTGGATTTTACCTCTATCTTCGTCATTAATCGCCCTACAACCCAGCTTCGTGTCATCCGCAAACTTTGAAACTGTACTGACTAGGCCGACATCTAAATCGTTAATATATATAAGAAAAAGCAATGGGCCCAATACAGAAACCTGAGGAACGCCACTCGCTACATTAGCCCAACACGACTCCGCACCATGAACGACCACCCTCTGTTTCCTACCTCGCAACCACTCTTCTAGCCAATTTATTACTACACCCCTGATTCCATGAGCTTTAGTTTTTTCAATGAGTCTTTTGTGCGACACGGTGTCAAACGCTTTTTGAAAATCTAAATACACTACATCAACCGCCCGATGTCTATCGTAAACGTCAACCACGCTTTGGAAAAATTCTAAAAGATTAGTTTATGCACTTCTAAGTGTTCGACTATACAATCCCTAATTATTGATTTCACTAGCTTACCTACAACAGACGTTAAACTGATTGGCCTATAATTTCCCGCCGCACCTTTATCGCCTTTCTTAAAGATAGGTGTTACGTTTGCTAACTTGAAATTATCTGGTACGCACCCCTCAGAAATAGACGCATTAAAAATCTTTGTTAGCGGCACAACAATGCTATCTTTTATTTCTTTTAGTTGTATGGGATATATGGAATCCGGCCCCGGTGATTTACGCGTTTTCATTTTATTAATATAGCGCATTACCTCCCCTTCACTAACCACGATATTATCCAAAAATTTCACGTGTGTGTGTGTGTATATATATATATATATATATATATGAAAAGAACCACGAAGGAAAGGAAACACAGAATGGTGCTCAAGCGCTTTCATCTAATAACATCCTCAGGAATACTGAGGATGTCATTAGACGAAAGCGCTTAAGCACCATTCTGTTTCCTTTCCTTCGTGGTTCTTTTCATCATAAATATTTTTCACGTGTTACTTTCGTGAAATAATTTTCATATATATATATATATATGTGTGTGTGTGTGTGTGTGTGTGTGTGTGTGGTGTGTGTGTAAAAATGAACAATGAATAATTCCTAAATAATTCTTATATTTATATAAATCCACATGTTTACCTAATCCTTGTATTTATATAATCTTTATATAAACCCTTATATTCATTACAATTACATTCAAGGTTCATACAGTTCTTATATTTGTATAATCTTTATATTCAAATATTCATTTTTACATAAGGACCAAACTCGCATAATGCAAGTTTGGATGTCTTTAGTATTCAATGTATGGTAAATTCTTTAACATAATATTATTATTTATATGTCGTTCATTCATACGTCCATTTCCTTTCTTGACCATTATCTTTTATTTCCATTGTCTTTTATTTCCATTATTTTTTATTTCCATTATCTTTTATTTCCATTGTCTTTTATTTTCATAGTCTTTTATTTCCATTATCTTTTATTGTCTACTTATGCCCTATTGACATATCAGTCCATGTTTACTCGTATCAGTCTCTATTACGCACACACCTATTATGTGACTACCGACATGTGTATAATACTTATGCACTCGTACATGTCCGTTGATAGTCATGATTACGTAAATGATCATGATTACGTACATGTAAATACGGCCACATGTATTCTTTTTATTTCTTTGCTTTTAAATTATTTAATTTCTCGCAATAGACTCGTTCATGCTGACGCAAGTGTTCGAATTCCGATGACGACGCCAAAAGCGGGCATCTGAAAACGAAATTTCCTCTCTTGCTTGCTTCTAATCCGAAAACATTATTATGTTATATATTATGTGTGTTATGTTATATATGTGCCCATGTACTTTGTGTTAAATCCTAAAATAATAGTTATCCTAATATAAATATGAAACACTGTAAAACTATAGTTAACTGTATTTAATTGTAATTAACTGTAATAATTTAATATGATGTAATTAATGTACTTTAATGAAATTGTAATTAACGATAATAAGTGAATGTGAATTAATTGGTAATTATAATCATAGTTATAGTAAACCAAAATTACAATGTACTCTGATTGTACTCAATGTACGACCCGACATTATGTCGCCATTTAGGAATGTATACTCGGCGATATTATTATTATTTTTTATTATTTTTTCGTTGGGATAAATTTTTGATTTGCTTCCTATTTTGCCAAATAATTGGTGACTTGTTCTTTTCAAAATCTCTTAATCATTTTTTTAGATTTAGCTTGATAATGAATCCTGATTGGATTTTGCAGTGTTCGTGTTTTGTATGCATTCTCTCTTCGTTGTGGAGGGTGAAGTCGTGTCTTGCCTGGGCAATTGATTGTGAATCTTAAGCCTTCGATTTTTGCTCATATGCATGTTTTAGTGTAAAGATGCATAATTCAATTTCCACTTCCAGTTAATTCATCAGATCGTGATAGCATCAGATCTGAAAATACGCGGTTTAAGATAAAAATATGGCTTCATCTTCAAATATCTTGTTTATCTGTTTAAACATTGCCACAACAAAAAAATTTACTTTATTTTCAAATATTGTGCAAAAATAATGCAGCCTATAGAGAATAGAAACGACACAAGTCAACATTTAATAATAATGATGTTAGCAAATTATGGGTATATAAGCCCACAAAATTTCTTCCATATTCATTCAGAATTAGACTTAGAGGCTAAGCACTACCTGTACATTTTAGCAGTAAATTACAGTAAGAAAAAGTCTTTATCTTCTCCATCGAGCCTTGCTCTCTTCAGAGAATTTAGTCATTAAAATAGAGAAAAATAATTTCTCGATACGTTATAAGAAGAATCGGGGAACCTTCAGAGAATTTAGTAAGCCTCCCAGAATCCTCCGAACCACTATAGAAGAACTCGGAGAGTAGTATAGAAGAAACTACTGCGAGTAACAAATCTGTTGCTGCCTCCTAACCAGAACCCCCGTCGACTTCGAACCAACCAAGGCCATAGACGGAGAGGTTAACAGGGGTTTATAGTGTCCGACTCGGTGCCAAGCCAAAAGGACACTATATCCAATGAAACACTATATCCACAGTTTGGTCTCTCGAGGGTTGCAAGGTTAAAAATAGTGAATATATACTGTATATCAATATATTTACAACATAAACACCTTTATTATACAAGTTCTCATTAAAATTGTTTTTACAATTCAACTGAAACATCAAAACTATGTTCATTTTATATTAAAACAAAATATTTTCCTTCCATGGCCATCTAGTAAGCCTGTAAACAGCACAGCATCACAAATACAAGTGTAAACTAGAGCTGCCAAGTAGACTATACTAGCTGAAAAGAGACACTATAAGCGTAATCAGAGACACTCTATCCATAGCAATTACCATGTAAAAGTAATTGTTTCCTAGTTTTGAGACACTATAAGCGGCGAGACACAATATCCGAGGACACTAAATCCGGCGTCTACTGTATATACAGTATACACCTTTTAACCTTTCAAACGTTCCATGCGAGGATTCTTCATTTCACGAAGGTGAAGCTTGTTGCCCGTCCTCTCTTCTTGTCGCCTCTCTTCTCATATATATATATATATATAAAGAAGATTCTTCGCTTGTAAGAATAAAACAGCACAAAATATTTATAACTGTGGTTCTTTTATATATATACAGTGGTGAGCTGGACCCGGTTCGCACCGGTTCGCGCGAACCGGTTGTTAAAATCTTTTTGAAAATAAGAACCGGTTGTTAACTTTTTTGCTGGACGCTGAAGAGAGCTCTCAGAAGCAGAAAGAGGTTTTTCGGTGATGAATATTATTTGTAGTGATAGAAGAGCAAGTTTAACAACTAAACCCATATCATGCTTTATGATCATCAATTTGTTGGGGAAACCATTAAGCTTCTGGAACCCGTTAACATATGTCAAATCATGGATGAGAAGTCATCGATCCGCTTTAGATACCAGAGTTCGTGTATCCAAAACGACAGTTTACGGAGAAAACCAAGAAGCCATTTGGAAATTATTACCGTAATAAGTAATAATAAGGTACGTAAAAATGTTTAAATTTAAAAATAAATAAATTTAAAAGCATAGATGTACTGATATTTGTTTTGCCTAATAATTCATTATTGCTAAAGTTGACTGAGCAATTTAATTTTAACTATGTAGATAATATGATTCATCGGTTTTTATTAAATAATTCTTCTTTTCTGATTTCATTAGAAACGTCTATTTCTCTAATTAACTATACTAATTAATTGTCATGCAGTTATTAATACCTACCGTAGCTGAATCATAAAATGCACACACTTGAAAAAGGCAAATAGCGAGATAATTAATTTAATTAAAACTGCGAAAGGGTGGGGTGGGAAGGGTTGTCAATTTTTTATTGCCGAATTCAGAATTTTTTATACAGAACCCGGTGGTTAAAATTTTGGCAGCTTAGCGAACCGGTTGTTAAAATTACCGGCAAACTCTGACGAGACGGTAAACCGGCAAACCGCAGATTGCCTCGGCATTCCGCGGATTCCCCGTCGATATTTGGCAAAGACCGAACTATTCTTTTATTTCGCATTTTGTCTAAATCTTAACAGGCAATCTGAGGAATGCCTGCATAGGATTAGTCAAGGTCCAAAGTAAAATGTTATTTCGGACTTTGCCTGGCATTCAGGCAATCTGCGAAGTGCCTAATAACAGATTTCAACAAATTATTTCACACTTTGTCTTGTCACAGCGAAACGACTGTGGGAGAGAAGGGAAAATATCAGGTTGTAACATAAATTCTGCTCGATTAGAAAACGGACGATAGATAATAGAATAACTTCAAGATAATGTGAAATAGTTTTAGAAATGTTGCAAAATACACGCGGCGACAGGTTCGCACATGTTTTATCACGATACAGAATGACTTAGGCTAATGAATATTTTCTTTGGTGTTTTTCATACAGTTACAACGCTACCCCTACGATATTACAGTAATTGAAAAAACATGGAGCCCACGAAAGAGCATATTCGACGTGTGATGCTGTATGCGTTCCATAAAGGATCTAACGCTAGTAAATCCGCAGAAAAACATTCAAAAGGTTTATGGAAATGATGTTGTGAGTGAATGGATGTGTAGGAGATGGTTTGAGAAGTTTAGAAATGGAGACTTCAGTCTGAAAGATTATCAACGAACAGGACGACCAAATGAGTTAGATGAAGAGTTGCTGAAAGCAACAGTGGAAGAAAACCCAAGGTAACTGTAAGAGAACTTGGCCTGCAACTCGACGTTAGCCATATGACCATTCATCGTCATTTGAGGCTGTTAGGAAAAGTAGTGAATGTTGGAAAATGGGTTCCGCATGATTTGTCCCAAGCGAATCTTCAACATCGAATCGATATTTGCACATCACTGCATTCTCGGCAACTGCAGGCACCGTTTTTTAATCGGATCGTCACTGGGGATGAAAAATGGGTCCTCTATAACAATATTAAGCGTCGACATCAGTGGCTTAGCCGTGAAACAAAGCCTGAACCTCAGCCAAGGAATAGACCCCATCCAAAGAAAATTTTACTGTGTTTGGTGGGATATGCAATGAATTATTCATTTTGAGCTTCTGCCAGATAACCAAACAATCACAGCTGAAGTCTACTGCCAACAACTCCAACGATTGAAGATGGCATTACAAGAAAAACGTCCTGCATTAATTAATCGCAGAGGTGTTCTATTCCACCAGGATAACGCGCGCCCTCACACTGCTCGAATCACCACTGCCCAATTGGAAGCATTTGGTTGGGAAAAAATGCTCATCCACCTTATTCTCCGGACATCGCACCTTCAGACTATCATTTATTCAGAAGTCTGCAACACCACCTAGATGGACAAAAGTTGCAATCCAGGGAAACTATCGAAAACGAAGTGATCGCTTTTTTTAACTCGAAACCAAGGGATTTCTTTGAACGTGGCATAAAAAAACTTTTCTACAGGTGGGTGGAGGTTATAGAAAAAGAATGGATTATATTGATGATTAATTTGTCATTGTCATTTAATTTTTGTTGTGAATAAACTAAAAATTCGAGCAAATTTGTCGTTATAAGTCATTTAATTTTTGTTCTGAATGAACTAAAAAATCGAGCAGAATATATGTTACAACCTTATACTTTGATACCAGTTCCTGAAGTAAAGAGGTTAATTAAAGAGTTAAAGACTGGTTCTGCGTCAGGGGTAGATGACCTATCGAATGAGCACTTAAAATATGCCAATGACGTAGTATGTCCACATATATCACTGCTCCTATCAGTCATGCTTGCTCATAGTTATATCCCAGCAGAGTTCATGAGGATATATATCTTGCCCCTGGTCAAAAATAAGTATGGAGACATTCTGTCCAGCAATAATTACATGCCTATTGCTGACGCTTCCTGCTTCTGGAAACTACTAGGAAAACTCTTGTTACGCCGATTAAATGATTACCTATGGACATCTCCTAATCAGTTTGGTTTTAAAAGGTCCCACTCAACTGACCTATGTATCTATGTACTTAAAGAAACAATATCTAAATACATTGACAGTAATTCAACTATTTATAGCTGTTTCCTAGATATAAGGCAATAGGAATTCAGTAAAAATTGTCTTGGGGCCGTTGAAAATTTTAACGGAGAGCTAGTTTCTGAAAACAAGCAAATGGCTACCTTGCTAAACAAATTTTTTTACGTCAGTTTTTACTATAGAAGATGTAACGAATATCCCTACGGTCATAGACATAATACCTTTTGATGATGGTAATACTTTGGAAAATATTGTGGTTAGTGAAAGGGAGGTAATGCGCTATATTGATAAAATGAAAATGCGTAAATCACCGGGGCCGGATTCCATATATCCCATACAACTAAAAGAATTAAAAGAGCATTGTTGTGGCGCTAACAACGATTTTTAATGCGTCTATTTCTGAGGGGTGCGTAACAGATAATTTCAAGTTAGCAAATGTAACACCTATCTTTAAGAAAGGCGATAAAGGTGCGGCGGGAAATTATAGGCCAATCAGTTTAACGTCTGTTGTAGGTAAGATACTGGAATCAATAATTAGGAATCGTATAGTCAAACACTTAGAATTGCATAATTTGGTTAGAAATACGCAGCACGGTTTTAGGCGAAACAAATCTTGCTTAACTAATCGTTTAGAATTTTTTCAAAGCGTGGTTGAAGTTTACGATAGTCATCGGGCGGTTGACGTGAACCTGTCCAATAGATAACGCCTCTGCGCAGAGGCGTGCTGACTCATTTAGAGGCCCCTGTGTTTTGCATGAGGTGGAGGCCCCCTGTTCTCATATGATAACTGTTTTACGCGTATGTAGGTTACATGATGGATATTGAGACGATATTGACAATGATATGTATTTGAAACAATCCCAAAACATATTTACGAGGCCAAAATTAACTATTTTATTTATATTTTCTTCACATGAACACAACTCAAGTGACAGTCATTGAAAAAATAAAAAAACAAAAAAAAAATTATGCTAAAAGAAGACGGCTTAGCTCACTTGAAGTGGCAGCAATACAGTCATCAGCTTTTCATAGTCTAGGTTATTTGTACGCTGATGTTCAGCATTTAGAGTCAACAGTTGACTTAGATGTTCCTGCGTGAGTGATGAACGGAGCCTGTTGTTAATTATTTTTAGTTTTGAAAAGGCACGCTGGCAATAAACGCTTGTGATGCTGAGAGTAAGTATGTATCGATACACACAAAACAGATGGGCATAGGCTGGCGAACAAAGATTATACTTTCCAAGTACAATGAAAGCGCAACCGAAACATTTCCCACACAGTTTGTCCTTCACGCGAGGCTTTGCTTCTCTACTGTGGGTTGCGACCTCTTCTTCAAGTACGTCTTTATCAAATTCCTCATCCGATTCAATGTGAATTGGAGCAGGTTGAAGCTGAGTACATGGTCAGTGAGAGACTTCTTCAAAAGATTCCAATTGTGCGCAAAACGCAGAAGTTCTTGTCGCAAATCACTTGATGTAATTTCTCTGATTCCATTTAAAGTCGATCGCTTCGGTCGGAGCAGAAAGAACTTCAGCAAAGTGTCTCGGATCAAAAAAAGCGAATTCGAGTAGAATTGCTCGATGAGAAAATATCGCGTTCTGAGACTCATTGAGATTGTGTCCAAGATGATGTTATAGACTGATGTCTCAAAATTTCTTCTCAGTTCACAATTTTCTCTGGAAAATTTAAATTCTGAGGCAACTTCAAGGTTTAAATCAGCAAGATTTTCATTCAACCTTTCTGCGAAAGTTTCTGTTCTTGATAAAACGCTCGCGCAGTCGAAGGTAATCACGTCGATCAAATTTTGCGCTGTTTCAAGCAGATGTGCTGCTTGAGACAAATCAAGACCAGCCGTCTGAAGATACCAAGCAGACAGCGTTATTTAAAAAATTCGAATGTACGTAAATGCCACGACTATTGTTTGGAACTCGCACAGTTTCTTCAGAATGTTGTTCGCCTGATTTCTAATGCCAGGTTGAAAGGCTGTTGAAATGTGAATTGCTTGTAGAACTGAAATGACATCCGCAAACATTCCGTTGTTTTTTGTGTTGCTGAATTCGCCAGAGACTTCTATGACTGCCTCTGCATGACTTCTCCATCTTGTTTTGCTAATCAAAGTTAATCGTTCGAATTTTTCCATTCCGAATGCTGATTTTTTTCTGCCGAATCCAGACCGCCATTCGTTTTCCTGATTTGCGAAAAAAGACAGTAATTTTTTGCACAAGTTGGAACAGCGAAACTGCGGGGACAACTGAACTCTGCATCAACGATCACAAGATTAAGCATATGTGCAAAACACCAAATAAAGATGTGCTGGGGAACTTAATTTTTTATTACTCTCTGCAACCCCGAAATGTCTCCTCTCACTGCAGATGCTCCATCAAAAGAAGAACAAACGCAGTCCTTGAGAAGAAGCCCAACCGATTCCAGTTGTTTCTTGATGTTGTCGAAATAACTCTGTGCCGTGGTGCTATCTAATTAAAATAAAGACAGAATGCTTTCCTTCGTCTCATGCGAAGGTGGATCGACATAACGTACAACCAGAATGCATTGCTCAATGGTGCAGATATCCTGAGTTCTGTCGCACTGAATTGAAAAGAAACCAGCTAATTTGATTTCATCAACAATTTGTTCCTTGACGTGATCTGAAAGTTCCACAATGATTTTCTCAATAAAGCGATTACTTATAAACGTAACATGTGACTCTCGCCCTCGTGTCTCTTTTCTCAAATTGTTCGTTCGTGAAGCGGTCTCAATGTGCAGTCTCAGTGTTTCGTCGTATTTAGCAAGGAGTTCAACCAGAGCCAGAAAATTGCCGAGACGACAGTTTTCATTGAGAATGTGGCGGGAGGATTCATTGAAATGACTGCGAAAAGCTAAGCCTTTTCTTGGCAAATAAAGAACCACATCGATCAGTTTGATGACGACTTTTCGTCTTGCAGCTATTTGACGATTTCTCTCTGAAACCTGATCTTTAAACAGTGCGATCTCTGTTGAGCGCTCGCTTGAAAAAGCCATATAACTGAGGATCAATTACTTGTGAACAACCGTGCTTTCGTGTTTCGCAATTCGTTGGCTAATATGTTTCCAGTCTTGACAACCGACAACAAAGCGATTGTCATGAGTTATTGAGAATGCGAGGCACATGCTGCAATGTAAAGTTTGCTCCATTTCATTGAATGTCAACCATTTTCGCACTGTAGGTGATTTTTTTGGTTTGTTGCTGGCTTTACTGCGGGATCTTTTCGGTAATAATTGGAATGTGAGAATGGAATGTTTGAGTGAGGTTGCACGGGATGAAATCTCAAAAACGCTGCAATGTTTCCTGGCTTTGGTTTTGCAAAAAAATTTAGCGGAGTTTCACCTTCAACATTGCTAGTAACACTGGCATCGGCGGAAACATATATGTCGGAATCAGATGGAACATTTTCGCGTGTTTCCACAGAGAAGGAACCACTTATCGTAGGGTCCTCGAGTACGTAGTGGTCAGAATCCTTCGGCTGTTGACTTTCAGTCTCTTGTACCTGGCTATCTGAAGGTCTGCTATCTTTTGTTAGCATTCGATCACACTCTGATTGTCTTGGAGTCTTGCCGATAAAGGCATTGAGTGCATCACGCTGCGAGTTTATAAATGCTTGTTCTTTTTTCTTCCTGGATCGTTTGGATGCACCGCTTTCAAACGAACGCTTCATTTCATATGTCCAAGTCCAACCTATAATAAGAAAAAAAATTATTAATATATATATAATAGAATTTTTTTATAATATAAAAAGCAACCAACTAATAATCAGAATATTTTCTGATAAAATAATTCTGATCATTAGCTGTTGTTTTTTAACTTTTAACTTAATGATTGCTTGGATAAAATTTATGCCTTGCCATGCCATGCCATGCCCTTAATGCGGCCCTGGGTTGCAAATACGCTGAAATTCGGGATGCTTCAACATTTTGTGAGGCCCCTAGGATGGGAGAGGCCCCTATGATAGCACAGACTCACAGACCGGCCGCACGCCACTGCCTCTGCGTCAGTCGCGTCTTATTTAAGAAGTCTGGAAGTACAACCAATGTACGAGGCTTGGTACGAAAGTGATGCCTCTTATTTTTCAGTTTATATTTACTTTATGTTTTATATATATATATATATATATATATATATATTATATATATATATATATATATATATATATATAATATATATATATATATATATATATATATACTTATTTATTTACTATATTTACTTTATATTTGCCATGTACGTACGCGTATTCCCGTAATTTTCATCGTAATTGCAATTATATTTAGTGAGAAATAAAATAAGAGGCATTACTTTGTACCACCCCCTCCTATAGGCTTATTCGATTATTACGAGAGGGAGGAGTAAATTCATAAATTAATGGAGACTTCATCAAACGTGAAATTGATTCGTTAAAGATTAAAAAGAAAGAGAATCTTAAAGATCAAATTTGTATTCCTTTATATTGCATATTAGACCAAATTACATTTTTACCAAATATTAGAAAATATTTTTTGTTAACGTTTAAAACTTCACCGTTTTATATAATTTTCAACCGTTTCTAATACGAGACATTATTTTGTAACAATTTATAAACCAATTTTAGTCTTAAGAATAGGTCCAGGTTCGAAACGTTCACTCTTAAATAAATACTTTCATAGGAAATAATGCAACTTTATGGATCACCTCGTTTTTATTAAAACTTAAACTAAAGTTCATTATGAACGACCCCATCAACACTTTATATCATACTTACTTTTACGATACATTTACGAGGACGGTTTCAACCACGGTTCACCATCGACTCGCGGTCCACCCCTCCGCAGCATTCCGCCTCATTTCTATATATATATATATATATATATATATATATATATATATGTGTGTGTGTGTACACACACACACATATATATATATATATATATATAGCATTCCGCCTCATTTCTAATATATATATATATATATATATATGTGTGTGTGTGTGTGTACACACACACACATATATATATATATATATATATATTAGGGTGATTCAAATATGGGGGTAAAAATTTTTTTTTTTATATTTTAATGTGTTCAACCCTTTAAATGGTTCATTTCAGCATAAAAACAACTATCCTAAAATATTTTAGCAAATTTTTAATTTTTAGGGGTTGCTACCAGCAATTAAAAATTGACAGAACGACTCAAATTGTCAAATTTTTCCACACCACCCAGGGGGTACAGTACAAGGCGCATTGCTTTTTTTTAATGTGGAAAGCTCCCCCGTAGGTCCTACCATAACCACAAGCATGCATAATTAAACTAGCATGATATTTGAGACATTAGCTGTCCTTACTTCATCAATGTTTCTTTCTTTCTATCAGGGTAAACAGCCCTGTAGTTTTTCATTACTTGTAGCAAGAATTGTTTTTGATCTTCGTCATGTGTTAGTATTTTATTATATTCATCCATTAATTTTACTCCTCTTTCCGCTATATCATTCACGACTTTCCACTGTTTGATAGATTTCTTAGCGGAGTTATACTCTTCATCATTATGCCATTCTTTAGCATCTTTGAATAAAAATTTTGAACTAAATTCTGTTATTGTAAAGAATCTTTGAGTATTTCATGACAAAATCTTCTAATTTCTTCGTTGGAATAAGTGCAGGATCTAGAAAAGCCCGTTTTGCAGGAAGAGTTTCTGTTGTATTTTGCAAGGCCTTTACAATTTTGTTTTTCGTTTCAGTAGGCACTTCATCATCATAAAAGGCCAAGGCTACCAGTTCTTCTGATAGGTACCAGAGGTGACCTAACAGTTTTTTAATAGCAACAAATGCAATTGTGTCATTTATTTGTTTGTAAACTACAAGATTCTGTAATAATTCCAGAGCAAGACGAGGAGCGCAAGATGGCACAGGAGCTGTAAACCATGCCTTTACATATAACCGAGTAGCAAATAGACAGATGTCTTTTAGTCCTTTTTTGTCTTTTACTGAAATTTTGAACTGAGATTTGAACATAAAAATTTTTAATGAATATGTAATTTTGGCCATCCACCTAGCCCGATGAAGTCCCGCTGGATGTTTAAATTTGATTCCACCTTTTGGTTCGCCTGCCCAAAAAATAATTGTTAACTGCAATAGTTCTAGGTAATCGTCTCTTGGTTGGAATGTATCTAGTTGATTTGTTGCAAATATAATTATGTCATCTTTGATGTCATGAATATTTTCATAGATATCTGGATCTGATAATGCTGTTTCGTAGTCCTCCTTATTAATGCTTAACCATTTTTCTCTGAACTTCTTAAAAAGGACTATATCTGGGCCAGAAGATGGTGATAAAGACTTTGAAACAACAGCTTCCAGCATAATTTCAAATATATGGTGTCGACATGCCAGCCACAATAAATCGTTGTCGAATTTTTGTTCTAGAAGAATAGCTGCACCATTTCTAGGACCAGTATTGGCTGTTGTTGTATTGAAACACATGCATTTTATTTGTTCGCAGATGTCCCATTCAAGCGATGTCTGATTGTTTGCATTAAAAAGAGACGCATTTCTGTCACTCAATTTTGCAACATCAAGACTTCCTAATAATTTATCATCAAACAATTTTCTACGTTTGCCAACCTTACTTTTCCATGTTGAAGGTTGTGCAGCACAGAAACCAGATTCATCACTTTTACTCTCCTCTGATTCTGATGATATACTGGTGAGTATGACAGCCTCTTCATTCTTCTTTCTTTTGATCTCTTCTTCTGCTTTCCTTTTTTCATAACGTTGTTGCTTTTCTGCTGCTCTTTGCTCTTTTGTAGCAACAGCCTTACCAATGGTACCCATGTTTCCATGACGTCCTTTCTCACGTTTCATTTTCAAGAATTTCTTATCATCTCCTATTTTTATAAGCTGCATAGCATTCTCATGAGCAATATCAAATAAGTTTTCCAGTTTATCTTTCCATTTTTCTTCTTTATTATTTAAATTTTGTGATCTTTTCAATTTGTTTGCTTTGTTTTTCTTAAGCAGCTGTCATTCCTTCAGTATTCCTTGAATTTTATCTACTACATGTATTCTTTGTTTTGCTGGTATTCCTGCTTTTTTCCAAACTGCTAGCAATCATCTGCAGTAGAGCAGCATGATTCTCTAATGTCTTGCTTTTTAATATTTCTGTAGTGCATGAAGAGGGCCATCATTTCCTTCTCTGATGGTAATACGGATGTTTTTAGTACTGCAGAGGGCTGCCCAATTAGCCATACTTCAGTTTCTTTTCTTGTAGAACTTCTCCAAATGAGCAACTGGGTGATGGTGAGTTAGGCCTAGCTTCCATAATCGATTAATTGGTATCAAAATTATGAGTTCCAAGCAACAATTAAAAGCAAGCTAGTATATAAACCATTAATTAAAAATTCTGAAATATAAACAATTAAACATACAATCATAAGTTGTAAAAACAAACAAATTGAAAAAGAGGGAAACTTTGACGCCTGGTAGCACATAGTAAATTTTATTTAAAATTCACCAAATTTGGCATACACTACTTTTTTGTCATAGGGAACAAAAATACAGGTTGAACAATTAAAAAAAAAAACTGATTTTTTTGAATCACCCTAATATATTATATATATATATATATATATATATATATATACACGCAAAGGGAGAGGGTAATACAAGATTAAAATAAGAGTTGAAAAATAAATTGAATAAAACTTTGGCAATTAATTAAACTATAAAAAATTTAAGATATATTTAGTGAAACTTTTAATTAATTCTGAAATAAACTTTTCAGAATTTTAATTAAAGTTACATTTTTAACAACATAAAATCTTTTTAAACAAAACAACTTTTTTCTGAATCTCCACAATATATATATATATATATATATATATATATATATATATATATATATATATAACCACAAAGACAAATTAAAAAAAAAAAATTTTATTAAATATTATTCACGTGTTACCTTTGTGAAATAATTTTCATATATAGTGGTGTAGTGGTTAGCGTCGCTGACTACGAATCCATCGGCCCCGGGTTCGAGACCCGACTGCAGCCGGCGCGCAGCAAAACCCAGCTGTGTTCATCCTTCCACACAATAAAGAAAGTGGTTGGTAGATAAATGGGTACCCTAGGTGGTTAAGACGCTGGGCTGCTGATGGGGCGTGGTTCGGATTCCACGTTAAACTGTAGGTCTAAGGTGGAGTGAAAAGCGTGACCTTCGTCAGAATGAACAATTCGGGCGGAAGCTAACCAAAGGTTAACCAAAGGTGTGTGTATATATATATATCCTTCACATACGAGTATATGTTAAAGATTTTAAAGCAATATTTTAATATTAATTTTTTTATATCTTTTTTCGTGCGCTGTTTTTATCCATTCGCTCAAGTTTATAAAGAAGAATGAAACAAACCATTATTATATTTTATTATTATATTATTATTATTATTATTATTATTATTATTATTATTATTATACCAAGAAAATATCGTTGAAAAAATGTTGTATAAAAAGACGCATTGTTATCGCGATTAAAAATAAAATAAGAAAAAGTTATTTTTTTCCCGAAGCTTTATTCTATTATTTAATATAATTATGAGTTTTTATCCAACAGCACAATAGGACTTAATGGGGAAACTGATATTTTCCGCGGATAATGATGAGATAGACGTAGGTTTAACAAGGTGCCTGGCACACATAAAGCCATTCTGCCCTCTGGCACTTCCTTCAATTGATATTCCATCCAACGCCACACATTTTTATTTTTTATTTTTTGTAGTTGCCCACAAATCGGGAAGAATCGATAAAAATTGCGTGTGAGGATTGCGTGTACGTTCTGTGACATATACTGAGTGCAGATGTGTGCATATTTTCAGGCGAATATATATATACATATACCGGGTGTCCTAAAAAATGTTTACACATCATATTAACATATATACTGTATATATACTATATATATATATATATATATATATATATATATATATATATATATATATATATATATATATATATATATATATATATATATCAACATGCACACTTTAGATGATAGTAATATGCGCTGATGTATTAGTATATTTATAGTACTTAGTAATAGTAGTATAGTAATGGTGTATTGTACTTAAATAACAGTAGTATCCCTCGTTACAGGAAATGGCGGCATTGCAGTTATCATTTGAACAACGTAAGTGGATTCTGAAGCACTACTGGAAGACGGAGAATGTGGCTGAGGTACAGAGAAATTGGAGAAATGAGTTTGGAATATTACCACCATCACGGGTAACAATTACAAGATTACGTGATAAGTTTGAGACTGACGGAACAGTGCAAAACGTCAACAAAGGCCGATCTGGAAGACGTCGCACTTCAACTGACAATGAAAGTGTTGAGACCGTGTTACAGGCCCTCACAAACTCTCCAAATAGTCTACAAGGCAATGTTCTCGTGAAGACTGGTGTTTCTAAATCCAGCGTTCATCGCATTTTGCGACGTGAAAAGTGGAAATCGTACATACCTACACTGCTCCATGCAATGAATGAGGACGATCCAGATCGTCGAGAAGGATTTTGTGAGTGGTTTTGGCACATGTGTGATGAAAAACAATCTTTTCCTGATTTCATTGTTTGGTCCGATGAAGCCACTTTTAAACTTAATGGTACTATCAATCGACACAACTGTGTGTACTAGGCCACCGAAAATCCAAACGTAAAAGAAGAACGAGCACTTAATCAACCAGGAGTGTCAGTGTGGTGTGGTCTGTCTTCCAGAGAACTGATAGGGCCATTTTTCTTTGAGGACACTGTCACAGGTGCTGCTTACTTATCAATGCTGCAAGGCAACATTGTACCTTCAATCAGAGCTCTTTTTTTGGAAGAAGAGTGTTACTTTCAACAGGATGGCGCGCCACCACATTACCACAATGACGTTAGAAATTTTCTCAGTTTGTTTTCCTTGAAGATGGATAGGACGTAGGGGATGTACGGAGTATCCACCACGATCTCCTGACTTAACACCCTTAGATTTTTACTTGTGGAGCCCTCTGAAGAACACTGTGTATGCTGAAAAACCAAGGACACTACAGGCCTTGAGACAGGAAATTGAAATAACCTGTGCCAACATTCCACTCCGAACAATCCGAACAGTATGCCGATCTGTTGCGTGCCGTTGTCAAGAATGTATTGATGCTAGTGGCGGACATTTTGAACATTTAAAACATTAAAGTAAGCAGCACAACCATGAAGGTATTGACGCTGCTGGCTGATATTTCGAACATTTAAACATTAAAGAAGCCTATTTGCTATCTATTTACTATCCGCCTATTTTGCTTATTGATATATATGTTAATATGATGTGTAAACATTTTTTGGGACACTGTGTATATATATAGGGCCTACATATAATATGCGTGTATGTACGCCGCAAAAACGTTCCTTCCCCTCTCATAGAAGAACAAAAGAGCCGAAATCAAGAACAAAAACGATGCCATTTTGTCCTTTTTTTAATTTAGAAAAGATTGTGTAGTGTGTAAGATACCCAGTGGTGGGCACGCGCAACAATTTTTGTAGCGCCGCAACCGCAACCGCAACTCTGCTGAAATAGTTGCGCCGCACGCGCAAGCGCAACCCTTTTCAAAAAGTTGCGCCGCAAGCGCAAGCGCAACCAAAAATGTTGCGCCGCAACTTTTTGCGGCGCAACTGCCCACCTTTGCATTTAACGTATATCTGCAGTGGTGGGCACGCGCAACAATTTTTGTAGCGCCGCAACCGCAACCGCAACTCTGCTGAAATAGTTGCGCCGCACGCGCAAGCGCAACCCTTTTCAAAAAGTTGCGCCGCAAGCGCAAGCGCAACCAAAAATGTTGCGCCGCAAGTTGCGCCGCAACTTTTTGCGGCGCAACTGCCCACCTTTGAAGATACCTGTATTTATAGTGAGGAAAAGAGGGAGAAGTATATGTTTGAGAGCATGCTGGACTGCTCACAGGATTGAAACACGAAAAAAAATCAGCTAAGGAGAACAGTGACAGGAGAAATAGAAATTGCAACACTCCCTGTCTCGTGCCTAACATCTCACCACCCGGAGCACTTCCCTGTTCGATTGGTGTCTTCAATATATACGAGTATATGTACTGCTTGGGAACTGCAAATAACTACAATTCAACAGTGTCCCTACTTGGAACACGAGAAAGTATCCTTGTCCTCACCTCTCTGCCTGAGGGGTTCTTGCTTCTGCAGGAGTCGCTCCTGACCCAAAAGCAGTTTTGAATAGCATCATGCTCTGCCAGAAGACACACATCCTCAAGTAGTCTGACCTTGGAGGGCGGAAATATATATATATATATTATATATATATATATATATATATATATATATATGAGTCAATGCGGTGGTAGGCTCGCTATAATATGTAGACTCAATTGTAGAGTAAAAATGGAATGAAATGTTATAGGGTCACCAATTTGGCGTTTCAACTAATAAACAGTATTTATGATAATTAAGGAGATAGAAACGACTAAAGTTGTAGTTTTCGTTTAATTAGTAGAAAAATAAATGATTTATTTGTTCACAGTGATTAATAATTATTCGTACGAAATTTGTGCAATATTACAATGAAATGATTCTTGACAATAGGGAATGATTTTATACAGTATAAGAGTTAAATGATACAATAGTGATATGAAACAATAATTAAGGTAATGAGTTATACGGTATTGAACACACAACCATAAGTAAGTTAGCAATAAAGGAGGTAATGAAAATATGGTAATGGTAGAGTAACGGAATAGGCCTAATTGCAGTCGTAATGGTGAGTTGGCTTCTACGGTACTGAAGATAATTTTCAAACCTAATGCGGTTAGGCTGCGTTTGTTGAAGTTACAATATAGTCGTTGAAAATGAATAGCCTATCGGACGTAGTAAAACATTGTGTCAGGTGAGTTGTGGCTTATTGAGGTGTACATACCTGGGTTTCGACGGAGATCAGGGGCGTGTTTAGCTACCGCGGGGCCCATTGGTTCCGTGAACACACATGGAAACCATAACAATATATGAATATAAATGCATACTACAATTTACAGGGTTAATCATGGCATTATAGTGTGGTGGACTCATCTGTTTTAAATATCTCCTCCCTACAAAAAATAAGGGGTCTTTTCCGTTTGGGGGCTAGCAGCGAATTTTAATGAAAATCAGTATACTAATGTAGTTTTGGTCACTGATTTCAAAAATAACTTTCTTTTTTATGGAGAAATGAAAAACAAACATGTTAGAGCACTTTAAATAATTAATATGCGTTTTAACTAGCTTAAACTAGTTTCAGAGGATTGTGTTAAATTTAGCCAGTCACAAACTGCTACTGTTTATGAAAAAGTGCTCTAAGTGTGGGAAAGTGTGTTCCTTTGATAAAAATACCCAGTTCTTTCGTTGCCAAAAACGTCGGTCAAACGGTAAAACGTGCAACTTTATGAAAAATACTTTTTTTTAAGGATCCCGGCAGATCTGTAAAAATAGCAGAAAAAAATCAAGAATTAATGCCCAGTTAGATCAATTGAATGCCCAGTTAGGTCAATTGAATGCCCGGTTAGATCAATTGAATGCCAAATTAGGTCAACTGAATGCCCGGTTAGGTCAACTGTACGCCCTTGACGATTGGTTAGGTTAAGTCATGATATTTTCGTTAAAAACACATTAATTATTTAAAGTGCTCTAACATGTTTATTTTTATTTCTCCAAAAAAAAGTTATTTTTGAAATCAGTGACCAAAACTACATTAGTATACCGATTTTCATTAAAATTCGCTGCTAGCCCCCAAACGGAAAATATCCAAAAATAAGGTTGACAATATGAAAAATATGTGAAAAAATTTGTAAAAATTAAACTAATAGTATATATATATTTTAGTTACAATAACATGGCAGAATACAAGAAATAGTTGTTAATATGAATAAATGCAAGGTTTCTTGTACCAAACAATTGAAATAATTAGCGATTAATTGCAAAATAATTTTACTTTGACAGTTTGACGACAATAATGCTCTGAAAATTGTAACACTTACATTTAAGTAAAAAAAATCAACCTTTTTTTTAACAAACATATCAACAAAACAAAGACGAAAGGCGATCTTGCCATCTTAAAAACACCCAGCGTATGTAGATATACCATATGTATCAAGCTTTTTATGTTGTCATTCAATAGAAAAACACACACACATACAAAAACACTATACGTACGACATACCTTCCCCTCACAGCGACATATAATAATAAACTGAACGCTGGAAGCATTCGGCATCTTTAGGCCTACCTCTCTTTGGTGCTACGAGCGAGACTCGGAGTTGCCAAATGGCAGTTAACTTGTTAGGAAAATTCTGTGCCAATGTAAATGTACAAAAGGTAATAATACTGTACGTTATATGTAAGAAATAGTTTTGAAACTTGAAGGATAACCAAGTAAGTTAGAAAAAACAAGGAGGAAATCAGTGTAAGGTGTAAAAACAGCAATTCATCAGCAGGATCAGTTATTACCTATATGTAAAAATAAAAGTGCAATAATAATGTTATTTTCAAACCATTTTCAGCTTTTTCTTGATGTGTTTCCACTTTCCAAAAACCTTTATCTAATGACACAAAATCTGATCTAATCTATATTATAATAAGAGAGCTGTCCGTCTGTCCGTCTGTCCGTCACACTTTCAGAAATTGTGAGAAAAAATTGAGAAAAAAATTCAGAAATTGTAAAAAAAAATTCAGAAATTGTATTACGGGCGGCAATGTGAAGCTCAAGATTTTCATGACTGTGTTCTTTTCTGTAGTTTAGCAATGGGGGAAGGGTGGGGGTGGGGGTAATGGGGGATGGGTGGGTAATGGGGAGGGGTGGGGGTAATGGGGGAGGGGGTTAGCCCCCAAGTTGTATGAATGGGGGTGAGGAGGTTTTGGGAGATACCAGATTCAGAAATGTTGACACAATGTGAAGCTCAAAATTTTCACGGCTGGATTCTTTTTTTGTAGTTTAGCCTGTCTAACCGTCAGCGAAGCGGCGGGAACTGTACTAGTCTATACTATAATAAGAGAGCTGTCCGTCCGTCCGTCCGTCACACTTTCAGAAATTGTGAGAAAAAAATTCAGAAATTGTATTATGGGCGGCAATGTGAAGCTCAAGATTTTCATGACTGTGTTCTTTTCTGTAGTTTAGCCTGTCTGTTTGTCTGTTTGTGAAATTTATCCCGGGCAGTAATGGGGGAAGGGTGGGGGTAATGGGGGAGGGGTGGGGGTAATGGGGGAGGGGGTTAGCCCCCAAATTGCATGAATGGGGGTGAGGAGGTTTTTGGGAGATACCAGATTCAGAAATGTTGACACAATGTGAAGCTCAAAATTTTCACGGCTGCGTTCTTTTCTGTAGTTTAGCCTGTGTAACCGTCAGCGAAGCGACGGGAACTGTACTAGTTTTATATAATAAGCAGAGTTTCTTCGCTAGAGTGCGGGGCCTATTGAAGCGCGGGGTCCAGGGCACGTGCCATAAGTGCCCTGCCCTTAACATGCCCCTGACGAAGGTAACTCTGAAGACGGAAGGGCCTACGAGGTGGTTTGAGTGATGAAATACTTGATGAAAGGAAGTGAAGATTCGCAGCACGAATGGGTGGATGTTGAGTGAAGCGAAGGCCGGACGGATGACGAAGGTTGAATCTTGCAAAAGTGGTGTTGCTTCCCGGCGGGATGAAATAGTAGTAGGCCTCAACGGAGATGATCAAATTTAGTGAGTGATTGAACGGAGTTTTGAAGGACCGCGGCCGGCTGAGATCGAGTGGAGTTACGTGACTAAGAACGGAACACGAAATGTAAAGTGAAGATGCGAGCAATGAACAAGTGTTTGTTTTTTTCTGTTTAAGGTGCTTTCAACCCTGCTGGATTATTGACACCATTTTTTTTTTTTTTTGTAGAGAAAGGTGGTGAAAGAAGTAGTAGAAGAAATAATTTTGTTGTATTTTTGAACAAGTGAGAGTGATTTGGAGTGGACACGCGTTTATATAAGCTCTGGTGACGCGTAGACTTGGCGGGCATTTTTGGGAAACAAAATAAAATCTGCGTTCTTTTGTGGGCTGTTCCTGCCCACGTGTTTGGAGTTTTACGGCCTTGTTTACTTCTACAAGCCATGTGAGAGAGGCGGAGAAAAGAATTTTCCGTTATGCTCCTACATGCGTGTGTGTGTGTGTGTGTGTGATGCGAACGTTGCCCTATGTGCGTTCATGTGTTGTAGTAATGAAAATCGATTTTCTTTTCAATTGCGAACACGAGATGATTTCCTTTTGGTTTCACGACTATTGCTCGTGGTTCGCTTCGTGTTTTTGTAGTGACAAAATGAACATCTTATATTTATTTACATTTCATTTACACGAAGACACCGAACTCGAGTCAGTCAAGGGCTCAAAATATGCTATAAGGATTGAAATTAATCTATTTTTATCTTTTCAATAATGTATGTGACTGTCTGTTATCATTATTTGACAGGGTTCGCAGACATTTTTTATGGATGACTTCCAAAGGATGTTTTATATATTTCTCTGAGCTACCTTTATGTTATAATGCAATATATAATAAATTTGAGTAAATAAAGGAATGATACAGGGTAAGGGGTGCGTTTTGAGGAAGAGTCGTTTTTTAGATTAAATAATATGAATAGAAGTCTTGATATTTTGGATTTGATATACAATATTTATAGGAGAATGGAAAGAGGATTTCCACTTCTTGGTCAAAACCCCTCTTTACAGGATATCAGTATTATAGACCGAAGGTCGGTGCCCGACCATCCTGTTCACTAAACAACATGGGCTACAAAATAAGTGATACGAAGTGACAATAATACCCTCTTTAAGTATACAGTAGACTAAATTACTGAATATTAAATATGGGTTGTGGGGTCCGTGGATTTATTCCCAGAATCTAATATATACTGTACTATTGAGCTAAAATGTGTCTGTGTGTGTGTCCGCTTTTTTCGGAACCGTGCACAACCTAAACGGCACATCGGAAAATTCTGCAACCACCACCAACTGATAGCCCATGAGCTGACGATATGCTCTGTCAAGTTTCCCGGTCCTAGGTCACCGGTTACTGGGTCCGAAGGCCCCAGCACCGCGATAAAACTACAGAAAAGAACGCAGCCGTGAAAATTTTGAGCTTCACATTTATACTGTGATATACAGGGTGGGCCGTAAGTTTCCATACATAGGAAAAATTAAACGTTTGTTTTTATGTTTCAGATACCCTAAGAATATGCGTTTGACGTAAGATCTTGTTTACTGATGAAGCAAATTTTTACGTCAATGGAGAGGTTAATCGGCAAAACATACGTTATTGGAGTAATGCTAACCCTAACTGGCTGAGTCCGACGAAGATGCAAGGTGCCGGTAAAGTGATGGTGGGCCGGGATATGGGGTGACAGAATTATTGGACCAATTTTTTTGTCAGTGGAAATCTTAATGCCGAAAGGTATCTTAACATGTTGCAAGAAGAGATTTTCCCATCCCTGCTAAACGAGGAAGGTAACTTCCCAGTTTACTTCCAGCAAGATGGAGCTCCACCTCATTATGGTCTTCACGTGCGTCGGTATTTGGATCAGCAGCAGTTTCCGGATGCTTGGATTGGTCGGCGTGGTCCTGTGGAGTGGCCTCCCAGATCCCCAGATCTCACCCCCCTTGATTTCTATCTTTGGGGGCACTTGAAGGCCATGGTGTATCAGGAAAAGATACGAGACATAAATCATCTAAAGGAACGTATCACCAACGCCATTACAAGCATAACGTCAACTGTGCTAATGCGTGTTCATCAACAGTGGGGAACACGTATTGAAATGTGTTTTCAAAACAATGACAACCATGTAGAGCATATTATATAAATAAAAATGGTTGTCCATAAAAAAATGTTTATTTTTCCTATGTATGGAAACTTACGGCCCACCCTGTATATATATATACTGCTACCCGCCCGGGGGTAGTGGAGGAGGGGGTGGGGTAATTGGGGGAGTGGGGGTGGGGGTAATGGGGAGAGAGGGGTGGGGGTAATGGAGGTAATGGCGTTTTTACTTTTGTGTGTGGGGGAGGGGGAGGGGTAATTGGGGGAGTGGGGGTGGGGGTAATGGGCGTAATGGCGTTTTTTACTTTTGTGTGTGGAGGTAATGGGGGAGAGGGGTGAGGGTAATGGGGGTAATGGCGTATATAGCAGTATATGTCACAGTGCTACCCGCCTGGAGGGCGAAGTTGTCAACGGTCGCGAGCGTTGTTATCACAATGCATACGATTAATTACTAATTGTATAATTATGGTTTTACCTATTTAAATAAGATTATTACTTAAACTACAGACAGAAAGAATTTATATGAGTTTGTCATAGCTTGAAAATGAATTAATTATAATTATTAGTATAATATATATATATATATATATATATATATATATACATACACACACACACACACACACACACACACACACACACATATATATATATATATATATATATATATATATATACACTTGTATCAACTATTTACAGTATTTGAATTGAAGGGCAAACAGGAAAAGTCTGCTACATGCCGTTTTTAAGGATATAGCACATAGCAGACTTTTCATTTTTGTCCTTCAATTGGTAAAGTGAATATTACAATAATTTCAACATGGAACAGTCATATTTTGGAGGATTTATAGCTAATGATACTGCGATCTGCTTATACCTTGAATGGGTGCACGGATGGAGCGGTGTTTTGTGTAATATGGTGAAGCTTTTCCTAACACAAAAAATAACAAATTGGAAATAATTCAAAGGAATACAGAGCTTCACTAAAGTTCTTTCTCTACGTACAAGAGGAGAAAAAAGGTCATAAAACTTGGATTAAATTTTCCGGTTAAAACTAGAAAAGTGAGGAGGAAAAAGAAGAAAGGAAGTAAACCAAAACGATAGCAGCAAAAAATATGAAAAAATATTTAAATTGTCCTAAATCCAGAAACTTCAATAGAGATGGATTATGTTTAATGGAATGCGCTGCGTATAAGCTCTGCAATTGCGAAAATGAAGCGGACCGGATCGCTGGACTAAAATGCATTCTGTGCAATACATTTAAGCATTACAAATGCATAAACAGGAAAGAAGGACAGGAAAATGATGAATAGAGCACATAACAAAATCATTGGCTTTTATGGCTTCGTGTGCGTCATGTGCATGGAAAACCACAACCAAGTAATACAAACGGGAATGGAGAATGTTGCAGTGGAAGAAACCATTACAACAAGTTCACCGACAAAAAGACAGGAAACGACAGTGAACGCCGGCACAAGTGAAAATGGGACTCAGGGCATCGAGGGTAATTCGGTGTAAAGTAACCGAGGACAACATCCTCAATCCATCTTTTCCCCTGTCTTTGGCCTCCAATCTTTCAAACGCAGAGTGTCCAGGCATCTTGAAAACCTTGAACTTTGATTTTGGTTCTCTTCTTCCTCTATAGTTTGGGGTGGGGGGGGCGTGTTTGCGGGCATTCGCACTTGGCCCCTCTTTCCTGCATAAAAAAATCACTAGACGGAGGTGTACGTAGAGGTAACTTCACTTAAAGAAATACGTCCTATACAAAACAGAAACCTCATAAATAAAGACGAAAGCACACCAAAGGTTAAAAAAAAACCAATGAATAGAGAAGAAGTGTGTTGTTAGAACAAAAGAAACTGAATACCACAGGACTCATAAGGAATCTAAATGGCGGACCACATGTGAATATTACAAAACAGGTTCGTGTAAATATGGTTCTGGATGTGTATATAACTTATAATCACCCCAAAAGATGTTTCTACATGATGAATGGAAGCTGTAGGTACGGAACAAACTGATATTAATTCTACCCTTCGATGTGCAGACAATCAATTAGGGAGAAAAAATGTCTAAATATAGAGTGCCCATATTTTCACAGTAAGGGTACTCATAAAAGAGGAAGAGAAATAACAGATCAAACCATATATAACAGAAGTAACAACAGGGCCAAGGAAGTACATTTTTTAGAAGTGGGAACGACAAATAAAGAACTGTTTCTTTTAATGGAAAAAGGTCGAACACCGCAGACATATGTACCTCAGCAACACATACACCACCCTCTCGTCCAACAACGCCCACCGTTAATCCGTTAATGCAACTGTTAATGCAACGACCACAATAGTGTTAAGAGCCGTTTCACCCAGTATTCCCAACGGCTCACCCAATAACATCGAACAGGAACCGAGCAGAAAATCGATGGGAAAACGTCCATTATCCAGGTAAACGGGCACTAAGATTTTTAACCCTGTAAATTTATTGTATACAAATTTACAAATATACAAGGACTGTACACTGACCATGCAGACTTCAAATTACAATATCTGCACAATTTAACTTTGGAAACGAGCACAGATATTATTATGCTTAACGGAAACACACTTATATAAATGCGAAAAAGATTGTGAAACTTGTATCGAAGACACTGAAATAGCAATACAGAACTACAACATATACAGAGCGGATAGATTTGGTAGAAAAGCAGGCTGTTGCATTTACATGAAAAACACATTCACATATGAACTGAAGGTTAGCAAATCGAACAGCACAGTTGAAGTTCTTATTTTAAAAGTAAAAGAACTGAGCCTAATTATTATGAACGTGTACAGACCACCAAACAACACTAAAAGTGACTTTCAAATCGTTACAATTGAAATAGAACAATTGTTAATATCACGCAAAACCACAACACCAAATATTTTAATTTGTGGAGATTTCAACTTTCCATTCATAATGTGTTAGAAAAATGACGAGGTTATACTCGTATATGTTTCTGAAGTTTGATGGTAACATTACAAAAGATGATAGGACACGAGCAATAATGCTACAAGATATTATGGAATATTATGCATTTACTTAGGAAATCTATGAAGGGATTAGAAAAGAGAATGTTTTAGACTTAATTTTGACAAATAACAATGATATAATAATAAATAAAAAGGTAACGCACACAAATTTTATGACCACAACCTAATTGATACGCAATTAAATTCAGCAACCAGGAGACCAAAAATGCATCCCAGAGAGTCAGAAGGAATATTTAAAGGGTAAAGTATGAATTAAAAAAAGTAGATTGGGAAACTATAAATGAAGGAAAGAAGGAAAATTGGGAATTGCTACTTCATGAGATGTGACTTCTGAAGAAATACTATATTTTATAACAGAAACTGAATTAAACCCAATTTGTTGAACCATGTTCTGAAGAGACGAAAAAGAAAACGTAGCAAAAGCTCAAAAAAGAAAAAGAAAAGTAGGACATTATTTAGACAAATGAAAGAAACCGCAAAAAATCTCCGCAGATGCAAAACTGAAGCAAGGAGCTCAAACTAAAGAAAAAAACTGAAAAATAAAAGTGGACCCTAAAACAAACATTCATTCACAAGACAAACGAGGAGGAAAGCAAGGTAGCGTCAACCGTAAAAAATAACCCAAAATACTTCTACATGTTTGCGAAAAGAAAAAATGCACTGCAAAGAGAGTATTCGTCCTTTAAAAGATGGAGTGACCGAATACACAAATTACCCCAAAAACTAGACGAACTGCTTAAAGAACAATTTAACTCTGTCTTTAACGCTCCTAAGTCCGAAAAAAAAGTAGAAAATTCACATGAATCCTTTGACATAGCTACAATTTAACCAAGAACAAGTTCGGACACGAATGTATTCGTATTAATAGATTTAGAGTTCTTGGAAGGAGACGTAATTAAGCTCTGTCAAAAGTACGAGAAAATTCGGCACCAGAGCCAAAGATATAACGTATGGAGTGCCACATTTCTGAAGAAATGTGAAGAGAGTACTGCCAAGCCTCTATACTCACTATGGAGAAACTCATTCGACACAGGACAAATTCCACCAATATTAAAGAACGCGAAAATGGTCTCTTATTCAAAGGAAGTAACGCAGCAATGGCTAAGAATTATTAGCCGGTGACTCTCACCTCCCACCTTATAAAATGCTTCGAACACGTAATTAGAGGCAAAAAACAATCCGAACAAACATGGCTTCAGGGGTGGAAGATCGTGTTTATCACAGTTATTAGACCACGAGGAGAAGATTCCACAGCAGAAAAGCAAACATCACACTAAATACAGAAAACGAGACATTGCAAGCATAGAAAGCATAGAATGGACTTTTAAAACGTCTAAGACGGCGGAAACGAAAGGTGAAGACTATTTGCTCTCGACTACAATCCCCGAAATTCTACTCTCTCGAGAAAGACGCGAGCGGTATACAATAATATACGAAGGTAATTCAATAAGTATCCGCACTTTTTATTTTCACAATTTTATTTTCACATTTGATAGATTATAAACGCATCACTTCTCAACATAGTCTCCCTGTTTCTCAATACACTTAGTCCAGCGATCTACGAGCTTCCTAATGCCATCACAAAAGAATGTTTTTGGCTGTGTGCGTAGCCAGTCATGCATCGCCTCCTTCAGGTCATCATCACCTTGGGATCCTGACCTCTCAAAGCGTCTTTTAGTGGTCCAAACGGGTAAAAATCCGAAGGTGCTAGGTCTGGACTGTAGGCTGGATGGTCGACAACTTCAAATTTAAGTTCTTGAAGGCATTTTCTAGTCTGTGCAGCGGTATGAGGGCGCGCATTGTCGTGTAACAGAATAACACCTTCCGACAATCTCCCTCTCTGTTTTATGCGAATTGCTTGCTTTAACTCATTCCGAAGCGTGTCAGAATACGATGTACTTGTTACTGTAGTTCCACGCTCTAGATAATGTTCAAGGATAGGGCCTCGTGTATCCCAAAACAGTGTTAGCATAACTTTACCTGCTGACGGCTGCGCTTTGAACTTCCTTGCAACGGGAGATGTTGGATGCTTCCATTGAAGTACCGCTGCACAGACTGGAAAATGCCTTCAAGAACTTAAATTTGAAGTTCTCGACCATCCAGCCTACAGTCCAGACCTGGCACCTTCGGATTTTTACCTGTTTGGACCACTAAAAGACGTTTCGAGAGTTCAGCGATTCCAAGGCGATGATGACCTGAAGGAGGCGATGCATGACTGGCTACGCACACAGCCAAAACCATTCTTTTGTGATGGCATTAGGAAGCTTGTAGATCGCTGGACTAAGTGTATTGAGAAACAGGGAGACTATGTTGAGAAGTGATGTGTTTTATAATCTATCAGATGTGAAAATAAAATTGTGAAAATAAAAAGTGCGGATACTTATTGAATTACCCTCGTACAAATGGAAAATACTGGAGCATTGTATCCCTAACCTTAGAAATGAAATAGAAACAGCAGAATGACAGAAGAGGCAGATTCTGTACTGTCCCAGCTGTGGTGGGAGAGGGGGGCCATGAAAAAGAGGATGAAAAATAACTCCAGACTATGAGACCCAAAACTTTTCAATATACGGCCAAAAGAAATAAGGAACCTCCAACACGCCAACTTGAGTGATTTCAAGGACCAGGTGGACAGGTTCTTGTACAAAGTCCCTGATCAGCCATGCGTAGCTGGCTGAGGGCAGGAGGAGAGCAGAAACCAATTCTTTCCTTCACCAAATCCCTGCAAATGAGGCGGGATGCTGCAGAAGGGTCTACCGCAGATCAATCCTGAACCATCGTCAAAACGATCATAAGGTGTCCTAAGGTAATATATATATATATATATATATATATATATATATATATATGAAAATTATTTCACGAAAGTAACACGTGAAAAATATTTATGATGAATAAAACCACGACGGGAAAAGAAACAAAGTGGTGCTCAAGCGCTTTCGTCTAATGACATTCGCAGAAACACTGGAGTGAAAAGAGAGTTCAAGACTATATATAGGTTACAAAAAAATATATATACAGTAAGTGTAGAAATAAAAATTGTGGGAGGAGCAAACACATTTGTACGGAAAACTAACAATTTTAGCCTTTTGCCCGAAATTCAACATAAGTTCAAATGGCTTGTTTACAACCATTTTTTTATAGTTATTGTCTGAATTATACATAGGTCGCAAAAGAATAAAGAAATGAAAATAAATATAAATTGGAAACAAAAATAGATAAAAAAATTACAAAATGATGCCTAAATGATATATAGGTCACAAACGAAATAAACAAAGAAATAAACCCACAGATAAAAGCATAAAAATTGTAAGCGGAGCATACAAATTCAAGCTCAATTGGAAAGCTTACAGTCAATTTAATAGATGATGCCAAAATGATCAATATTCCGTTAGAACGGAACAGTTGTCCAGTACTCTTTTTGTCCATTTGTCAGAGTTATCCCATTGTATTGATTGAAATAATGCTTCAGTTTTGTTTCACTCTAGCAACATTGTTAATAGAAATATTCTTGAGTCTGCTATAATTCAACTTACAAATAACTTTAACATGAGTAAAGGTCTGTTTCAACTCGATCCCGTTGCTCTGAATTCCTTCAGAATGGATTTAAACAAGAAGGGCAGGTTGCTAAACCTTTGGTAATTTTTTTTTTTTCTTTATAAATTTGTATGCTTCTCTTACAATTTTTATTTTTCAATTTATTGTTGTATGCGTATTTCTTATGTATATATATATATATATATATATATATATGTGTGTGTGTATATGTGTACATGTATATATGTATGTATTTCTTATATTTTTTATATATCATTGAGGCATCATTTGTAATTTTTTCCAATTTATATTTATTTTTATTTCTTTATTCTTTTGTGACCTATGTATCATTCAGACAATAACTATAAAAACCTTTGGTAATTTTTCCCTTATGTGTATATATATATATATATATATATATATATATATATATATATATATATATATATATATATATTATGAATAAAACCACGAAGGAAAGGAAACACAAAACGGTGCTCAAGCGCTTTCGTCTAATGACATCCTCAGGAACACTGAAATACATAAAAGGTTACGGCCTATATATAGGTTACAGAAAGAAAAAAAAAATATATAAATAAATAACATACATACACACAAACATATATACATATATATATATATATATATATATATATATATACATACATATCTACACACATACACATATATATATATATATATATATGCAATAAACGGAGAAGTAAAAATAAAACTTAAAAATTAAGGATTAGAGGATTAACAAAGAGGCATATCGATTTTTAGCACAAGATCAAATGAGTTAAAAAATAATACAAATTTATACTGGAGATACGCCCAAGTTTAACACTTTGCCTTTTTAGAGTCAAGTTTCGATATATATAAATAAATTGAAGATTAAAAGTTAATAAAGTAGCTTACAAGTTTACCAAAGATTTAGCGTCCTACCCTTTTTATCTAGATTTGTTTTGAAGGAATTCAAAACAACAGGATCGAGTTGAAAAAGACCTTTGCTTATGTTGAAGTTATTTGAAAGTTGAATAATGGCAGACTCAAGAATATTTCTATTGACAATGTTGCTCGAATGAAATTACATAAGTATGACCTGCCACTACCTTCACACATTGTTTTGGAACTTATTAAGCTTTGCATTAAAGACTGTAAATTCACTTTCAATAACGAGTATTATCAACAAGTGTTTGGGATGGCCATGGGCAACCCCTTATCGCCCCTCCTCTCCAATATTTATATGGAGTTTTTCGAAATTACTTACATTCCGAGAATCCTGGGGGTTGGCATCCCTTGGTTGCGGTACGTCGACGATATTTTGTGTATCTGGCCCATGAATCGTGACCTGGATAACTTCCTCCTTCAGTTAAATGATCAAGTCCCCTCCATTAAGTTTACTTTAGAAGTGGAACAAGACAAGTCAATCCCATTTTTGGATGTGCGTGTACATAGGGAAAGCCCAGGTTTTAAGTTTAGTATCTATCGGAAAACAACAAACAACTTGTCCTACGTACACTTTTACTCGGGACATGACACCCCCACTAAGAAGGCCATTTTTTTCATCAATGTTTCTCCGCGCCCTTAGGATCGCCAGTCCGGAATACATCGATGCCGAATTGGAAAAAATCAACGGTATTGGAAGTGATCTGTGTTACCCATCTGCGTTTATGGAATCTTGTCTCAACAAGGCAAAACGAACTTTCTATCGTGTCAATAATAACACTCGTACTTTGTCAAAAAATATTTTAGTACTTCCATTTTTCCCGGGCTTTTTAGGCATTGCTAATGTACTTAAACTTTTGGATATTAATGTAGTATTTTCATATAACAATATTGTGAAAAATATCATAGTAAAAAATAGCCCTACCAATAATTCAGGCATTATCTATAAAATTGGGTGTAAACAATGTGATTCCTTTTACATAGGTCAGACGGGAAAGGATTTGCACACACGTATAAAACAGCATCAATATTCCGTCAGAACAGGACAGTTGTCCAGTGCTCTTTTTGTCCATTTGTCAGAGTTATCCCACTGTATTGATTGGAATAATGCTTCAGTTTTATTTCATTCGAGCAACATTGTCAATAGAAATATTCTTGAGTCTGCCATTATTCAACTTTCAAATAACTTCAACATAAGCAAAGGTCTTTTTCAACTCGATCCTGTTGTTTTGAATTCCTTCAAAACAAATCTAGATAAAAAGGGTAGGACGCTAAATCTTTGGTAAACTTGTAAGCTACTTTATTAACTTTTAATCTTCAATTTATTTATATATATATCGAAACTTGACTCTAAAAAGGCAAAGTGTTAAACCCGGGCGTATCTCCAGTATAAATTTGTATTATTTTTATAACTCATTTGATCTTGTGCTAAAAATCGATATGCCTCTTTGTTAATCCTCTAATCCTTAATTTTTAAGTTTTATTTTTACTTCTCCGTTTATTGCATATATATATATATATATGTGTATGTGTGTAGATATGTATGTATATATATATATATATGTATATATGTTTGTGTGTATGTATGTTATTTATTTATATATATATATTTTTTTTCTGTAACCTATATATAGGCCGTAACCTTTTATGTATTTCAGTGTTCCTAAGGATGTCATTAGACGAAAGCGCTTGAGCACCGTTTTGTGTTTCCTTTCCTTCGTGGTTTTATTCGTCATAAATATTTTTCACGTGTTACTTTCGTGAAATAATTTTCATATATATATATATATATATATTCCTTATATATTACTTATATTTCTTATATATGTGGTATATATATATCTTATATATGTCGTATATATTCCTATATTTCTTTATATATCATTTAGGCATCATTTTGTTTTCCAATTTATATTTATTTGTATTTTTTTATTCTTTTGTGACCTATGTATGATTCAGAAAATAACTATAAAAACCTTTGGTAATTTTTTCCCTTATAAATTTGGATGCTTCTCTTACAATTTATTTTTCAATTTATTTTTTAGGTTTATTTCTTTATTTTATTTCTTTGTGACATATCATTTTGGCATCATCTATTAAATTGACTGTAAAGTTTCCAATTGAGCTTGAATTTGTATGCTCCGCTTACAATTTTTATGCCTTTATCTGTGGGTTTATTTCTTTGTTTATTTCGTTTGTGACCTATATATCATTTAGGCATCATTTTGTAATTTTTTTTATCTATTTTTGTTTCCAATTTATATTTATTTTCATTTCTTTATTCTTTTGTGACCTATGTATAATTCAGATAATAACTATAAAAAATTGGTTGTAAACAAGCCATTTGAACTTATGTTGAATTTCGGGCAAAGGGCTAAAATTGTTAGTTTTCCGTACAAATGTGTTTGCTCCTCCAACAATTTTTATTTCTACACTTACTATATATATATATATATATATATATTTTGTAACCTATATATAGTCTTGAACTCTCTTTTCACTCCAGTGTTCCTGAGGATGTCATTAGACGAAAGCGCTTGAGCACCACTTTGTGTTTCTTTTCCCTTCGTGGTTTTATTCAGATATATTATATATATATATCCCGCTTCTTACTGACTGTCCGCAATCTTTCTCTCTTCGCCGCATTGTTACGTCACTCTCTTTACTATTACTATTATAACGGACACTCTCTTCTGATCTCTCTAACTACATACCTCCTCCTTTAAGGAGAGCACGCAGTACTAGACTTTCGTCACACTCTCATCCCTTTCTGTCCAACTCTCTACCGCAAGGGTTAATTGGTATTCTCAGTCTTTCATCTACTTAACCGATCAGTTTTGAATGAAAGCGAACTTCCAGCAGGAAGGAAGAGTACAGATGAGAGACAAAGACGAAAGAGTTTGCCTAAGCAGGGTGTCAGCACAGAAGCACAGTTCTTAAGAACAACAGGAGGAACACTATCAGGACCATACGTCTTCCTAGAGTTGAGCCCAGAGAGGGCAGAAAAAACATCTTTAGAAGAGATTCTAATTTCAGACATAATGAAGTCAGAGGGAGGAGGAGATGGAGGAACAGCACCGGAATTGTTCATGATTGAGTTGGAAGCGAAAGTTTGAGCGAAGAGTTCATCTTTGTCAGGAGAAGAGACGGCAACTGTGCCGTCGGAATGGAAATAAGGAGGGAAAGAAGAATAAGTAAAGTTGTTGAAGAGGTTCTCAGCTAGATGCCAGAAAGAGCGAGAAGAATTAGAATTGGATAGGTTTTCATATTTTTGTCGGATGAAGGAATTTTTGGCGAGTTGAAGAACAGATTTTGCACGATTCCGGACAAAAATATAAGCTGAGTGAGAGTCATGAGTTGGACGGCGACAGTATCTTCTGAAAGCCTCCTCTCTGTTGCAGACCGCATTAGAACGAGTAAAGTTAAACCAAGGTTTTATTGCGTTAGTGGTTGGAATAAAATGTGGAATGTTCGCCTTCATGCCCGAGAGAATCACCTCCGTGTTGCGCTCAGCACAATCGGAAGGGTCCCGGCCACGGAAATTACAGAAGTACTGCCTAAGGGCCTCCCAATCAGCGGCACCAAAGTGCCAAAGGATACAAAGGCCGAATTAGAGTGATTGGACAGGAAACAGATATAAGAGTGTGGTCGGAGGAACCCAACGGAGAAAAAAGTTTCACAGAGTAAGAAGAAGGATGAGAAGTAAGAAATAAATCCAGAATGTTGGGTCTCTCTCCAAGACGATCGGGGATACGAGTAGAGTGCTGTACAATCTACGCTAGGTCATTTAGGATAGAAAAGTTGTAAGCTAGTTCACCAGGGATCAGGGGCGTAACTAACGGGGGGGACGGGGGGGGGACATGTCCCCCCCCCCAACTTTTGAACTGAGGGGGATAATATAGGTTTTGTCCCCCCCAACTTTTGAACTGAGGGGGATAATATAGGTTTTGTCCCCCCCAACTTTTGATCTAAGTTAGCTTACGTGAAGGAAAATATTTAGTTCTTGAAATAATCTATGATGAGTAACTCTAATTATATTAGTCTTCTTAGTATGCTGGAAAGTATTACTGATTCAGTACTAATACTGCAGTGATAGATACTTTAATGAGACATCTAGTTATTTTTTACTTTAATTATTGCATATATTGTTTTCCTTTAATGTTAAGTATATACTTGATATACATAAGGTAGTTGTGAAAATGCTTCTTTGATTTTCCTATTACTATCATAAATATAAATCATTCTCTAAATCATAGTATTTTAAGAGCATCATTTTGGTCGCAAACACATTACCTACAGGATAGCAGCACAGAAATTAGTAGTATGGGCACAAAATGGACGAGTGCAAGAATGTTGCAAGATATAATGATCAATGTTGCAAATGGGGGAGGGGTGTGTGCAACAACTCAATGCTGCAAAGGGAAGTGGGGGATGCTGCAGGTGCAACAAGGGGTCATGAAACTTGGAGGCGACGTTATCCCCCAAGATAAAGATAGGAGAAGGAGAGAAAGCAAGAGAGGTGTTCACCTGGCAGGAGCCAAGTGCACACTAAGAAGACTTCAGCCGAGTGGCCTTTGTCTTATAGACTCCTAATCAGCCAGTTGGCTTAGAAGACGTAAATGGCTTGTTCAGGTTGAGTTGTCAGATACCACTTTTTATTTTAATTGTTCAGGTATACATTATTATGGAGAGTTGCCAGATACCACTTTTTATTTTAATTGTTCAGGTATACATTATTAGGTTGTCAGATTTTACCATTTATTTAATTAATTCTTAAAAGTTGGCTTAGAATTCCGCTAGTAGGTTTAGAAGGCGTAACCAGCCATTTGGTATAATTGTTTACAACCAAAAGAATTAAATAAAACAACATTACATCATTCTGTTTATTATAAATATATAGAAAATAAATATATTTGAATGATCAATTAAAAATAATATATAGTTTAAGAAATATGAACGAGGAATATGCATATAATCAAAAAATATATCCGTCAATATAACAGTACAGAAGAAGTATATATATATATAATATATATATGAAAAATTATTTCACGAAAGTGACACGTGAAAAGTATTTATGATGAATAAAACCACGAAGGAAAAAAGAAACACAAAGGGGTGCTCAAGCGCTTTCGTCTAATGACATCCTCAGGAACACTATGTCCTGAGGATGTCATTAGACGAAAGCGCTTGAGCACCCCTTTGTGTTTCTTTTTTCCTTCGTGGTTTTATTCATCATATATATATATATATATAGTATAATATATATATATATATATATATATACACACACAATTATATATGGAAATATATAGAAAATAAATATACATTGGAATGATCAAAAAACAAAAATAAAAAATAAGAAATAATATAACCATCAATATAGCAGAAATATATACACACAATTATATTAAATAAATAATACATACACTTTATCTTCTACTGCGCAAAATAAAAATAAGAACTACAAAACGTATAACCGTCAATGTAACAGTACAGGAGAAATATATATATATATATATATATATATATATATATATATATATATATACACACAAATGTTAAATATATAAATACACTCACTTTTTTTTCAACACACTAAACTCACACGTAATCGAGTCTACATTTACATCGTTATTACTCTGCATTACGCAGTATACGTGGCTTAATAATATTTCACCGCTTAAAATATAGGGAAACCTATACTCGATATGAAGGGCCTTTATATCGTTCAGTACTATTTTTGTTCCCACTTTACAACCGGTTGGTAACTTATCTTTAAATACGTCTAGAGTACAATCAAAAGCACGCACAAAGAGTTCATCGTTAGCCACATTATTAAACACAAGTTTATAAACACGCCTTTCCAATCGAGGGTTTATTTCTACCGACGCGAGCTTTTCAATCGTGAACTCTTCTTCACTCAACATAGCAGCAATTGAAATAATCTTCTAAGTCGTTACGACAGCTGCTCGTTATATAAATAAATAGTTCTTCAGGGTGAACGATGTAGGTGAGCTCAGCCCTGTACCGATCAATTGCTTTGTACCAAAGTTCATGATATTTCAAAGAGTCTAAACTTTTTAAATAATCCTCCAGTTCTTGACTATTCTCACCTTGTTCAACACTACACTCGGTAAACCCATCGAGCAGAGCGGTGTATGCGTATTCAAGTATTGTATCAAAATAAAGCATGTCCGTAACACGCGCGTCTAATATAGGCTTCAGCTTGCGGAATCCGACGATTTCAAACATTCTGTCGAGGATGACAGTTTCGCGTAGGAACAAGAGCGTTATTATCAGAAGCATTCTTCCACATCAACCGTATATCAATGCATGACCGATCGTTATTTATACACAACGTACATACAACGGCGTACGAGGGGGTGTCACTAATCTGCTCTCTTCTTGTACCTACACCTGTAGGAATTTTATAACGATCTTCACTCCACTTCTCAACTATCACGAAGATTCTATTCATCTCCTCGACACTTAAATAAACAACATTCCGTTCGTTTGTTTGTCTCCAATCCGTTTCCAGTACATAGCTAACGATACTGGATTTACGTCTGAACACGCGAAACGACTTCGTCACGGACATTTCGTACACGGCGTTGAGAATGCTGCTCAAAGGAAGTTCCATCGTATTCGAGGAGCGCACGTCCACTCGGTTCAAGCTCTGAGATAACTATGAGGAACATGCAACGCGACGGTTCGACGGGAGGAGCGAGTCACACCATAATCTAATGAAACGTGTACGGCGCTGATCCAACATGAATCGTTGTATCCCATTATATTGGGCAGGTGCTTTTTTCCGATACAAGAATTAATTTCGGTTTTTATGTTTTATCACTCCCACTTCCCTGAATACGCACCGGGCATTTTCCTTCAGGGTAATTTTCACGAAAAAAACACATTTTATAACGGTTTTATTGTTTTACCACTCACCATTTCCACAAACTAAACGTCTTCACACTCCGGCGCACTATTTGAGAGGAACATATGCCCATATTTTTCCTTTTTGTTTAACAAGCGATACTCGTCTCTAAAGTCTGTTAAAAATTCATGCAGACCTTTAGCCACAATCTCACTACAATCCTCGTCATGATATATATTAATGTAGTGGTAAAAATACTTAAGATTCTCCATGATGACAAGATTTACATTCTCAGTCGCAGGGTATGGTATGAAGCAATATATTATAATTTAGCTTGTCGCACCACTCATCAATAAGACTCACTAACCATAACCGCTGCTTCTCTTCTGCACGTGTTGTTTCTTCTACTTCACGGTATATATAAGCTTTTATAAAGTTTAGTCCTACAACATAATTCAATACATCACTTGTACCACGTGACATATGCATGAGAAATGAAGTGCAGTACATTCCACACGTATTACTAAAATATCCTTCCTTCGCATGGTTCAATGTAGCCTTAAAAGCATCAAAGGATGGTAGAATAGGAGTCTTTCACTGTTCACCACATCTTCACACTTTAGCGAATATCACTTCATAAAACTCGAGTACGCAATACTAAAGGTAGCCATCACTATTTTTCTTCTACGCGAGAGAATACACATCTGAAATCCACGGTTTGCACCGCTCAACTGAGCACGCAGGGATGCTCAGGTAGTAGCAGGAGTCACGTGACCGATCATACAGGGACGGAGCTTAGGACAGATAATTCAAATGAATGAACTTGTTAATATCTTACAACCTGTTAATTTCTAGGCGAAAGAATAAGCGCGAGATAGCCCATTATAAAAGTTATGCCAGGAATTCCGGGGGTACTGGGGCACAATAGTACCCCGGGTAGAGTTTAAGGGTTAAACTTGCAAAAAACTCGTATTAATTTTGATACTACGATTTCAAGGTTTTACGCACTTCTCTGTTCATAGTTAAACATAGGCGTAAGTTTTCTTCAAAACTGATATTAAGGCTGTTTAAAACTTAAGCTTACATAATGTTTAGTTAACTTTAAACATGCTTTTTGTTATGTATTAAAATCAATTACTTATTTGAGGTTTGATAGTTCTTCCTCTTTCGAACTCTGTTATCTGAAAGTTCTACACTCTGTGGCTCTTATAGTTTTCAGTCCAACTTATTAATGTTATCTTAAAAGGACAGGACGTAGAAATGAAGTCTTACTGTGATAACTTTATTCTCAAATGAAAGGAGTTAAGTTTCTTTAGAGGGGTATTGAGATGGTGAAGGAGAGAGTAGGTCTACTCTTTACAAACCCTACTTTTATAGTTAGACATTTGAACGAAACGATTTTGTAACACTGAAGTCGATGTGTAACATTAGCGCAACTTCTCCAGATTGATATATATATATATATATATATATATATATATATATATAATACTAATAGAAGAAATCAGTTTTAGTATTTTGGTAAATATATTTATATTTAGATGTTATATTATATGACGTATTTGTCAATTTTATTGGAAACAGATTCAAACAAACTAAGGATCTGATTGACTTGAAAGAGCTTGGTAATGACGTCACAACGACATTGTAGTATAAAGGCAGGCGAAACTTTCACTTTAATTAATTACAAGATTGGAAATAGAGGATGAAGTCGTGTTAGTTATCTCTCTGTGCCTTGCCCAATTGCTAAGTGGTGAACATGATATCTGACGTTCCAAATGGATTTGAAGCACACAAGTTGATAAATATATCGCTCGGTAAAATTGCATCCAGACGTTCCGGAAGAGCTGGTGCATCTTTGCATAATTCCTTATTAGTTGCCTCTGTGTTACATAAAGCCCATTTTGTTTACTTAGAAGAAGCACATAATTACCACCACACCATATTTTCCCCGCCACAAGAGCAGCCTTGGTTTAACTTTACTTGTTCTATTGCTAGCAGCAACAGAGGTGGAATTTTTTTCAGAAATTGCCGTTGTCACCCATCTCCTGGTTCATATTTGTGCACAGAATCGTGCAAATTCTGTTCTTCGAGTAGCCAAAATTTCCTTCATACAATAAAATTGTGAAAATCTATACAATTCTAAGTCTTTTCGCTCTTTCTGACATCTAGTTAAGAACCTCACCATGAACTTTACATGTTCTTCCTCTCCTCCCCTTTTCCAATCTGGCTCAGTTACCAGTTCTTCTCTTCACAAAGCTGAACTATTCGCTCGAACTTTCGCTTCCAACTCAAGCCTGAACGAATCCAGTGCTATTCCACTGACATAATTACTGAAACAACCACAATCGCCTCATTGTGCTTTACTGTGTTCAAGAACAAATTCATGCCTAAAGACACCTTAGCCGTGGAAAACTCTTTCGTCTTTGTCTTTCATCTGATACTAATCCTTCCTGATCAAAGTTCGCTTTCATTCAGCATGTCCTAAAGAAGGGTGATCACTCTCAACCTTCCAACTATCTTCCATTTGCTTTGTTTTCATGTCTTTGTAATGCTTTTGAATACATCCTTAATAGGAAAAATCTTAATCACCCCTCTTCTTTCAGATCGTCAGTATGGGTCCTACATGGGAAGCTCTACTGGCGATCTTTTTTCATATCTCTCTAACTCTTGGTCTTCCCCTTTTTGGAATTTCGTGAAACCTTTGTTACTGCGATATACATATCAAAAGCTTTTGATAGATTCTGGCACAAATCTTTAATTTCGAAACTGCTATCCTTTGGTTTCAACCCTTCTATCTGTGCCTTCCTATCTATTTTCCTTTCTGGGCACTCTATCGATGCGGATGTAGCTGGCCACGGTTTTTCTCCTAAAGCTAATAACACTAATGTTCCTCAGATTCTGTACTGTCACCCACTCTTTAACTTTTATTGATCAATGATCTATTAAGTCGCACTCCTGACCAATCCACAAACTTTATCAAATTACACACTTTTCAATGGAATAAATGAAACAATTAAGCACCCGAGCCTTTATTATAAAATATATTTAGTTTATATAATACGCAACCTTAAAAACAAATTCTTTTATCACGTAATGAGTTACACTGTGCATGAATGAGTACGTACAAACTAGATTAAAAAAACGCTTTTACTAAGAAGTCACGAGACGAAGGTCGTCTTGAGTGAGTTTATAGAAATTCAAGGATTCCAAGTTGATCACGAGAGAAGTTATGTAGTCAACTTCCATGCTGCAAAATCTCGTCGTCCGCTGACTGCTCAGACCAACGACAAGAGGTGAGATCGAATCCACATCAACACAAAATTTTAGGTTCGCTAAAATAACAGCCTGAGCTTTGTTCCTGTTCTAAATCAGATTTTAATCGTTTTGGTAAAATTGAGGAAACTGCAGCCTCTGTTTCCTGATCAGAAACTCTCCGCCTTTTTCTGGTATGGTGCAAGGATTCGTTGCAACCATATTCACTGTTCGAGTCTACTTCACTGTCACTGTCTTCTAATCTAGATTTACACTCTTCACTAATGCATTCAATGGCTGAATAATCATCTTGGTTGGTATTATTGTCACCACAATCGAGAGGCCTCATTGGGATAACGGACACTTCAGGTAATGGTGTCGGTGCACGAGGTGGGTCGGGGGCAAACTCCTCAGGTTGCCCTTGTGGCGGGGAAAATATGGTGTGGTGGTAATTATGTGCTTCTTCTAAGTAAACAAAATGGGCTTTATGTAACAGAGGCAACTAATAAGGAATTATGCAAAGATGCACCAGCTCTTCCGGAACGTCTGGATGCAATTTTACCGAGCGATATATTTATCAACTTGTGTGCTTCAAATCCATTTGGAACGTCAGATATCATGGTCACACTTAGCAATTGGTCAAGGCAGAGATAACTAACACGACTCCATCCTCTATTTCCAATCTTGTAATGAATTAAAGTGAAAGTTTCGCCTGCCTTTATACTACAATGTCGTTGTGACGTCATTACCAAGCTCTTTCAAGTCAATCAGATCTTTAGTTTGTTTGAATCTGTTTCCAATAAAATTGACAAATACGTCATATATAACATCTAAATATAAATATATTACATACTAAATACAATATATATATACATATATATATATATATATATATATATATATATATATATATATATATATATATATATATATATATATATATATAAATATATAATAGAAGAAATCAGTTTTAGTATCAGTTTAGTATGAATGCGCCTCGGTGGTGTAGTGGTTAGCGTCGCTGACTACGAATCCATCGGCCCCGGGTTCGAGACCCGACGGCAGCCGGCGCGCAGCAAAACCCAGCTGTTCATCCTTCCACACAATAAAGAAAGTGGTTGGTAGATAAATGGGTACCCAAGGTGGCCTAGTGGTTAAGACGCTGGGCTGCTGATGGGGCGTGGTTCGGATTCCACGTTAAACTGTAGGTCTAAGGTGGAGTGAAAAGCTTGACCTTCGTCAGAATGAACAATTCGGGCGGAAGCTAACCAAAGGTGTATATATATATATATATATATCTATATCAATTTGGAGAAGTTGCGCTAATGTTACACATCGACTTCAGTGTTACAAAATCGTTTCGTTCAAATGTCTAACTATAAAAGTAGGGTTTGTAAAGAGTAGACCTACTCTCTCCTTCACCATCTCAATACCCCTCTAAAGAAATTTAACTCCTTTCATTTGAGAATAAAGTTATCACAGTAAGACTTCATTTCTACGTCCTGTCCTTTTAAGATAACATTAATAAGTTGGACTGAAAACTATAAGAGCCACAGAGTGTAGAACTTTCAGAAACAGAGTTCGAAAGAGGAAGAACTATCAAACCTCAAATAAGTAATTGATTTTAATACATAACAAAACGCATGTTTAAAGTTAACTAAACATTATGTAAGCTTAAGTTTTAAACAGCCTTAATATCAGTTTTGAATAAAACTTACGCCTATGTTTAACTATGAACAGAGAAGTGCGTAAAACCTTGAAATCGTAGTATCAAAATTAATACGAGTTTTTTGCAAGTTTAACCCTTAAACTCTACCAGGGGTACTATTGTGCCCCAGTACCCCCGGAATTCCTGGCATAACTTTTATAATGGGCTATCTCGCGCTTATTCTTTCGCCTAGAAATTAACAGGTTGTAAGATATTAACAAGTTCATTCATTTGAATTATCTGTCCTAAGCTCCGTCCCCTGTATGATCGGTCACGTGACTCCTGCTACTACCTGAGCATCCCTGCGTGCTCAGTTGAGCGGTGCAAACCGTGGATTTCAGATGTGTATTCTCTCGCGTAGAAGAAAAATAGTGATGGCTACCTTTAATATTGCGTACTCGAGTTTTATGAAGTGATATTCGCTAAAGTGTGAAGATGTGGTGAACAGTGAAAGACTCCTATTCTACCATCCTTTGATGCTTTTAAGGCTACATTGAACCATGCGAAGGAAGGATATTTTAGTAATACGTGTGGAATGTACTGCACTTCATTTCTCATGCATATGTCACGTGGTACAAGTGATTTATTGAATTATGTTGTAGGACTAAACTTTATAAAAGCTTATATATACCGTGAAGTAGAAGAAACAACACGTGCAGAAGAGAAGCAGCGGTTATGGTTAGTGAGTCTTATTGATGAGTGGTGCGACAAGCTAAATTATAATATATTGCTTCATACCATACCCTGCGACTGAGAATGTAAATCTTGTCATCATGGAGAATCTTAAGTATTTTTACCACTACATTAATATATATCATGACGAGGATTGTAGTGAGATTGTGGCTAAAGGTCTGCATGAGTATTTAATAGAATTTAGAGACGAGTATCGTTTGCTATGCAAAAAGGAAAAAATATGGGCACATGTTTCTCTCAAATAGTGTGCCGGAGTGTGAATAAATTGTGTTTAGTTTGCGGAAATGTACGAAAATGTCTGGGTGGTTGGCAGATAAGTGGGTATCCTATTGTTTTCGCTGGAAACTCGGTGGCTGCGCGGTCAACTCCTCGAGTTTTCGAGTGCTTACACGGGTTCAACGATGTCAAATTAAGAAGCATGTTTAGTTTAAATAATAACTCGCAACAATGATATAATTTATACATTGCATACCGCCACTATGTTAATATAAGTCATTTGTATAAATTTAATTATGACAAATTATTTATATATAAGAACAGAAATTAGTTTAGAAGGGTTACAGAAATAACGTATTGCGTACGATAGTTACGTTTAGTTTAAAATTATTAGCATATCTTTATCCACAAATCTGTCTCTTATGTATAAATGTACTCGTACAACTGCTGCACATACTGTACATATATACGCACATACATATGTACGCATATAAAAATAATTTGTACAATTAGTCCAAAAGGTTAATCGAAAAGTTAATTCACTAACCGTGGTTGGGTTACAAACTTCAATCCAGTTGTGTCATAATCAAAGTAACAATTAGGTTTGGTTGTTATATAATTCATATTTGGTTGTTGTAACCGGATGTATACAACAATGCTTCGTCAGTGATTTCTGTCGCTTGATTGCTGTGGACTGCTTAACTCCCTTCGCAATATCTACGTCATTTGATGAAGGGGATCTACAGTTTTACGTGGCACCCGTACCACGGGTCACTACATCATCTAGTCGCCGAAATTGACGGGTGTTATATACTTACTTTAGGATATTTTGAATGAGCCTAAAGTTTAATTGGTGTGTTTTATTTCCCACTAACTGTGTACACGAGATAAGTGTATGCATGGTGCAAATGAACTCTGAAGCTGTTCTTTTTTCATTACACTTTTTGCATCTTTCACAACAATTTTGGAAAGAGTTTCTGTGTTAATTGTCGGACACAATGTGGAAGGTGTACATGAGGGAGATACAAGGACAAGAATTACCTCAATAAGTATTGCAATCCGTACCGAGGATGTATCACTGGTTACGGTTCCATGGAAAAAATTCCTACATCGCAAGGTTCGGTCTATCCATTTTCTTGAACTGATCCACAGAGCAGATGTTCACATCTTCTGAAGGCCGCATGTTCCACGCGCCACAGATCTTATGGACAATGTAGGTCCTGTATATGAACTTGAATTATCTCGATGAAATTATGATGTGAAAGAGCTAGCAATCATTCCCTGACGAGATGTATTTCTGAACACACAAAAAGCCTTTGAATATTTTTTTCATTTTATACAATATATTTTTTGGAGAAAAATTTCTTTAACGGTTACAACGAAAAGGTAGAAAATTGGATGGTAGATAAATGGGCACCCTGGTCGTCCTGCTAGAATAAACCCTCGAATGAAAAGGAAATGTTTATAAATTTGTATTTGGTGTTGTAGCTAGCGAAAGCATCTTTGTGTGTTTTTAAGCATGATTGTATTTGCGGAGGAAGCCGGGGATCAATTTGAAAACTTCACCCTCACCATCTTAGTGGTCAAGAATATTTTAAAAGTTTTTGGTACACGGATCTGTTCCGATACTTCTGAATTATTCATATTTGAACTGTAGGTCTATGGCAGAGTGAAAAGGTTTGACCTTTGTCAAAATGAACAATTCGGCGAGAAAGAGTTAATTATTATTACTAGTGTATTCGAGAGAATTTTATAATAAATAAATTATAAATATTTTTGTGTTCACTCCTTCCTATGTTATTAAATAGTATAATGCCAATTGTGTGTACTCGTTGTATAGTATAATGTTTTTGCTCGTGTATATATATATATATATATTTGTAACGTTAGTTGCAAAGGGGGAGGGGTTATGCAATGAAGGGACTTCTCGCGTAGGAGTGTGGTAAAATTGTATTTAGTTATTAAATTTCTGCCCCTTTATGCAATATCCCTCGCAACAACCATCTCTATAAAAGATTTCCAGAATGTGCATTATTATTTTTTGCGCCCCTACTAATTGAGTCTCAATTTTTTCGGATGCATGTTATTTGCAACCATACTAAATTGATCCTCAATTTTTCGGATGCCGTTCGTTATAGGAATATATTCATTAGAGTGGTTCAGCTCAGTATCGCAGGAAACAAAATTAGCGCCGCCACTCTTTATTACTCTGACATTAACACCACAGTAATATCCTATGACATAAACATCAAATCTAGAAGATTTTTGTGCATTACCGTGTTTTGCGCCCATACTAAACGCAGCTTTCCCAAGATTGCTACATTCTCTCCGTAGATTTAGTGCTCGTATTACCTCTTGCTGTCTCTACCACGTCAATATTTGCGACAATATTTGGTTTTCCCCAACCTACCCCTTTATGCAATATCGATCACAATATTTTATTATTTTGCCGCCATACTAAATTGAGTTTCAACTTTGATTAATTAATGTATTCGGTTTGACTTCTCGCGTAGGCGTGTGGAAAAATTGTATTTAGTTATTTAATTTCTGCTTGGTTGGCTGATAAATGGGTATCCTAGGTATCCTACTGGTGGATTAGCCGGCGGTTGAGAGATCGGGGCGATGACATTTCTACCCGCCCGGATTAATGTATTCGGTTTCCACGTTAAACTGTGGGTCTAAGGCGGAGTGAAAAGCTTAACCATTGTTAGAACGAACAATTCAGCGAGAAAGAGTTATTATTATTATTGTAATTTGTACCACCCTATATATATATATATATATATATATATATATATATATATATATATATGTGTGTGTGTGTGTGTGTGTGTGTGTGTTAATTTTGAAAAATGTATAATAATAATAAAATAATAATAATAATAATATATCCATCCATTTTTTTTATTCATTCGTTTCAATAACTAAGATGATATACAAATTACGTGTAAATAAAAATAACTAAGTTGATAAAATATAAAACATTTTTTATATACAGGAAGGACAATCGTATGAAGCGAAAGGAGCGGATGTGTCTTTCAGAGAGAAAGTTGACCCAAATTCCTTCTCGCTAGTTTGTGGTTTTAAAAGGCCTCGGGCTGGACCTTTTTGCTGGATATTCTCATTACCTGCCTCCTCCCGCTGTAGTCTGAACACAATGTTAAAATAAACGTATTTGTAAGAGAATAATTATTTAATATAAGTGTGTGTGTGTGTGTGTGTGTGTGTGTGTGTGTGTGTGTATAGATTTGAGAATATGTTAATGGAACAATTTCTTTTGCAAAGCCAATTCTTTAGTGAATTTTTTAATGTTAATATTGTTTTAATAATTAATTCACTTTAAGGTGAAAATCCGTTTATATATATATATATATATATATATATATATATATATATATATATATATATAAGGAATGACAAAATTAAATAGACACAGTTAATATGATTATTTCTCTATATATATATATATATATATATATATATATATATAGAGAGAGAGAGAGAGAGAGAGAGAGAGAGAGAGAGAGAGGAATGACAAAAGAAAATAGACACAGTTAATGTGATTCTTTCTACATATATATATATATATATATATATATATATATATATATAAGGTAAGGAGAAAGTTGTTCAATTGTGTGTGTGTGTGTGTATTTCTTTTGAACTATTAGTTTGACGATTGTACGTTCCGTATTATATTATTTTTTGTGCAGTAGAAGGCAAATTCTATTTATTTACAATAATTAAAAAACATATTGAATTTTTTATTGTCAGTTTCGGTTTTCGTTTAAAAGAGAAAGTCTGTATGCTTTGGTAACGAATTAAAATAAATGGTGGTATCTAGAAACTCACCCTAATAATGTATACCTGTACAATTAAAATAAAAAATGGTATCTGGCAACTCAACCTTCCTCTATATAAGACCCGCTTGGCTTCGTAGCTGGCAGTTTGATGATGACAGCTGTTGAATAAAGATCTCTCCTTCCTTCCTTCTTAGGTTAAGACTTAGCTTAGTTTCCCTTTGGGGGGTTAGGACGCCCCACCTTGTCCCCCAAAGCCCTCCTCCGTCTATCCTTTCTCTTTCTCTCTTAGGTTAAGGCAACCCCTTTGGGGGGAGGTCATCCTTCCTTCTCCCCCCGAAGACCCCTTCCCCTCAACCTCCCCTCTCCCCCTTGGCTCCTTCTAAGCCAACTGGCTGATTAGGGGCCTATAAGACAACGGCCACTCGGCTGAAGTCTTAGTGTGCACTTGGCTCCTGCCAGGTGAACACCTCTCTTGCTTTCTCTCCTCCTGTCTTTCTCTTGGGGGATAACGCCGCCGCCAAGTTTCATGGCCCCTTGTTGCACCCTCAGCATCCCCCCACCCCCCTTTGCAGCATTGAGTTGTTGCACACACCCCTCCCCCATTTATTGCATACACCCAACCCCCTTTGCAACATTGATCATTATCTCTTGCACCATTGCAACATTCTTGCACTCGTCCATTTTGGCCCATACTACTGAAATTCATCGCAGGATTTTTCATCATTATAGTTGTCCCCCTCAACATTTGGAAGTTAGTTATACTCTTGCCAGGGATGTCAGTGAAATGGGAGGAAAGCCAAAGGCGGTGATGAACATTGAAATCTCCTAAAATGGAGATGTCAGCAAAGGGAGAGCGAGATAGAATGTATTCCACTTTGGAAGTGAGGTACTCAAAGAATTTTGGATAGTCAGTAGAATTAGGAGAAAGGTAAACAGCGCAGATATATTTAGTTTGAGATTGACATGTAAGCAGTAGAGAGAGGGTATAGAATTTGGAAGATTCGAGTTTGGGAATACGAGAACAAGTTAGGTCATTGCGTACATATAGGCCTACGTAACATCCACCTTTGTAGTGAAATTGAGTACAGAGAAAGTAAGAGGGTACAGAAAAGGTGTTGCTGTCAGTCGTCTCAGACACCTGAGTTTCAGTGAGGAAAAGAAGATGAGGTTTAGAAGAGAGGTGGTGTTCAACAGATTGAAAATTTGAGAAAAGATCGACGAATGTTGCAGAAATTTAAGAAAAGTGAATCAGACAGAGGTCCAGAACATCTTGAATGGGCGGTAGCAGATCCAGCCCCGCTGCCCGGGTCTGCGTTCCCGGTATCGGCAGGGGGGAGCCAGAAGTGGGTGGTATTTATGGTCCCCTCCCCATGGGACTCCGAGGCTCTTGAAGTTGATGCCATTTTTTTTTTTTTAAATTTTGTAAAGATTATGTAGTGTGTAAGATGCGTGTGTATGTAGTAAAGAATAGGGAGAGAAGTGTGTGTTTGAGAGCATTATGTAGTGTGTAAGATGCGTGTGTATGTAGTAAAGAATAGGGAGAGAAGTGTGTGTTTGAGAGCATTATGTAGTGTGTAAGATGCGTGTGTATGTAGTAAAGAATAGGGAGAGAAGTGTGTGTTTGAGAGCATGCTGAACTGCTCCCAGGGTAGATGAGACTCGGAAAAAGATCAGCTAAGGAGGACAGTGACAGGAGAAACGGGAGTTCTAGCACTCCCTATCTCCTGTCTAACGCCCCCCCCCGGAGTACTTCCTTGGTTGGTTGGTGTCTACAATCTCCTCCTATGCTTAAGTAACTTAAGCTATGCTAACTTAATCTAACTTAATGTAACCCACACTAGGTTATTTTGTCTTAAATAAACGTTGTGAAGAAAAGGTGATAAGAAGTTAATGGAAAATATCGTGAAAAGGAAATGGTTGTAGTTTTTTTTACATGTGAACCTACACTTATCGCGGAAGCAACAGACCTTGGCCAGCGAGATCACCAGATTTAACCCCTTTAGATTTCTTTGCATGGGGCTTTATCAAATCGCACGTCTGTCAGACGAAGATTACGAGTCTTGAAAACTTACGTACACGTATACGAACTGCTGCAGATAACATAACCCCGCAAATGCTCCAGAATGTGTTTAGAAATGCTGCGGAACGATTTGAGCTGTGCAGGGATACTGATGGGCGTCACGTCGAATCCTACTCTTAATTATTTAATAAATGTTACCACTTTATCATTTTATGATTGAATTCCATATAATTTCCAAGTGCTTCACAAAAATAGATCCTGACTTTATGTACACCCTGTATAATGAAACGCTATAATAGCTGCATTAAACTATTCTACACTATGAATTTCTTTAGGAATTTTATGTATTTGGTAACTAAATAAAAACTGCATCATTTCATCGTTGAAGGACAAACAAGATTGTGATATTAGGCGAAATGTTTACATAAATTATATAATATTCCCTCGCACCAAACCTCATTCAAATACAAAGAAGAACCATCGCACCCTGATTGCTGTCGCAAACTCTTCCGACAATGCACAGTATAAGTGTGTGTGTGTGTGTGTGTGTGGAGGGGGAGGATTAAGTAAAAGTAAAGCAAATAATCCCTAAATTATAAGAGCCTCCCTACAAAGCACCTGCGCAAAGGACTCCATCTCTGTTGTGTAGCTTAATCAGTACCGTCGGGTTTTAAGCTTCATGATTTTTACATGAAATGGAAGAATTGCAATCTTTATTGTTAGGAATTTCAATCGTATTGTCGTTAGTATATACATTTTAGCTTCTACGAGTATATTGCATTCTACAATTCTATATTAAATGAAAACTACAAAGTGTTTACATTATTAGGCAGTATCAAATACGTATGGGAAAGAATGATGTATGTTTTGATTTCGATCACTGTATTTATTTCGAAAGAGAGAGAGACCAAACTGAACGCAAATATGCATAAAAGTATTTCGTATCTTAATTAAATTTTTTGTAAGTTTTATGCGCTCTATTCGCTTTTCAAGGACTGGAAATGGGGGAGAGACAAAATTGCGTGTATGGGGTAATATAATAGATCTGCTGAGAAGTTTCTCTTATATGCTTCCCAGCAGCTCAGTGGTCGGACTCTGGTCTGTGAGGCTCTGGGTTCGCTCGCGCATGAGTTCGGCCGGCGACTAACTTTGTTGATGCTCGGGTTCAGGTGACCCTAACAAATACCTCCTTTTTGTAGAAATGAGCGTCTTTAGGAGGAACAGCGGCCTGAATACCCAAAAAATGCGAAGGCAAGGATATATATATATATATATATATATATATATATTATACACACAGCTGGAAGGGATTCAGAGAAGCTTCACAGCCAAGATCAAGGGATGCAGAGAACTAAATTACTGGGAAAAGTTAAGCGAACTAAACCTATATTCACTGGAAAGGAGAAGAGAGAGATACATCATTATTTACACTTGGAAAATAATGGAGAACCTAGTCCCTAATCTTACTCTGAACCCTGTAACTCCCCAAACAACGGTGAAATGTAGAAAAGGAAGACTCTGTCGTGTTCCCAAGTTAAAGGCGAACATCCTTAACCCTGAAAGAAAATAGTTTTCTTGTGAGAGGACCAAAACTGTTTAATCAGCTGCTCAAAGACCTAAGGAACACGAATGGTGTTGTAGTGGACATCTTCAAAAGAATATTAGACGCCTGGCTCAGAACAATCTCCGATGAGCCGGGCGTACCTGGCTATGTGAGGTGGAGAGTACAAGAAACCAACTCACTACTTCACCAGGCCAACTCGAGAGGAGGGGCGACAAGCTTGACCTTCGTGAAATGAGGAATCATCGCGCAGAACCTTTGAAAGGTTGAAAGTATATATATATATAATTTAGTGGTGGACCGGATATCGGCGTCATTTTTAACATCCGCATCCGCACTTCTGACTGCGGATGTTATGCGGATATTACCTCTAATAAATTATGCAATTTACAATTAAATTAGCTTATAAAGTAGCTTAGCTTATAAGGTCCAGTCATGCACATTTCATCTAAAGTATTAATTATTAATGAACAAACAAATATATAAACCTCAAAATATAAATAACTGGTAACACAGAAAATTGAATGAAACTTGTTTCATTGAATTTTCTGTGGCTGAAACTCTTGAGAAAGTTATTTTTATCATAATGAAAACATTAATATTAATTTTAATTCTTATGCATTGCCTGCCATAATAGTAATATCACGAAATCTGAAAAATTATGTCATATATTCATAATTCTATATTATATTGATAGATTAACTAAATATCCGTATCAGCATCCACATCCGCGGATATTGAAATAAAAAATCCGCATCCGCATCCGCAGATGTTGAAAAACTGACATCCGGTCCACCACTAATATATATATATATATATATATATATATATTAGTGATGTAGCGGATGTCATTTTTTTCACATCCGCGGATGCGGATGAGGATGTTTGATTTCAACATCCGCGGGTGCGGATGCGGATGCGGATGTCTACATTTTCGTTATTTTTTAGGATATATTCGAGATTTGTTGTGTTTAACGTATATAATAAGTTATTATATAGAGAGAGCTGTAGCTATAATGTAATATAATTGATTAATTGTACAATAATTGCTGTACTTTTCTCTGAACATATAAAATAATATCAAGCATCTAACTAATATAGAAATCAATTAGTGAATTCGTCTGCAAATAAATTCGTTATATTTTGTTGAGTTTCAGCCACAATTAGAAACCATAATTGTGTTACCAGGATGCGGGACGTGAACCCAACTCAAATGCACCCCACCGACCTCTTTCCCCAACCTCCTCCTCCACCCTTATAGAAAGAGATCTTTAATTAGCTTGATAACTATTTATATTAAGTTTAAAGTTTTATTAGGCATATTTATAAATGAGTAATTAAAATAAAGTAAACTAAGATGTTCATCGTTTAATGTTCAAACTTAATTATAGGAAGGTTATGCTTAAGGAACATTAATTTTTCTGCCTTTTCTGCTGCCAGTCTGTTTCTCTTTTCATCATATATTAATCCAGCACTGCTAAATAATCTCTCGCTTGGTACGTTTGTTGGAGGACAGGCTAAATGTTTCCTTGCAAGTTTACTCAAGTATGGATAGATATTCTGCGTATTTTTCCACCAACTAATAGGATTGTCACATGCAGCCAGGCGTTTTTCTTGGTGATAGCTCTCGATCATTTTTACTACATCTTTTGACATCGCGTAGGTCTCGTCATTGCTGCTTGACTCAAGAAACTGAGAGACAGATTCTGTGATAGATTTGCTTGTTGAAGGTGTTGGTTCTGTCACTGAAACTTTTATTCTTTTGGTGGGTGGCGAAGCGACAGATTCAAGAGATTGAAGCTCTTCAACTGCTTTGCCAAGTGATGATTTAACTCGTTCTAATGTACTAGGTGAAAATAACTTAGCTTTGTAACGTGGATCTAAGTAGGTTGCAAGAGAGTAACTTCATACAAGAACAGCCTCTCGTCTTGTCGCTTGCATCACTTTTGCGCACAATGAACTAGTTCTATTAATATAGTAGAATTTGATAATTTCCGCTTATTAATGACATTTTATCTCAACGGTCCACATCCGCACGACATCCGCAGTCCAAAGTGCGGATGCGGACGCGGATGCGGATGCGAGAAAATGTGCGGATGTTCCGCGGATGCGGATGTGACCTACATCACTAATATATATATATATATATATATATATATATATATATATATATATTATATATATATATATATAATACACACAGACCGTGCATGGAACAAGGAACTCTTCTAGGAACATTAAATCCACTATAGTCCGAATAAGTAATGAGAAATGACAAACACTATAGTTTTTTCTTTTTCATGATGCTAGCCCGACGTGGGCAACGGGTCACTCGCAAAGAGGTCCCAAACATATAGCTTCCCTCACCAGCTATCTGCAAAGCAGATAGGATCCAGCTTTGGGACAGGATCTAGGGTTTAAAGCAGCCTAGCCCAGCTACATTTAGAACCTCAATATAAGCAAAAGACTCGCTGCCTTCACGTCAGATTTGCGAGTGACCCGTTGCCCACGTCGGGCTAGCATCATGAAAAAGAAAAAAACTATAGTATTTGTCATTTACCATTACTTATTCGGACTATAGTAAATTTAATGTTCCTAGAAGAGTTGCTTGTTCCATGCACGGTCTGTGTGTATCATAAAAAACCTCAGGGAACCATTCTGAGTTAATTCCCATATATATATATATAGTCGCTGATAACTGTATTCATAATATATATATTTTAATCTGTAATCTGCGAATGACTTGAGTGATTTATTGGAAGAGGTATGTCCTGTATATTCCTGTTTTTAGTGATGTTGTAAATACGCGTATCTGATTTTTGCCATGTTCCGATTGTAAATAAAGAAAGAATTCGATACATTTCTTAAAATCTTAAAATCTAATCGTAAATGAACTCCTCCAGAAAAAATTTGGAGTCACAACTGCTGTGAAGTGAAACATACACGCATACTCACATAATTTATATCAGGGCTGTCCTACTGGCGGCCTTCAGCACATTTGTTTGTGGACCTCACTTAAGTCTCCAAAACATTCGTGTGCAGAACTAGCCGAGGAACCGCGTGAAGGCGCACATTTTTCAGTTTTCACTACCAATATAGAGACATTTTGGAGGAATTTAAAAATCGTTTCATGGACTTTAAAACTATGAAGGGTGAAAAAGCCTCGTTTAGCAATCGACTCAGAGCAGAAATTGCGAATCAACCTCCTCAGTTACAGTTGGAACTGCGTGATTTACAGGCAGACCCCTTTTTCAGTGGAAGGGCGAAAGAAGGCGGGGACTTATTCTTCTTCTTCTTCTTCTTCAGACCTTTGCCCCAAGAACGGTATCCAAACTTAAAAGACTTTGGATTAAGGATGCGCTCTATGTTCGGAAGTACTTGCTCGTGTGAGAGCCCGTTTCCCTCGGTGAAATTTATATAGTCTCGTTATCGTTCTTCCTTAACAAATGAGACTCGCTGCAACCGACATTATAAGTGTGGATATACCCACCCAGCTTGGTGAAAGAGATAGATCGTCCTCCGAGCTCTCACTAATTATTATTATTATGATTCAATAAATCTAATAAAAGTAGATTTATTGACGTTAATATGATTATTGAAGTTTATGCGAAATTAATAAAGTTGAAAGTATTGTAAAAGGTTCGTTATTTTATTTATACAAAATATCACAATATTTAATTTATATTAATTTTTAGAGTGTCGCCCCCTCGCACATACCTCAGCAGCAATGTGACACTCTATTACTCATACAATTTATTATTATTATTATTAGACTATGTATACATAAATACTTAAAGGTTCCAACTATATATATACACACACACACACACACACACACACACACACACACAGGGTGTTCTAAAATTACTTAAGAAATTTTTATATGTCTGTGGATCAGTTGTGGGACGTTGTGAACAATGTGCTCAAGTTGAAGGAAGACACTGTGAACATCTAAAATAACCAATTATATTTATTGTTGCTTTTCTTATTGTTGTTCTATTGGAAATAAAATTGATAAATATCGCATAATTTTGGTAAGATATTGTGTTCATATGAAAATTTATTAGGTAATTTTAGAACACCCTGTACACACACACACACACACAAATAGGGCATATATATATATATATATATATTATATATATATATATATATATTATTTTACTGTAGAATTCGAGGTTGCAACTTTTAAAATAAATAAATTTTTCTTATCAGTTTAGTAAAAGAGCAAAAAGTGTATCGGTACAAAATCTTTAAAAAAAACGAAAAAAAACAACCTTATCTCAAGTTCCTTTCCATCAATATAAGCGAAGGAATCAATGGCTAATATCTTCCCAAATGTAAACGAAATATAATTCAACGATCTGAGCTTAGATACATCATTCTTCCGCTTCATTTTGTCATTATAGAATCTAATATACTTATATTATAACTTTCCTTTCATAGACGAACAAAGAACTACTCGTATTGCCCATCTGCCTCCCATCATCATGTTCTGGAACAATAAAATTCCTGAGACCGCTATCAAAACTGTACCCATTGCATTGAGAGCATTCCGAGAGATGATCCGGAAAAGTGGGCGGAGTTAAGGCGAAGGGGCGGACTGATTAGATAGAAATGAAGGTAGGTAGGAGGAGTTTAGAATTAAAGAAAACTGGTTTGACCAATCAGGGTAGAGAAAATCTGAATGAGAAAATGATTATTATTGTAACATAACAAAAAAAAAAACTGGAAAAACTGGAATATTTGACACGTGTTTATATTAGAAATATAATATAATAATTATAATATAATAATAATAATAATAATAATAATAATAATAAAAGCGACCACCAACAATATTACTTATTGTCGAGACTATCATTATATTGAATTAATAATCTCAAATAATTTAGATTGAAGTACACAAAAATAGAGCACAATATACACATTTCTGTATACGTTTATATAAAGTTTAACGAGCAAGCAATGTTAATAGGGGAAGGTATAGAGTTTCCTCTGAAGGATACCTATAGTTAATGGGCGTGGCTAAGATCTTAAGGGGTGTTACGAGCCATAGTGAAACAGATTTAATAAGAAGACAGTTTCTGTACTTAAAAGTTTGTTTACTCGCTTCTGTGTTATTTCAATGAAATCATACAATTATATTACGGAGTAAATACAACATATATTTAAAGTGAAATAATCAAAGTTTTACAAACTGTACATAATCGGAACATTAATCAGTGTTAATAAACATAATTAACTTTAGCTCCTCATCAAATAATGAACGTACGTATTTTATACTAAAAAACATATTTCCAAATACTATATATATATATATATATGTGTGTGTGTGTGTGTGCACACACACACACACACACACACACACACACAGAGTTTTGTATACTATTTTAAATAGATATTTTTTATCTTAGATCGCTGCCGATTCAGCCACCAGAAAAGATTCCAATTCCCCTAAAATGGGAACACCAATGACCCCATCACCTCTTCTACTCCAAAATGGTGCGCCAAAAGACCAACCGATACCAAATTCAATGTTTTTGACTGCTCAGAACTTGTATCCATCTTTAGCACCAAATTGGCATTTGGCACTTTTGTCTCAACTTCACGTAAGAGGTAAATAATATATTTTAAAAATTTAATTATTAAACCTTCACCGCACAGAGGTCTTTTCCTGAGACTGAATAAAATCGTCTGGCGTTAACCAGAACAAAATTAGTGACATTAACGCTGTGCGCTAAAAGGTTAAATTAGGAAGGAAATTAGAAAGGTTTTAACTTATTATTACTAACCTCAGTTAACCTTGATTTTGGTTCCAACCCAATTGTTCATTCTGACGAAGGTCGAGCTTGTTGCTCCACTTTAGACCTACAGCTTAACGTGGAATCCGAACCACGACCCACCACGGGCGGTTGGAAGTTACAAAGTCCTGGACCGGACTCGATCTCACGACCTCCCGATCAACAGCAGTAAAGCGTCTTAACCACTAGGCTACCCAGGATCTCATTTATCTACCAAACAATTTTTATTGTGTGGAAGGATAAACAGCTGGGTTAGCTGCGCGCTGCCTGCGGTCACCAGGAATCGAATCCGAGGCCGATGGATTTATAGTCAGCGACGCTCACCACTACACCACAGAGACGTATTATTAGACTATTATTATTATTATTATTATTATTATTATTATTATTTCTGAAACTAAATATTTATGGAATTAGTTTTAAAAGAATGAGGAAGAAAGATTAATTTTTTAATTTCTTGACTTCTTGCATATAAAACCATGCATTGATCACAATGATCACACTGATCACATTGATCACGTTGATCACACATTTCTATTTGAAGCGAAACTATGCAAATTTATGACGTTTAATTTGACGGAAATTAAATAATGAATAACGCATTAAATAAATTACTTTTCATAAGTTGCGGGAAAAAAAGGTCGTTCAACCCCCTTTTAGGGGGGTGAAGGGGCGGTAAAGTCTATTATTTTCGCTAAAAAGAAAAAAATATCGGAAGAGAAAATTAAAAATTACTAATTTGTGCAGGAATGGGAACGGGGTGGTTAGGCGACTTCATCGGCGAACTTTCACAAATTTACACTATTCATATTATATTGAGTACAGGGTGTCCCAAAATCAATGTGCAATTAGTGGCCGAATCATTTTCAGAGATGCATAGCGACTTTTAGGACACCCTGTATATAAATAAAACAAATTTAAGCGAACTTTTAAATTGTTTTTTTTTAATTTCTTTGCGCGTTTCCTTATGAACTTTATTCAATGAACCGTTCCCCACGTTTTCCTCTATTCGAAAAAAACATTGAAAACCCGCCAAGGTTGACTAGATATAGTAGTAGAGAGGCGGATTGTTAATTCGAAGATCGTGGTTTCGAGTCCTGGCTCAGACTTCAGATTTCAGCGATTACAGTGGTTCTCCGGGTCTTCTTTGGCATGGAAGTGGTTCGGGTGCAACTCGAAGATGCGGGTTCGCCCCTTCAGATGACGTCATATATTACAAACGAGATTAAACAATTTCACTTTTCTAAAAAGAATAAAAAGTGAAACAAATGAAAGGCGGAAAATGTCTAAACATCTTCTCCTTATTAAGTCTTTTTATTTAATCAAATTTCTACCACTTCTACCTACCAACCTACCAAATTCTAATATATATATATGTATATATACACACACAGGGTGTTCTAAAATTACGTAATAAACTTTTATATGTTTGTGGATCAGTAGTGGGACGTTGTGAACAATGTGTTCAAGTTGAAGGAAGACACTGTGAACATCTAAAATAAACAATTATTGTTGTTTTTCTTATTGTTACTCTATTGGAAATAAAATTGTTAAATATCACATAATTTTTAAGATAGTGCGTTCATATAAAAGTTTACTCGGTAATTTTACTGCACAAAAGCTTACTAGGTAATTTTACAACACCATATATATATATATATATATATATATATATATATATATATATATATATATAACAGTAGCGAAACAAAGTACAGCAGCGGTCAATAAGGCGAACAAGTGTTAGATTTTATAGCTCGAAATTTTGAGTACAAATCGCGCGATATTATAGTTCCACTTTATAAACCATTAGTTAGACCCCATTTGGAGTACGCGGTCCAATTTTGGAATCCGCATATGCGCAAAGATATAGACAAAATCGAAAGAGTGCAAAGACGAGCAACTAAGATGATTCCGTCGCTTAGGTCAAAGTCGTACGAGGATAGGCTTAAAGAGTTAAAATTGACAACACTCGAGACTAGGAGGCTAAGGGGTGATCTAATCCAGGTTTTCAAAATTATGAATGGGTTCGATAACGTAGATAGAGATAGCTTTTTCGAAATATCTCAATATAATAGGACTAGAAATAACGGGTGTAAGTTGACAAGTAGAAGGTTCGAGACAGCAGTTGCCAAAAACCTTTTTACGCATAGAATAGTAAATAGCTGGAATAGTTTGCAGGTAGAAGTAATTAGTAGCACGTCTATAAACATGTTTAAAAATCGATTAGACAAATATGTTGATAGATTGGGTATAGTTTAAGGTAGTAAAATTAAGGCTTTGTGGTGATATATCCCACAGCTCAACACAAGTGTTGTGGGATATAGGGAGGCAGCATCTTGGGTTAGGGGATACTCTCTGTCCTTACACACCCCATTTAAAGAGATTCCTCTGCCGAGCGGTGCCCCCCATAGTAGTGAGGTATTGAAAAACTCATGATCTTCACTTGCCCCACAAACACCTTTAAATGGGAGACCCAAAATGGGTGCACACACATTTCTACATTACTGTACAGTCTTTACAGCCACACCTACACCTTCCCTCCTAAGTATATATATTGTAATGTATATGGTTGTAAATTTTGACTTGGTCCGCAATCGATATGGACCGTGACTTATTTTTCGTTGGCAAGGTACTAGTATTGATGGATACCATAATAAAATTGACTGGATTCTTTGGATCGATATATTTGCATGTCCGTTATAAATAGATATAGAGTGTAACATATTTGTTGATAGTAGTCCATTATGACTTGATCCTCTGGATCCAGAGATTCTATCTTTAGTTTTAAATCGATAATTAATTAGCTTTTAATTGATAATTATTTAGTTTTGCAAAAATTGGTCGTTGCGAATGTACAAGCAGTTGTTACATAAATTTCTTATGTTCTTGTGGTTCGGAACCCACGTAAAATTGTAGGTCCCCTCCGCCACCACGGAGGACATACACAATTACGAACACAGTTAGGTAGACCAGCCATGAGTGGATCCTAGGGTCTTTGTTGGTCTGAAACATTATAACATTATAACATTATATGTACAGTATATATATTTATATAGGGTGTTTCAGGTCGACCTTAGAAATATGGAAATTGGTGAAATTTGTAGTTGGTATTTGAATTTGGTATTCGAAGTTGTACGTGCACTAAAAAGAAACACTTCATATTAGTTACGGAATTACTATGACAAACTTCAAATACCAAATACCAAATACAAACTACAAATTCCACCAATTTCAATATTTGTAGGGTCGACCTGAAACACCCTGTGTATATATATATATATATATATATATATATATATATATATATATATTATATATTATAATATATAGGGTGGCCCAAAAAAACTATTACCCTGATTTTGAACAATATAATTTTACCTTTATCAAATGTTATTTGTACAATCAATATATGTGTCCTGTATAGAATTTCATGGTCTATCTCGTGGTGAAGTTGGATTTTTGCTAACTGTAACCATTATTTTGTAATTCGCTGTTATACAGACACGGGTAGAAAAACTTTGTTTCCATACAGTTACCTAATTGAGTCCAAGATTATGTAAAATGTGCCCTCCTCCATTATCAATGCACGCTTGCAACCTTGACTTCTCCTCCTTTATCGACGGCAGTACCCTATCAAGGATTTTTTCTTGGTAATAACTGTAGTGATACACCGGAGCTCCGGCTCCGGCCGAGCAGGAGTTCCGGCCATTTTAGAAAACCTCCTGCTCCGGCCGGAGATCTCGCTAACCTCGCCAAGTACACCAAACTCAATTCTGACAACTTTTAGTTTTAATTCTATAAAACTATAAAACCTCATTTCTGCACCTATCCGAATATTTCAGTTCTAGATGACTGTAATAATAATTTATTTTATGAGTGATCAGTGATTGTATTAATAATTGATTTGATATAGGCTACTTTACTCAGCATTCAGCAAGACATCATAAGTTTCATAACCTGAGGATATTCTGTTCAATGGGAATTTTTAGAGAAATTAGCACACACAAAGCGGAGAAAGTCGACTTTTATAAAGTTTAAGTTATTAAAGACTTAATAATTTAAAATAGCAGGACTATAATATATAAACCCTAAATAGATGAGACGATGGACCACACACACACACACACACACACACACACACACACACACACACACACATATAAATACTGAAATAAATCAATTGGCCGGAGGAAAAAACTAAGCCGGAAGTTCCGGCCCTCCGGTGCATCACTAGTAATAAGCAGCGGTGATTTTGGCATTTTGATCAACAAAAACAATCTCTGACTTCCCTAACTTTGAAATAAAGACGGAAACCATGATTTTTGAGAAAAATGCGGACGTTCTCTGTAAAGTCGATCTAGAGTGATAGATTTTTTGTCCTGTCTTCCATAAACTCTGTCATTTTGTGTGTTTATTGTTGAAGCAACCGTAAAGGTCTTCTCGTCACTGAACCATATTTCCGACACTTCTCTGTCTGCGAATCGATCTAACAGAGCACGACATTTTTCAACTTTTGCTTGCTTATTTGGTGCAGAGAGCTTATGAACTTGGACTCTTTTAAAACATTTAAGACCCAGATCATCTTTTACTATACGACGAACACTAGAGCGAGAAATACTAGTAGTTTTTTAAATTTCTCTAACGGACTTGTGGGTGTTGGGCCGTTCTTCTTGACTGCATATTATGGATGAAACAGTGTCAATATTTTCCTCAGTACGTGATGTTTTTGGCCTTCCACTGCCTTCTTTTCGTTTGGTTGACCCTGTGATATCGATTTTCTTTATGAGATATTGAAGTCCAGGTATCATCCATCGTTTATTTGGAAGCTCTTTCTTCATTCGTTTTGCACCCCAGTGTTTCTCCTTACGCAGGTTCAATATCAATACTTCATCTTCCAAAGAGTATTTCATTGTTATAACTTGTTCACCAACTACTGTACAGCAGAATGATGGTCTGAAATGAAAAAGGAAATAAATTAATTAGTTTGTGTAAAAATTAGGGAAATTAATTATTTATGGAGAAACTGACTGTCATCTGAAAGCATCAGTTACTGACTTTGACCGCTTTTCAATTGAACTCCATATTCTGATACCTCCCTCCAGTTGTGAGCCTGTACCTCTACTCCTCGGACGTTAAATCTAGATTCAAGGCCAGCGTTTGAAAGAGTAAAAGTATGGGTACAACATACGGCCTCAGCAGTATGATCAATATACAGGGTGAGCCACAATATTTTTTCAAAAGTTGGGTAATAGTTTTTTAGACCACCCTGTATATATATATATATATATATACAGGGTGGTCCATAAAATCGAACTTTCGATTTTTCCAACTCCCACCCGCCTAATCTGTGTCGCTATTGCAGGAAATAAATTGTGAAAAATTTCACTCACATCGATGCGTAATTAGTGGTCGCTCATGGGGTTATATGTTCTCTGAGTCACTCATTATTATGATCTATTACAGGTGCTAATTAATGCCGTTTTTGAATTGAATAACCTTTATTATTAATAAAATAAATACATTCGTTTTACAATTTACAATGACATGAATAATTGTGAAGCTCCGTCGACAAAAATTGGCGGAGAAGGAGCAGAAGGTTGCAAAGCGGAAAGCAAAGGAAGACGTCCGAAAGAGGAAAGCATTCGAAAAGCAAGCCTCGACATCCCAAACAACTGAACTTGATTCTTCAAGCTCTGCCGATGACGAGTTTCTTGAGGGAGCCACTGGAGGTTGTCCTTCTCCGCCCACCCCCCGAAAAGAACACGCCAGACCAAGATATTTTCACCTCAGAATTATCTTCAGCCTTAGACAGGATGGGGGTGAGTGACTGGATGGCGCTTTACATTGTATCGGAAACAGCTCGCAGCCTTGGCCAAAATGTCGAGGAACTGACTCTCAGTCGATCCTCTGTGAAGCGCAGCCGAGAGCATCATCGTAGGCAGCAGGCTGAATCGGTCCAGAAAGGATTCCATTCCGGACCAGTGGTGGTGCACTGAGACGGAAAGCTTCTGCTTGACCTTACCAACAACGAGCAGGTGGACCGGCTTCCCGTCTTAGTGTCCACCTCAAATGGCAACTGCCAGCTCTTGGGAGTGCCAAAAATAGATTCGGGAAGTGGGCAACAGCAGGCACAAGCGGTGTTCGATCTCTTGCAACTTTGGGGACTAAGTGAAAGAGTGGTGGGATGTGTTTCAACACTGCCGCTGCTAACACTGGCCGTCAACTCAGAAGTTGCAGAAAGAACTGCTCTACTTTGCATGCAGGCATCATATCATGGAGCTAGTTGAAGCCGCCGCGTTCACGGCGTGTCATGACGCAATTTCTGGTCCTAAAGTTCTGTTATTCAAGAGATTCCAGCAACAGTGGAACTACATCGACAAAAGCAAGTTCCAAACAGGTGTCGACGACCCCACTGTTGGTCCATCCCTATTACCAGTCAGAGAAGAACTTCTGAAGTTCGCCAAAGACCAAATCCAGCGTGAAACGTACCGAGGCGATTACAAGGAATTTTTGGAACTCGCCCTTCTCTTCCTTGGTGGAAATCTTGATTCACCGATTCGATTCAAGTGCTCAGGTGCGATGCATCACGCTCGCTGGATGTGAAAGGTCCTGTATTCTATCAAGATGTGGATGTTCCGGGAGCAATTGCAACATCTCACACCAAAAGAGAAAACATGTTTGCAAGACATGAGCATCTTTGCTGTGACAGTCTACCTGAAGGCATCGTTCACTGCTCCGATGGCCGCTTCCGCTCCAGCCCAGGACCTTTGCCTCTTGGAATCATTGAGGTCGTATCCATAGCAGAAGATCTCCAAAGCAGCCAGTCAGAAGCTGGCAGGACAGCTTTGGTACCTCTCTGAGGAAATGATTCCATTGGCCTTCTTCGATGCCGATGTTCCATCTGCAACGAAACGTCGGATGGTCGCAGCCCTATACAAGAAAGAGGGTGGAGAGCAGATTCTAAAGCGTGTCAACCCGCCTCTCAGTTCGTCATTGGAGAGCCTTGTGGAGAAGAATTTGATGAGGTTCTTCGAACGACTGCAATTGTCTGCAGGTTTCTTGAACAAAGACCCGGATGAATGGAAAAAAATGGAGGAGTTTCAGGCGGCGTTTAGGGTTGTGGAAAACCTCAGGGTGGTGAATGACCACGCCGAGCGAACTGTGACCCTCGTCCAACAGTACAGCGGTTGCCACACCAAAGACGAGGTGCAGCTGCAGTATCTGCTTGTAAAGACTATGATTTAATTGCGATAAATGAATCGTGGCTAAGCACTGAAACACGTGACTTTGTAGGGGAGTATCAAATTAGAGGTTATAGACTTTTTGTTAAAAACAGAATAGGTAGGCGAGGAGGCGGTGTTATGATGTATATCAAAGATAATATTGCGAACGTTATAGAAGTAAAGCACACAATTCCAGAACCAATAGATTCGACTATAGCAGAACTTAAATTGAACGATTTCAAACTTGTTGTTGCAGTTATATATAGGCCCCCTAATCAAACAGCTGATACGGACGAAGCGTTATATCGTGAACTAAAGAGAATAATAGGTAGTGAGCAGGCTTTAGTTATGGGTGACTTTAATTGCGCCAACGTGAATTACGATACAATGCAGGGAGAGAGACGCGGAAGGTAATCGTTTAGTTAATTTTCTCAAGTATAGCTTTCTTATTCAAAAGGTTGGGGAACCTACGAGGTTGGACAGTATTTTAGATTTAGTAATAACCAGTGGTGGGCACCGTTAACCAAAAAGTTAACTTCGATAACGATAATCCGTTAACCCCAATTTTTAACTCCGATAACGATAATCCGATAATTTTACTACAAAGTTAACGGAAGTTAACGATAATCCGTTAACGATAACTATTTCTTTACTAACATTTAAAAAAATCAAGGAAAAAAGCTTTAAAACCCATAGAAAATGTTTATTTATGCAAAATCCAACAATAAATAGGTATTTAACTATTTTTATCAAGTTTTGCAACTTTTTTGCTTAACTTTTTTTTATATTTTTAATAAAAAATGTACTGATTACATGTTTTGAAACCCTTGTAACCACTAACCATTAACTAAATTTTAATTTACCAGAGAATTATTATGGCGGGAACTGAAAGGTAAAATTAAATTTTAGGCACATTTATTAAAGACTATGACACAATGTGCTGGTTGCCCTTCAGAAAGACCAACTTCTCAAAGTTAGGCCCAACTGTCAGTCTTGACCTCTTGGGCCTCAGGATGTCCTTGCCGAGAGAGAAGAGCCGTTCCACTGCGGCAGAGGACGGAATTGGCAGACTGAATAGTCCGTTAAAAAAAGTTAACTTCGTTAATTAACTGTTATCGGATTAACGCTTTAGTGCCCAACACTGGTAATAACTACGGATGATAGGCTAATTACTGATCTTCAAGTAAAAGAACCGCTAAGCAATAGCGATCGCAGTATGGTAGAGGTTGTCCTCTCAGTAAGCCACTCGAAACCAGCTAACTCGACTAAAATTCCTAACTTCCAGCGCGCAGACTTTTGTAAATTTCGAAATAAATTGTCACACGTCAATTAGAAAAACGTAATGGGGAACTCCAACGCAAAACTAATGTGGGAATCGTTTGAAACAGTATTTAGGACTATAAATGAGGAATGTGTACCGTACAAAATTAAGCGTGCGAAAGTAAACAACAAGCCCTTGTGGTTTACTTCTAGAGTAGGAGACATTATAAAGAGTAGAGATAGGGCTTATAGGCTACATAAGTGCGATAAAGACAATTTGTGGTTACGAAGCAACTACATATCTCTAAGGCGTGAAGCGAAAAGTGTAATAAAAAAGTCCAAGCGCGAATAAATCTCCATAGCTCGTGACGGTAAAGAAAACCCCAAGCGATTCTTTCAATACGTCAACAATATAAATCCAGTAAAAAGTGTCTTGGGGCCGTTGAAAAATGTTAACGGAGATCTAGTTTCTGAAAACAAGGAAATGGCTACCTTGCTAAACGAATTTTTTACGTCAGTTTTTACTATAGAAGATGTAACGAATATCCCTACGGTCATAGACATAATAACTTTTGATAATGGTAATATTTTGGATAATATTGTGGTTAGTGAAGGGGAGGTAATGCGCTGTATTGATAAAATGAAAACGCGTAAATCACCGGGGCCGGATTCTATATATCCCATACAACTAAAAGAATTAAAAGATAGCATTGTTGTGCCGCTAACAAAGATTTTTAATGCGTCTATTTCTGAGGGGTGCGTACCAGATAATTTCAAGTTAGCAAACGTAACACCTATCTTTAAGAAAGGCGATAAAGGTGCGGCGGGAAATTATAGGCCAATCAGTTTAACGTCTGTTGTAGGTAAGCTACTGGAATCAATAATTAGGGATCGTATAGTCGAACACTTAGAATTCCATAACTTAGTTAGAAATACGCAGCACGGTTTTAGGCGAAACAAATCTTGCTTAACTAATCTTTTAGAAATTTTTCAAAGCGTGGTTGACGTTTACGATAGTCATCGGGCGGTTGATGTAGTATATTTAGATTTTCAAAAGGCGTTTGACACCGTACCGCACAAAAGACTCATTGAAAAACTAATGCTCATGGAATCAGGGGTGTAGTAATAAATTGGCTAGAAGAGTGGTTGCGAGGTAGGAAACAGAGGGTGGTCGTTGATGGAGCCGAGTCGTGTTGGGCTAATGTAGCGAATGGCGTTCCTCAGGGTTCTGTATTGGGCCCCTTGCTTTTTCTTATATATATTAACTACGGTATTTAGATGTCGGCCTAGTCAGTAAAGTTTCAAAGTTTGCGGATGACACGAAGCTGGGTGGTCGGGCGATTAATGACGAAGATAGAAGTAAAATCCAGGAAGATCTGAATAAAATCGTTGATTGGTCAGTCACATGGCAAATGAGATTTAACGTCGATAAGTGCAAAATTTAACATATAGGTTTGCGTAACGGTAATTTTGCGTATAGTATGTCAGGGAAAGAGTTAACAAGCGTAGAGCAGGAAAAAGATTTAGGAGTTATAGTCACTGGTGACTTAAAAGTAGCGAAACAAAGTACAGCAGCGGTCAATAAAGCGAATAAAGTGTTAGGTTTTATAGCTCGGAATTTTGAGTACAAATCGCGCGATATTATAGTTCCTCTTTATAAATCATTAGTTAGACCCCATTTGGAGTACGCGATCCAATTTTGGAATCCGCATATGCGCAAAGATATAGACAAAATTGAGAGTTCAAAAACGAGCAACTAAGATGATTCCATCGCTTAGGTCAAAGTCGTACGAAGATAGGCTTAAGGAGTGAAAATTGACTACACTCGAGACTAGGAGGCTAAGGGGTGATCTAATCCAGGCTTTCAAAATTATGAATGGGTTCGATAACGTAGATAGAGATAGCTTTTTCGAAATATCTCAATATAATAGGACTAGAAATAACGGGTGTAAGTTGACAAGTAGAAGGTTCGAGACAGCAGTTGCCAAAAACTTTTTTACGCATAGAATAGTAAATAGCTGAAATAGTTTGCCGGTAGAAGTAATTAGTAGCACGTCTATAAACATGTTTAAAAATCGATTAGACGCATATGTTGATAGATTGGGTATAGTTTAAGGTAGTAAAATTAAGGGTTGGATAAGATAGATTTTGATTCTCTTTTCATTAAAGATCACTATAACCAGACTAGAGGTCATAGTATGAAATTATTTAAGCCAAGATGTAGAACAAATTTAAGAAAACATAGTTTTACAAACAGAGTAATTAAGTTTTGGAACAGTCTGACAGAAGAAGTGGTGACTTCAGATACAATTGATTCTTTCAAAAGAAGGTTGGATAGTGTGATGTCTGCAAGGGACATCTGGTGATAGTGTTTAAGCCCATTTTTATTGCATGAATGGTACTAGTTTATTTCCTATATATTATGTACATTTAGTGATAGATCCCACAGCTCAACACAAGTGTTGTGGGATATAGGGAGGCAGCATCTTGGGTTAGGGGATACTCTCTGTCCTTACATACCCCATTTAAAGAGATTCCTCTGCCGAGCGGTGCCCCCCATAGTACTGTGAGGTATTGAAAAACTCATGATCTTCACTTGCCCCACAAACACCTTTAAATGGGAGACCCAAAATGGGTGCACACACATTTCTACATTACTGTACAGTCTTTACAGCCACACCTACACTTTTCCTCCTAAGTATATGTATTGTAATGTATATGTTTGTAAATTGTGACTTGGTCCGCTATTGATATGGACCGTGACTTATTTTTGGTTGGCAAGGTACTGGTTATTGATGGATACTGTAATGAAATTGACTGGATTCTTTGGATCTGATATATTTACATGTCAGTTATAAATAGATATAGAGTGTAACATATTTGTGGATAGTCTATTATGACTTTGATCCTCTGGATCCAGAGATTCTATCTTTAGTTTTAAATTGATAATTAATTAGTTTTAAATTGATAATTATTTAGTTTTATAAAAATTGGTTGTTGCCAATGTACAGGCAGTTTTTACATAGTGGAGCCACCTCGATGGGCCGAAGTGGCCCCTAGTGTGCCCACTATAAAAATTTCTTATGTTCTTATGTTCTTTGTGGTTCGGAACCCATGTAAAATTGTGGGTCCCCTCCGCCACCACGGAGGACATGCACAATACACAATTATGAACACAGTTAGGTTGACCAGCCATGAGTGGATCCTAGGGTCTTTGTTGGTCTGAAACATTATAACATTATAACATCGCCGGAAGCTTCCGGATGCCAGCAAAAGCTCTTTGACTGGGCGACAATGAGTGGTTGCCAACCATGACAACCCCGTCGTAAAACGGATAATACTCATCCATCAGCTCGTGGATGGGATGGGGGACCCAGAGGCGGTGGAGCTTTAGTGCATACCATATAATACCTATTACAGGTGTAGAAGGATAAATTTTGAAACTCGTGAGCAACCCCTAAATATGAACTGATCGAAACGAAAATTTACCTGCAACATTTTCTCACAGAACCTCACAACTTCGGTGAGCTAGGAAATATTAAAAAAAAAAATTCCCAGTATGGTTATGGACCACCCTAATATGTATATATATATACAGGGCCGGATCTAGAAGTTGCGAGGCCCTAGGCAGATCTAGAAATTGCGAGGCCCTAGGCCTATATATATGAAAATATGGACTTAATTATCGGTACTATACCAGCAATATTAGAATCCCGCATAGACAGAGCTATGCCAGCACTTAAAAATTAAACCAAACCAAAATAATCACGGTGGAAATTGTATAAGAAATATAAATAAACCATACAAATAAGTATAAATTATAATATGAATCAAGATTTGTATCTAAAATATAAGACAATGATTTCTAAGATTTATATAATATTATAGGTAATGACTTTCCATAGTATACAAACGTTTTTCATATGTGATGTATAAGAGATGTTGACATTTCATTTTTTATAATAGTGAGCGATCGACTTATCAGGCTAAATATTAATGCTTTAATATTTGGTTCAGATGCTCCTTGAATATTACAGCAATGCTTTTCTACTTTTCTTCGAGCTAAACTCTCAATTAATTCAGAATAATCTAATGAATTTGTTATATCGTTTTCTATTGATAACATAGCTAATGATTGCAATCTCGCTTGAGACATGGTGGAACGCAAATATGTTTTAATAAGTTTGAGACGCGAGAAACTTCTTTCAGCCGAAGCAACAGTAACTGGGATGGTTAATACTATTCGAAGTGCAACATAAACATTAGGATAAATCTCACTTAGTTGTTTTTGCACTATATAAACAAGGGCATTTCCGAGATCTGTTTTCTCAGGTATAAACCTGCAAAGTACAGGGTGGGCCGTAAGTTTCCATACATAGGAAAAATTAAACGTTTGTTTTTATGTTTCAGATACCCTAAGAATATGCGTTTGACGAAAGAGCAACGAATTGAAATCATACTGATGGCTGGGTCGGGAAGCAGTCGCATGGTTGCAATGAACTTTAACAGACAACATGGAACGAACATCACACACGACACTGTGGCAAAACTTATTAACAAGTTTCAGAAAACTGGAAATGTTGCAGATCAACCGCGAAGTGGTCCAAGACGTACAGCCACCGATGAAGACACAACAGCTACGATACTTACAGCGCTTACACGGAGTCCCAGAAAAAGTACACGACGGTTGTCTGCAGAAAGTGGTGTCAGCAGATCGAGTATCAGGCGCATTTTGAAAGCAAACAAATGGCATCCATACAAATTGCATATGGCACAGCATTTGAGTGAAGACGACCCGGATAGACGGATGGAATTCTGTGAATGGGCATTAACCAAAGTGAACGAGGATGCAAACTTTTCAACTAAGATCTTGTTTACTGATGAAGCAAATTTTTACGTCAATGGAGAGGTTAATCGGCAAAACATACGTTACTGGAGTAATGCTAACCCTAACTGGCTGAGTCCGACGAAGATGCAAGGTGCCGGTAAAGTGATGGTGTGGGCCGGGATATGGGGTGACAGAATTATTGGACCAATTTTTGTCAGTGGAAATCTTAATGCCGAAAGGTATCTTAACATGTTGCAAGAAGAGATTTTCCCATCCCTGCTAAACGAGGAAAGTAACTTCCCAGTTTACTTCCAGCAAGATGGAGCTCCACCTCATTATGGTCTTCACGTGCGTCGGTATTTGGATCAGCAGTTTCCGGATGCTTGGATTGGTCGGCGTGGTCCTGTGGAGTGGCCTCCCAGATCCCCAGATCTCACCCCCCTTGATTTCTATCTTTGGGGGCACTTGAAGGCCATGGTGTATCAGGAAAAGATACGAGACATAAATCATCTAAAGGAACGTATCACCAACGCCATTACAAGCATAACGTCAACTGTGCTAATGCGTGTTCATCAACAGTGGGGAACATGTATTGAAATGTGTTTTCAAAACAATGGCAACCATGTAGAGCATATTATATAAATAAAAATGGTTGTCCATAAAAAAATGTTTATTTTTCCTATGTATGGAAACTTACGGCCCACCCTGTACTTTAAGTTCTTCATAGAGTTCTAAATCATTAATATCACTTGAACAGAACGCGCAAAACGGCTTGAGCGAGGCCCCCTTTGACGCGAGGCCCTAGGCGATCACCTAGTTCGCCTATAGCTAAATCCGGGCCTGTATATATATATACACACACACACACACATACATATATATATATATATATATATACACATATATATATATATATATATATATATATAATGTAAAGAACGACGCTTGTTTAGAAGAGTATCCGCAAAGAGGAGTTGAGAAAACGAACTATGAAAAAAGAGGCACCTTCCGGGAATCGAACCCGGGATCATCCGATTGCCGGTTAGATATGCTAACCATTACACCAAGGTCTTCCACGAATCAGGGCTCGTAATTCTCCTACGTACGAATTTTTCATTGCCCCGTTTTCTCTCCTTCTTTTGTGCGGACACTCTTCTAAACAAGCGTCGTTCTTTACATTAATTATACTGTGTCGTTTGCAGTTAAAATGTATACACACACACACACACACACACACACATATTATATATATATATATATATATATATATATATATACGGCATGAGAAGGTGCCCCCTCAAAGGGCATTCGGTTCCGCTCGTACGTAGGAGAATTACGAGTTCTGATCGTGGAAGACCTTGGTATAATGGTTATCATATCTGACCGGCAATCGGATGATCCCGGGTTCGATTCCCGGGAGGTGCCTCTTTTTTCATTGCTCGTTTTCTCTCCTCCTCTTGTGCAGACACTCTTCTAAACAAGGGTCGTTCTTTACATTAATTATACTGTGTCGTTTGCAGTTAAAAAAAAAATATATATATATATATACAGTATGTCCCACAAAAAAGTACACCCAACTTTAGATTGTACTAACTCCTCCAAAAATTGAGATATTTTGGATCTGTTTGTTTGATTTAATATAGCAAATTATTGTTTGTTTACGTTCAAATTTATTCATGTTTAAACGAATTAGTGTTTAAGCATTTGCTTTTAACTGAAGGGTACAACAAAATGGATTGCGCAAAATTGGTCAATGAAAAAATAATGTGTGTGCTATCGATGTAATGAAAAGACAAATACATAATAATAGATACTTTAACATAATTTTAATAAGATACAAAGCAGATTTTTCTTTATTCCTTATTACAAAAGTTATGCTTAGTTTCGCTTTCTTTCAACATGACCGCCATTCCTATCGATACAAATCTGGAGTCGAGCTCTCATCTTCCCCATCACTCTTTTGATAAGATCTGGATTGTCTTTTAGCAAGTTGATTTCAGCTGTGATGCGAGTCCTCAAATCATCTAAATTGATAGGTTGTGATGCAAATACTCTATTTTTCAAGAAATAGCTCCTGCTCACAGGAGAGTTATTGTGAAGGAACGCTTGCAGGAAGTCTTCCACCAAAGAGTAATTGCTGCAGGCCATGACATTGAATGGCCTCCCAGAAGCCCTGACTTGATCCCATGTGATTACTTTTTATGTGGTCATTTGAAAAATAGAGTATTTGCATCACAACCTATCAATTTGGATGATTTGAGGACTCGCATCACAGCTGAAATCAACTTGTTAAAAGACAATCCAGATCTTATCAAAAGGGTAATGGGGAAGATGAGAGCTCGACTCCAGATTTGTATCGATAGGAATGGCGGTCATGTTGAAAGAAAACGAAACTAAGCATAACTTTTGTAATAAGGAATAAAGAAAAATCTGCTTTATATCTTATTAAAATTATGTTAAAGTATCTATTATTATGATTTATGTATTTGTCTTTTCATTACATCGATAGCACACACATTATTTTTTCATTGACCAATTTTGCGCAATCCATTTTGTTGTACCCTTCAGTTAAAAGCAGATGCTTAAACACTAATGCGTTTAAACATGAATAAATTTGAACGTTAACAAAGAATAATTTGCTATATTAAATCAAACAAACAGATCCAAAATATCTCAATTTTTGGAGGAGTTAGTACAATCTAAAGTTGGGTGTACTTTTTTGTGGGACATACTGTATATATATATATATATATATATATATATATATATATATATATATGTTAACCCCTCCGTCTCTGGCCTTGGGAGGTTCGAAGTTGACGGGGGTTCTGGTTAGGTGGCAGCAACGGATTTGTTACTCTGGAGTAGCTGGTACCGTATAGGGAATCGCAGACGTTTCTCTTATACTACTTTTCGATTTCTTCTTGTAGTGGATCGGAGGATTCTCTGGAGCTTACTAAATTCTCTGAGGGTTCCCCGATTCTTCTTGTGATGTATCGGGAAATTATTTTTCTCTATTTAAAACTAAGTTCTCTGAAGAGAGCAAGGCTCGAAGGAGAAGACAAAGATATTCTCTTACTGTAGTTTACTGCTAAAATGTTACAAGTAATACTCAGCCTCTAAGTTAGATCAGGCAAATCAGAATGAATACTGGAGAAATTTTATAAGTTTATATACTAATTTTTTTAATGACATCATTGTTATTTAATGATGACCTGTTTTGTTTTTATTCTCAATAGGCTGAATTATTTTGCAAAATATTTAAAAATAAGTTAAATATTTTAGCTGTAGCAACGTCTAGACAGATAAGCAAGATATTTGAAGATAAAGCTATATTTTTATCTTAAACCGCATATTGACAGATCTAATGTTATCATGATCTGCCGAGTTCACTAAAAATGGAAATTGAAATATCATTTTATTTTGAATTACAATTAAACATGCATATGAGCAAAAATTAAATGCTTAAAATTCAAACTTAACCCTTTAACGCCGAGCTTTTTTGTAGGGTTAAGTCTAAATGCGTGTATTTGAAACGGTACGTATTCGACCCAGTCGGCGTTAGAGGGTTAATTAAGTGTTAAGCAAGACATGACTTAATCTTTTACAACGAAGAGAGAATGTATGAAGGAAATAAACATTGCAGAATTTAACAAGATTACATTATTAAGCTAAATCTAAGAAAATGATCAAGTAATTTAAAAAGAAATAATTCATCAACTATTCAGCAAAAATAAAAGAAAGAAAAATAAAAAAATATCCGATCTCGTGTGAGCGTCATGCGAATTTGGACTCTATATGTAAAAATGAATATGAGAATATAAATATATATGAATATCAGAATTATATGAATATAGGAATTATTCATTGTACATTTTTACAGGGCTCTCCACTCTAGAATGATATTAATACAATAATATAACATCCTAAGTAATTCTAACTAGATGATAACTAATGGTTTTTATAATAGAGATTTATATACAACACACGAGTTGGGGTGGTTAAGTCTGGTTCACGTGGTCTGGGTACGCACTCTTGGCTTTGCATAAATAGTTTTACATCGTTCGGTGTCTCTGGTTTTCTTTCGTTCCAAGAATGATCTTTTTACTACAAATATACCGAGGATAATAGCACACACAATAATGATACTAACGGCAGATGTTGAAAAAATCGTTACTGGTTGTAGTGTTTGTAAAAGGTTATTCTGGTTATCATCTGAAATTTTAAAACGACTCAATTGATCATTCCATTTAGGGGCATGGAGTTCGGTAGGATGGTTACAGGTTTCATGGAGAGATTTAAGATTCCTATAAGGGGGTTAAATTTAATTTGCGAGTCAAATGAGTATGAGTATGAGGGGTATGAGTCATTAATGGTAACCTTATAAGGGTTGTATATTTGGAAGGTTTTTGAACGCAGGGAACAACCAATTGGTAGCCGAATAACCGTAGGTATTATGATGAGGGAATAATTTGACGGACACTCGAAAGTAGCAGTAGTCCTTTTCGCGAAAGAAACCCAGATGTCTGGTCCAATTCGAAGTTGGACGGTTTTAGAGGAATGAAATTTTGTAAACGAACATACCGGGGCATGATGGTCACGAATTAAGTCGATAAAGCAGGACCTAGTGGTTGGAAGAATTACTGGTTTGAGTGGAGGGCAGTAGTTAGCGTCGCTGACTAAGAATCTATCGGCCCCGGGTTCGAGACCCGGTGACGGCAGCCGGCGCGCAGCAAAACACAGCTGTTCATCCTTCCACACAATAAAGAAAGTGGTTGGTAGATAAATGGGTAGCCTGGGTAACCTAGTGGTTAAGACGCTGGGCTGCTGGTGGGGCATGGTTCGGATTCCACGTTAAACTGTAGGTCTAAGGTGGAGTGAAAAGCTTGACCTTCGTCAGAATGAACAATTCGGGCGGAAGATAACCAAAGGTTAAACAAAGGTGTGTGTGTGTGTGTATATATATATAATACACACATCTCATCTCACTAAAATATTTGAAAAAAATAGTTAGACAGAAAATCTGACTTTTTGGAAACTCAGAAAACATTAAACGATAACTAACACGGGTTTCGGTCAGGCAGATCATGCCTATCACAACAAATGGAACACTACAACAACATTATTGATGCACTTGAAAGTAACGAAAACTATGATGTACTACTATACACAGACTTTGCTAAAGCGTTCGACAAATGTGACCACAGAATCATAATACATATACTGAAATATATGGGAATAACAGGAAAAGTAGGGAAATGGATATATAATTTTCTTAGTGAGCTGCGGCAAGTCGTTACAGTACAAGGAACATCTTCGTCAGAATGAGAGGTCCTCAGCTCAATACCACAAGGAACACTATTAGTTCCACTACTCTTCATAATCATGCTAACTGACATAGATAATGACGTTGCCAGAGACAGCACAGTAACATCTTTTGCCGATGACACAAAGATCAGTAGAAAAATAAGAAACCCAGAAGATATAGGATCTCTACAAACAGACATGAACGGAACCTACAAGTGGAAGGAAGACAACAATATGAAGTTTAACACTGAGAAATTTCAGCTGTTACGGTACGGAAAAAGAGAAGACCTAAAATCCATGGAATATTATACCCCAAATGGACAGGAAATTCAGAGAAATTCTAGAGCAAAAGATTTAGGGGTTGTAATGACTGATGGTGCAAAATTTGAAACACAAAATAAAATACTAAGATACTGAAACACTGAGAACATTTAAACGAAAGGATAGGAATATAATGATTCCTCTACTGAAAACACTGATCATACCCAAATTGGAATACTGCTCGGTCGTAACATACCCATATAAAAAAGAAGACATTAGACAGCTAGAAGAGATTCAGTGAAGCTTCACAGCCAAGATCAATGGGTGCAAAGAACTAAATTACTGGAAAAAGTTACGCGAATTAAACCTATATTCACTGGAAAGGAGAAGAGAGAGATACACCATTATTTACACTTGGAAAATAATGGAGAAACTAGTCCCTACGTCCCAGCGTCTTAACCACTAGGCTACCCAGGCTACCCATTTATCAACCAACCAATTTCTTTATTGTGGAAGGATGAACAGTTGGGTTTTGCTGCGCGCCGTCTGCCGTCACCGGTCTCGATCCCGGGGCCGATGAATTCGTAGTCAGCGACGTAACCGTTACACCACCGAGGCGAAGTATATATATATATATATATATATATATATATATCGAATAAATTAAATAATTTTATCGATGGTGTAGTGGTTAGCGTCGCTGACTACGAATCCATCAACCCCAAGATCAAGATCCCGTGAATGCAGGCGGCGCGCAGCAAAACCCAGCTGTTCATCCTTCCACACAATAAAAAAAAGTTAAACGTTAAACTGTAGGTCTAAGGTGGAGTGACAAGCTTGACCTTCATGAAAATGAACAATTCGGGCGGAAGCAAAACCAATAGTGTACCTATTTCACTTTGACTTTTTTAAAGGAAACAGATACAATGCAACACTTTTCTCTGAAAAGTGCGAAGAGAAATAATTTTTTGAAAGGTTAAAAAGTTTGAAGGAGTTATTTCACTTTTCCTAAACATTTATACACATAAATAGATATAGATAGATATCGATAAATATAGATAGCTGATACGTGCGTATCAAGATTTTGAGGTGTGCATTTGTTTTTTCCTAATTTTACTAAAAATTACGAAATTTACTTATTTTATTATTATTTCATTATCGCGTCGATTGGTCCAATGTCACGATGCAGCAGAGAATAGAATACAAAGACAGAACATGTCACATCTTTAATAATTTAGAAATTTTGCACCTTGCCTGTAATAATCCTTGCTCAAATGATTTTCACTGTAAACTCATAGGTCGGTATTATAGTAAGATAATATCCCTGTTAAGAGAAGCAGGAAGTCCCCTGATTAAATCTTACAACTATCATACTAAGATTATCCTGGATGGAATGATTTTATTGCCTTCTTGAAGAGGGAATCGAAAGACGCCTATGATTTGTGGTGCTTTCATGGTAGACCCAGATTAGGACCAGTATACTTGAATATGTGTAGAAGTCGGGGTCAGTATAAGGCGGCCATAAGGCGATGTAAACAGGAAGAAGAGTCTATTCGAGCATCAAAAGCCTGTGAAGCTCGCATAAATAACGATAATAACAAATTTTGGAAAGTTGTTAAGAATCAAACGGGTGTCAAAAATGTCCTTCCTCCGACAATCGATGGGGTGTCGGGGGGAGGATGAAATTGCAAAGCTGTGGAAAAACCACTATTCTAACATTCTTAACAGTGTGAATAGGGATAATCTTAAGATAGATTGCAGCGAAACAATTGTGGGAGGGACAAGGGAAAATACTTTGATATCATTTTCTGAAGTAAAGAGGTTAATTAAAGGGTTAAAGACTGGTTCTGCGTCAGGGGTAGATGACTTATCGAATGAGCAGTTAAAATATGCAAATGACGTAGTATGCCTGCATATATCATTGCTCCTATCAGCCATGCTGGCTCATAGCTATATCCCTGCAGAGTTCATGAGGGTATATGTCTTGCCCCTGGTCAAAAATCAGGCCTATTGCTGTCGCTTCCTGCTTCTCGAAACTACTAGAAAAACTCTTGTTACGCCGATTAAATGATTTCCTATGGACATCTCCTAATCAGTTTGGCTTTAAAAGGTCCCACTCAACTGATCTGTGTATCTATGTACTTAAAGAAACAATATCTAAATACATTGACAGTAATTCAACTATTTATAGCTGTTTCCTAGATATAAGTAAAGCATATGATAGGGTGAACCACAATATTTTAATTTGCAAAACTAGAAGACAGGAAGGTTCCCATGTACATATTAAATTTATTGAAATTTTGGTGTTCCCACCAATCTTTCACTGTTAGGTGGGGCAGTGTACTATCCGAGTGTTTTGGCTCCTCTTGCTTGGTGAGACAAGGCTCCTTGCTCTCCCCTATGCTGTTTAATGTATATATCGACGGATTAATTGCTTCACTTAATGAGGCAACAGTAGGATGTTGTATAGATAACACAAGGATAAATAACTTAGTTTATGCCGATGATATGGTGTTAATAAGTCCCTGTTAAAGGTCTGGATCGGCTACTAAAAGTCTGCGAAGTGTATTCGCAGAAACATGATATTCTTTTTAATGTTACAAAAACTAAGGTGATGCAGTTTCATCCTAAAAGCTGTAATTAGCCAGCTGATATAAGGTTTAAAATGAATGGTGAAGTAATTGAGGAAGTACAAGAGTTTAAGTATTTGGGTCAAATTATTACCAGCTCCTTGAGTGATGACTCAGATATAAGAAAACAATCTCGAAGCCTGTGTGCTAAAGCGAATATGACCATAAGGAACTTTCGATTCTGTACAAGTGAAGCTAAAGACACTCTCTTTCGTACTTTCTGCAGTAATATATATGGACAGCAACTGTGGGTGAATTATAAAAAAGGTTCTGGCAGAACTCTAAATTTGCTGTACAACAGGTTTTTTAGACTTACATAAATTACCCCTGAGATGCTCAGCTTCGCAAATGTTTGCTACCCGCAATGTCCCGAGCTTCCCGGAGGTAACAAGACGTGCTCAACACAGTCTAATGCAAAGAATTAAAAGTCAACCAACCCGATCATCCAAGCTATCCATGAGTCCTGCCATTTATCCTCTAAGCTATGGACTTCTTGGTACGAAAACGTCTGTCTGTAGCTTCACTTAACTTCGACATTACAGTATTATTTCTAATCAATTGTATATATTTCTATCCTTAGTGTATGAACTGTCATTGTATTAATAATATTTGTCATATGGACTATAGTCTGCCAATAAACCTTTTAATTTTAATTTTTTATTTTCATTCTCATTTATTTATTTTTCATCAGGTTTTGAGAGTGGATTTCGTCCATTTGTTCTTCCTCCTCTTTTGGGGAGTGGTTCATCTCCGTTTGGATTCTCCTCCCACAGATACATTGGACTAGGTCTCAACCAACAGGTAAAGTGATATATATATATATATATATATATATATATATATATATATATATATATATATATATATATATATATATATATATATATATCATATATATATATATATATATATATACAGGGCGTCCCAAAAAAATGTATACACACTTTAAATAATTATAAAGGCAGTGTTTATTAAAATACATTTCATTTTCAAAATGTAATAGAATCTACAGACATTATTTAATTGTTTTGTCAACGCCTGTTTTCAAACTGACGTCCGTTCTGGTCCAGGCACTGCTGATAACGCGAAGCAATGGAATCGCAAACATCACGAAACATTTCGTTTGGTATTTGTGTGCATTCTCGTTCAATGGCTGCTCTCAATTCAGCGACTGTTGCAGGTTTTATAGCGTAGACTTTGTCTTTTAAGTATCCCCATAAAAAAAGTCTAGTGGTTTGAGGTCTGGTGAACGCGGAGGGTATTCTACGAAACCCCTTCGTCCAATCCACATCCACATCGTGCCAAGTACCACTCGCAATACTCCACTCTTCGGTCCGGATCATCTTCATTAATAGCATGGACTAATCTTGGAATGTAACTTTTCCATTGACAGCGCTTCAAAATGCGTTGAACAGACGATTCTGAAATTCCTACCTCACGACTCGCTTGCCGCACAGATTTTCTTGGACTTTGGTGATACGTTTCCAGTACTCTTTCTTGCTTTGTGGGGCTTGTCGATGTCCGTGGTCTTCCGGAACGCTTCTTGTAGACATTCTGAACAGTTCCATCGGCTTCAAACTTATCTCTAATTCGAGTGATGGTAAGTCGCGTTGGTGGATCTGTTTGAAACTCCCTCCTAAACTGTCTTTGCACTTCAACTGCGTTTTCACACTTCCAGTAGCATTTTAGAATGAATTTCCTTTGTTCAAAGCTTAGTCTGACTGCCATTATTAATTCTAATGGGTTTAACTTGGAAAGAAAGAAACATCAATTGAGCTATCAGCTGTTAAAGTGTGTATACATTTTTTTGGGACGCCCTGTATATAAAAGTGAGTGAACCTCCAGGCATTGCCGATCTGTGGCGAAGCGTGTATCATTTTAAACGAGTTTCGATCGTTAACATTATTGAAATTGGATATAAATATGTAGAGGAAATTTGAGAGCATGTTAGGTTGCAAAAATTCTGTGTGATAATTCCTCACGACACGTAGGTCACGTAGACTCATGGCCCCACTTTTCTCTAGGGATGGCTTGGTGGAGGAGAGAGTTGCTTTCTTGAGCCCTCCATTTCACATAACAAGATATACCTAATTCATCAGGGATTGTTCTGAGCCAGGCAACTATTTGTGTTCTCAAGTTCTTTGGTCAGATGGTTAAATAATGTTGGCCTCTGACAACCAAGCTATTTTTCTTCATGGTTGAGGATGTTTCTTGTCTAGCCTTTAGATTGGGAACACTACACATTTTGTCTTTCCTATTTCCCACTGTTGTTTGAACGGTTTTGGGGTTCAGTTTGAGATTAGGAACTAGTATGAAGTACGCTTACCCGTTAGCGCCGCTAATTCTCAAAATTGTTAGTGAAACAGGTAGCGGAGCTAAGTTTTTAGAGAAAGTCAATCGCTAATTTTTTCAAAACCACTTTTATAAATTGAAGAGAATTTATTCTTGCGTTGGTTTGTTTTCACTATTAATATATACAAAAGGAACTCGACTCCTATAGGAAAATGTTTTCATTTTCGTAGACTACGTTACATTTTTGTACCTTAGCAACCACTTATATGAAGGTGTGTGTTAATATATGTAAGTAAATTACGGAAGCCAGACTATATATAAATTGGGCTGGTTTCACAAAATTAGCGTTAGCGGCGCTAACTACTGAAATGCTTAGCGTTTTATGGTATTAATTTTATGGTAGTTAGCGTTAGCGTTAGCGACGCTCACTTTAGGAGTTAGCGGGCACAGCACTAAGTAGCAGCTATCATACATTGAAAGTAGATACAGTAAATACAGGGTGTCCATAAATGTTTACCCTGAAAACAGTATGCTCTCATGTTTTAATGACGAATCTTACATCCGTTTTCTTTTTACGGGTGATCTCGTACACGCATAGAGTTTCTGTGCTGGTGTGTGTTTCGTCTACCGCATTCGCCGCTAGGAGCGCTGTAGTAGCTGTTCAGTTAAGATGGCGTCTGTGACAGAGAAGGCACAATGTGTTGTGTGGCTTGCAGAAACAAAATCTCCTGTCAGTGTTCAGCGAAGGTTCAGAACAAAGTATGGAAAGAATCCACCTGATGTGAAGTTAATTAAGTCGTGGATGAAAAAATTCTTGGAAACTGGAAACGTGGAAAAGGGAAAGAGCAGTGGTAGACCATCAGTTTCCGATGGGACGGTGGAAAACATTCAAACGGCTTTCACACGGTCACCAAGGAAATCGGTGAGACAAGCTTCATGCCAACTAAAGATACCGAAGTCTGCGGTGCACAAGGTTTACACAAACGTTTGAAGTTACACGCCTACAAGGTACAAATTGTTCAAGAACTGAAGCCTGATGACCGTCCAAAACGTGAACAATTCGCTATTGACATTTTGAACAGCATTGACGAGGATAATGACTTCTTGTTACGTGTCTGCTTTTCAGACGAGGCTACGTTTCATCTTAGTGGTAGAGTCAACAGACACAATGTGCATATTTGGGGATCGGAAAACCGACGTGCCGTAAGGGAGCATATTCGGGGCAGTCCGAAGATCAATGTCTGGTGTGGACTAATGCATGACCAGATAATTGGTCCTTTCTTCTTCTTCGCTGAGAACACTGTTTCCGCAACTGTGTACCTGGATATGCTCACCAATTACGCCATCTCCCAGCTGCAGGACAGGCAGCCAACTGTCATCTTCCAACAAGATGGGGCACCCCCTCATTGGGCGCATGTTGTTCGTGAAGCTCTCGACGCAACATTTCCAAATCGATGGATTGGCAGGGACGGGCCAATCCCATCATGGCCCCCAAGATCACCAGACATTATTACCCCGCTGGATTTCTTTCTCTGGGGTCATGTTAAAGATTTGGTTTACGCAACAGTTGTTCCAGATATCAGGACATTGCGAGAACGCATTACGGATGCAATTGCGACAGTTAACCCACAAATGTTGGAAAATGTGTGGCGTGAGTGTGAATACCGTTTAGACATTTTACGTGCCACTAGGGGTGCACATGTGGAAGCTTATTGAGTTCATTAACTATATATCAAAACTTTGTATATGTTTATCTACTTATGATTAAAACTGTTTGAATACGAGTATTTATTTAAAAGTTATAGCATGCTTTAATCAGGGTAATCATTTATGGACACCCTGTACATTGAACAGATTTTAGAGTGGATTTATCTCTCGCTTTTTCGTCTTCTTTTTCTTTGCAGCGAATACAGATTTAATGTCGAGAATCTTTCGCAGTAATTTAATTCTTTGCATCGATTGAGTACTGAAGAATTTTCACTCGGATTCAATCGTCTTTACTTAAAAAATTTCACGTTAGCTTTCAATTTATTTCCTTTCTTTCATCAAATCTTATTTTCTTTCCTTTAAAACTTTCACTTCTCTTTACATTTTCTTTTACTTCTTTTAACTTTGCTTCTTAAACAGACAGCTTCGTAGGGACCAGCCGGTCTCTTGCTCTTTGGTGTCCTTTGTGTTCATTTATAGAATATATATATATTTATTCTTATGCAAGAAGGAGGGGCCAAGGGCGAATGACCGCAGAAATGCCTCGCCCCCTCAAAGAAGAAGAGAACAAAAATCAAGGTCCAGGGTTTTCGAGATGCCTGGACACTCTGCGTTTGAAAAACGGGAGGTCATAGAGAGGGGGAAAGATGGATTGAGGAAGAGTGTTCCAGAGTTCACCGGTTGAATAGATGAAAGATTGAAAATACCGATTAACTTTCGCGTTAGAGAGAGTTAGACGGAAAAGGAATGAGAATATGTAGAAAATTTATTACAGCGGCGTGCCCTCCTTAAAGGAGGAGGCATGCAGTTTGAGAGTTCAGAAAAGCAGTGTCCGTTATAATAGCGATAATAAAGAGAGAGTGAGACAACATTGCGGTGAGGAGGAGGGAGGGATTGAAGACAGTCGGTAAAAGGCAGGAAACTGATGAGACAACGAGCCTTTGATTCCTCCTGGTCAAGTAGAGCGGTGTGGGTTAAACCACCACCACCACCCCACACGTGAGAAGCATACTCCATGCATGGGCAGACGAGACACTTGTACAGAGACAGCAACTGAGTGTGAGTGAAGAAAGCGCGGAACCGGTACAACACACCTAACTTCTTGGAAGCTGTTTTGGAAAGAGAATATATATGTGATCTTTCCAGGAAATATCACGAGAAAAGGAAACGCCAAGAATGTTAAGAGAAGAGGAAGGATTTATCATAGTTGTGTATTTTTGAGGGTAAAAGGGGATAGTTGTGTGGAAGATTGTGACGAGTAGACGGATGAAGGGACTGAGTTTTTGAGGCAATAAAAGCAACAAGAGATAGTAGAAAGATCAGTGGTCAGGTGTACCATAGCATGGATGAATGTTGAGAGGGGACGCTTTGTGAACCGGTTGGAGAAGAAGTGAAGAGTGGAATCATCGGCGGAGGAGTGGAGAGGACAGGAAGTGCAATGTAATACATAGATCACTGATAAATAAAAGGAAAAGTTGGTGGCAGGACAGAACCCTGAGAGACACCAGTATTAATATCTTTAGAAGAAGAACAGTGGCCATCTACAACTGCAGCTATAGATCGGCCAGAAAGGAAATCAGAGAGGAAAACACGGATAGAAGGATAGAAACCGAAGGAGGGCAGTTTGGAAATGAAAGATTTGTGCCAGACTCTATCAAAGGCTTTCGATATGTATAGCTCAATAGCAAAGGTTTCACCGAAATCCTGAAAGGACGATGATCAAGAGTGAAAGAAGAGATATGCGAGAAGAAGATCGCCAGTAGAGCGTCCCTTGCCAAACTCTTACTGACGACAATCTCAAAGATTATGAGAAGAGAGATGTTGAAGAATCTTCCTGTTAAGGATAGATTCAAAACTTTAGAAAGGCAAGAAGAAATCAAAGCAATTGGACGATAGTTGGAGGGTTGAGAGTGGTCACCCTTCTTTGGGGCAGGATGAATGAAAGCGAACTTCCAGCAGGAAGGAAAAGTACCAGATGAAAGACAAAGACGAAAGAGTTTGCCTAGGCAGGGTGTCAGCACAGAAGCACAGTTCTTGAGAACAACAGGAGGAGCATCATCAGGACCGTACGCCTTCCTAGAGTTGAGCCCAGATAGGGCAGAAAGAACATCTTTAGAAGAAATTCTAATGTCAGACACAATCAAGTCAGAAGGGATGGAGGAATAACACCGAAATCGTCCAGGGTTGAGGTCGAAGCGAAAGTTTGAGCGAAGAGTTAATTTTTATCAGGAGAAGAGACAGCAACTGAGCCATCGGAATGGGAAAGAGGAGGGAAAGAAGAAGTAAAGCTGTTGTAAAGTAAAGTGCTCCCTGTACTTTCCAGGGAGTACAGATTTAGTTTACGCACTCTTTCCCAGTAGTTGAGTTCTTTGCAGCCTTTGATCTTGACTGTGAAATGTCTCTGAATATCTTTTAGTTTATTAATTTCTTCCTTCTTGTATGGGGATGCCAAGACTGAGCAGCATTCAAGTTTTAGTACGATCAGTGTTTTTAACAGAGGAATCATTACTGTCTTGCCCCTTCTTTTAAAGGTTCTTAGTACCTGTCCCGCGACTCTTTTTGCTTTGTTTATCGCTATCGGATTTTGCGTCTCGAATTTCGCATCATCGGTCATTATAACCCCCAAATCTATCGCTCTGATCATTTGTATATTCTGTTTGTGTCCCTCGGCAAGGCCTCCACCTCTTTTGCATCGCTTGTGCATCGCTGATGTTACTATACTATTGCTGTTTACTTCATTGTCTGTGTCTGTTTGCATGACAATGAAAAGGAGTGGGGCCAATACTGTTTCTTGTGGTACTGAACTGCGTACTTCCGATTCTGATGATGTTATACCTTGAATTTTAGCGACCTGTAGACGTTCTCTGAGGAAGTTGTAGATCCATTTTCCCACTTTGCCTGTTATTCTCATATGTTTCATTTTATGTGCTATTATACCATGATCACATTTGTCGAAAGCTTTAGTAAAATTCGTGTATATGACATCTAGTTTTCATTGCCTTCAAATGCGTCTAGGATATTGTTATAGTGCTCTATAAATTGTGATAGGCATGATCTTGCTGATCGGAATCCGTGCTGATTTTCGTTGAGTCTTTCCAATGTCTCCTAGAAGTCATAGATTTTCTCTCTAACTATTCTTTCAAATACTTTGGTAAGACGGGACGTCAAAGACACCGGTCTATAGTTTTTTTATTGCGATCTATCCCCTCCTTTATATATAGGGACAATGTTTGCTCTTTTCAAGATACTCGGTATTTCACCAGAGTCTAGGGATCTTTCATTTTTACATTTTTTAATCAATAATGCGCTCCATTTGTACGGACCTGCAGCTGAGTGCAATTTCATTTGTCCTATTGCTCGCGCTATATCTTCTGGCGTGAAATAAAAATCTGTTATGCAATCTCCTTGCAATTTCTCTTCAAAGAAAGTATCAATGTTAGGTATCGCTTTGTCACTTTTTAGGGTACTGAAGACTGATTCATATTGGGCTCTCAGTGTTTCGCATATTGTTTTTAGATCGTCAGATAAGTTCATTATTTCATTTCCTTAAGGGCCTGATAGTGGCGCGCGTTTTTGTTTTTGTTTTCGCATAGCTATAGAAGTATTTTGGATTATCCTTTATTACTTCTCCCGCCTTTTCCTCTTCCCTCTCTGTACTATGGCCTTGAATCAGGGTTTGTATGGCCCTATCGATAATCTCCAGTTTTTCTTGTATTACTTTCCTAGTATTGTTACCTCTACAATTAAATAACTTCCCCGCTACTCTCTTTCTTTTGCGGAAAATTGTTCGCTTTTGCTTCTCGAACCAGTTCTTTCCTTTTGGCTGTGCTTCCGGAGCATATTTTTTCAAAATTTCCAGCGTCTTTTCTTCAAAGATTGTTAGCATTTCTTCGGTTATTTTATTCTCGAAAACTGTTTTCCACTCTATTTGGGCCATGTGTGATCTGATTGCTTCCCAATTTATAGTCTTGGAGTTTAAGTTAAGAGTCCCAAATTTGCTTCCTTCTTCAGTATGGGTATTATCTTTTAATGTTTTTGCCATACTTGTTGATATCTCAATTTGTTGATATCCACAAAACTGTTTCATTTACTTCTTACTGTCTCTGTCATATGACTCTCATGTACATAAATAGCACAGCCACCTTTACGTCTCGCTGTTCTACCAGCTATTAGTAGGTTGAAACAATCGACATACAACTCTTTCTTATCAATACAGTAGTCGCAGTTTCTGTGAGGCATGCGATGTCCGCCCTTGTTTCGTCCATAAATCCTTTCAGGTACGAAACTTTGTTTAGTGCGATGTCCCTCGTTCATTTCCAGTTCGTTTTCTTTCGATATCGCGAATTTAGTAACCCTGTGGTCCTCCGAGAGAAATCCGTTTCCGCCTACCTGTTCTGGTAGCTTCTTGCCAGGAAGCGATCCGCCTCGGGGTTTCCAGCAGTGTTAACTGCATGCACTGTATGAGACTTTGCAGTCGTATTGTTTCTGCGATGTTGAAAAAATTTTGCTCACTATTTCTGTACATATTTTTCTTCACATTTTTCCCCGTTTCCTTTGAACCTTGTCCTTTGTCCTTTGAATCTGTCGGGAGATGATGGTGGTAGCAGTTTTTCCCGTATTGACAGGTTCTATATGTCGCGTAAGTCTCGCAAATTTTCGGATGGTAGAATCTGCAGTTGTCACCGAATTTACAGTGACCCTCATTGTAGAAGAAATTGCGCAAAGGAGGGTGTTCAATGTTCATATATACATTGTCCTCCCTTATATCTGCAATTTTCTTTCATATAATATTTGCATATAATTTCTTCCCCATTTTCACTCGGGGACTTTGTTTTTGACTGTTTCAGTCTACTTTCTTGATTTCCTACTTGTTTTTTTCTATTGGTGCTAATGTCTTTCGTTTGAACTTTTTGGATTAGGTTTTGTGCCTGTGTTTCATTTTTTACTCTATGTTGCATTTGTATTTATATTCTCATTCATATTCTCCCCCTCCTTGTGTGTTGGTACTTTTTTTGTTGCTACTTCCCTATTCCTCGTTTTCTGTTTTCCTCTGTTTATATTTCACAGTTTCCTCTTTTACTTTCCTCGTTTCTTCTATTTTTCTCTGTTCGTTATTCACATTTTACTCTTTTTCTTTCTCCTCAGTCTTTTTTTTCGCTTTAAAGACCGTAAAAGAGTTTATTTCGATCATGTAAATTTTGCAGAAAAACAGAAAACTCTGTGTGTGTGTGTGTGTGTGTGTGTGTGTGTGTATATATATATATATACATAGGGTGTCCCGTAAGTCTGGAACCATAGGGCAAAATGATAAAAACGGCAATAAAAACGCCGAAGAGACTTTTGGGGACTGTTTGTGAAATGAGCGTGGATGGTAGCGGCTGTGTCATCGTCGGTGGATGTCCTTGGAGGTCCACTGCGTGGTTTATCTCCTCTGGATCCCGTTTCCCTGAACTTTGCTACAAGTTTGCCGACACAGCTGTGTGTTATCGGCGCGCAGTCCGGATGCAATCTGTTAAATTCCTCAGCGACCTCCCTCTGACTCCGATTTCCTACGAGCAGAATTACCTGGATGCGTTCTTCCTTACTCAAAGACATCATGGGCACTAGCATAAACGGAAAAACATGAATTACTTATTTTACCTTATGGTTCCAGACGTATGGGACACCCTGTGTATATATATATATATATATATATATATATATATATAACAGGTTCGTAGCTAGATGGGGTGCGATGGGTGCGTACGCAGCCCTCCCACTGCTTGTGGAGGTCCGCCAAATGGGACCAACAGATCACTAAAAAACCACTAAAACATTACACAAGCATAGTCATATAAAAATGAAATATAATGTGTAACTTCATATTTGTATCACGATGGTTGTTCATGCACTCAGGGCCGTTTCTAGCCATTAGGGGGCCCTAAGCAGTGTACCCATTTGAGGCCCCACCCCTCCATCCACCGACTCACGCCTTACTACATCACCTCAGCAAACACATACAAAAAATGGCTGTGTTAATAAAAAACAATTATGAAACAATTTTAATGAAACATTTATGTCCAAAACAACAAATATGTACTTTCAGAAGACAAAGAGAAAAAAAATACTCTTCAGGAAATTCCTGAAAATTAGCTTATACATTATTTAGAATAAATGACAGAACTATGTATAAAAAAATAATGCAATTATCAACACCAAACAATTACTAACTCTACGATACAATCGTGTAATAGCTAACAGTTATACAGAACAGTTTGTATCTTCAAAATTTTTGCCTCCTAGATTTTTTCTGGGCGAAATCATCAATAACATCATCATATGAAATCTCCCTGCCAACGTCCTGGTTGATGCTTATGATGCCAAGGCCACTGAGGCGATCCTGCCCCATTGATGATCTGAGGTAGTTCTTGATTAGCTTCATCTTAGAGAAGCTCCTCTCGGCCGACGCTACTGTCACAGGTAGAGTGCAGGCAATTCTTAGTGCAACCCAGAGATTGGAGTATAGTTCCTCCAGTTGCTTCTGATGAGTGAAGGAGAGAAGCTCCAATGCAGTCATGTTGTGTGAAGGTAAAGTCGGCAAGTTCTTAATTTCGAGGGCCAGTTCTCTTCCATCAATGTCAGAGTCAGCTCCAGAGCTCAGTATCTTAGAGAGCTTTTCACACTTGCAGGAGAAGTCTTCCTTGTTCATTGTGGTGAAGTTTAGGAGAACCCCAAATATGTCCCTCACATCATCTAATGTTTTGAATCTCTCATTTATTGACCCGATGGCACAATGCACCACCACGTTGAAAAATATGACTTCCAGCCTCTTTAAGGCTTCTGTAAATGGTTCGTCAGGAGCTTCGTAAGCAAAGTGCTTTTTTGTGGATCTGAGCCTCTTCTCCTTCAGCACAGCCTCCACATTCATTTCCTCACATATGTCCCTAGCTACGACTTGCTGCAACAAAACCTGTGTTTCTGTAGCTGGTGAGTGAGTCTTTTGTTTTTGTGAGGCGGTTGACTGCCATATCAAATTGCATTGTAGGAGACTGCAGAAGTTTGCTCACATGGTTAACTGCAAGAAGAATATCATACCATACTACTGTGCAAATCTGAAAGCGATAAGACCCTACCTCCTCTGCAAGTGCTTGTGCTTCAGTCCTGGCTATGGCATCTGTGGCATTGTTTCTGACTTCCAACAGGGCCTCTCTGATGTTGTGGCTCTGGTATTGCACAGCCTCAATGCTCTTAAGCCGGCTCTCCAACCTGGTTTCACTCCAAGACTTGAGTGTTATGTTCACGTGCTTCTTTAGGATTGTCCATCTCTGTGTAGCTGCTGCAAAAAGGTTGTACAATTTTTGTACGTTGCCAAAGAAGCTGATGGCATCTGTGGAAGCTTTAGCTGCATCAGCCACTACAAGATTCAGAGTGTGAGCCCCACATGGAACATAGAGTGCACGACAGTTCTCTAATAACCTTGCCTGAACACCTTTGTTCTTGCCCTTCATGTTCACGTTCACTCCGTTGTAATATGACTGTCCTCTGCAGTCATCAAAGTGAATATTCAGTTCATCTAGTCTCTTCAGAATCAGAACTGATAAACCCAGGCCTGTACTTTCTGAAACCTCAAGAAAGCCCAAGAAGTATTCTTTTATTTCTGGTACTTCACCCATTTTAACAGTTCTGATAATAATCGACATCTGTTCTTGGTGGCTTATGTCTGGAGTGCAGTCTAAAATGAGTGAGTAATATTTAGCTTGTTTTATTTCTGCAACAATGGCATCCAAGATCTTCCCACTAATGGACCCAATGAGCTCATTTTGAATGATGTTTCCTAGGTAACTTGAATGACTATAAATGCAAAAAACTTCACTTTTTTACGTGAAGGTCAAAATATGAGAATAAAAACCCACTCTAATAGACAGAGTTTATTTCCACGACAGTTTCGACGCCCACTGGCATCCGAGGAGGATGCCAGTGGGCGTCGAAACTGTCGTGGAAATAAACTCTGTCTATTAGAGTGGGTTTTTATTCTCATATTTTGAATGACTATATTGGCCACTTTCGACTCTGCTGATGTGTTGTTTCATCACTGAATCAAATTTGGCAAGCAGCTCAACTCCTTCAAGAAGTTCTCATTGTCTCGATTGTACAATGTAGAGGAAGACCCCCTGAAAGCAAGGTTTCTCTCTGCCAGTGATTGGATTATACTTACAAGACGTGTGAGAACATCTCGCCAGCGTCTTCGCTCTACCTCCATTAATGACATTTCAGTTTGGTCAATGGTCCTCCCAGTTTTTAGCTGCAGTTCCAGATCCTTCCATGTTGCCATGTTATCTGCATGTTCTGAACTATTTTCAAGGCCTTTCAGAAGCGAACCAACGTTTATCATGTCTGAAAGTCCATCCGTAATTAGTTTGTACGACTTCCTTGAAAACAACTTGCAGCGGAAACAATAAAGAGCATCATTCCTTCTAGAGTACATCAGCCAGCTTCGCTTTATTTTTTCCCCATTAATTAATGTTCTGTACATGTAATGGTGATGAAAGCTTCTACGTCCTCTCTTTTAGGGAATATGAAATCTGGACTGATTTGAAATGGTCCTCGAGACACCAGATCTGTCTTCAAGGCATCTGACAGGACAACTGGTCAGTCATACGGATCAAGCGGTGGAGCAGATCTTGGTTCTTGTTGCTCAGTAGAAATGCCTGTGTGTGGTGTTTGAAGCTGAACAGAAGATGGGCCACTTGTTGGTTCATTAGGCTCTACTTCTACTGGTGTTTGAGGTTGCATAAAGGATGGTCCTGCTGTTGGCTCATGATGCTCATCAGGCTTTGCTGAGGATGGCTTTTCCAAATATTTCAGTAGTGCTCCTGAGAAGAACATAACATTACATATTCTGTTAGATTTTGCTAAAATACTCTTTCTTATCTTGTTTGATAATTGATCTGTGTGAACAGAATTTAAGGTGTTGTGATCCATTAAATTTCACATTTCGAAATATTATAAATATTACAGAGACTAGCTTACTCTACACGATTCCTGAGCACTCGCCTAGCTTGATGGTCTGCCTAACCTAATTGCCTGAACTGTAATCATAAGAATATACAAGTGGCACATCTCACCTGTGCTACTGGAAAGCTTCTCCTCCTCTATTTTCTTCTTTTTCCTTTTTTCAGCTCCTGATGGATAATGTCGTTTCATTTTCCAAGATGTATGAAGTCACATCTAGTTAACCACAACTAATCTGCTAAATAATAATAATCATGATAATAATGATGGTGATAATAATAATCATAATAATAATAATAATAATAATAATAATAATAATGTTTTACAATACTAGAAAATTTAAGCATTTCGGAAAGTATAAGGATATAGTAAGAATAAAGTTAAATAATATAGAAATACGATCTCACAATAGTTATTTACACATAACGACCAAAACGTTTCGTTTGTCTCCGTTTTATCACATTTGTCTCATACAAAAACTTTAATTAATACGACAATAATAATAATAATAATAATAATAATAATAATAATAAGAATAATAATACTAATAAGGATAATAATAACAATAATATTAATAATAACTTCAGCTATATTCCTATTCTTGCCCACTGAGCTATGACCTGGGAGCCTGTCTAGGGGCTCCCTAGTAGCAGCGGGGCCCTAAGCGGCCGCTTAGTCTACTTATGCCAGGAAACGGCCTTAGTGTCGTGTTCCCAAATTAAAGGCTCGACAGGAAACATCCTTAACCCTGAAAGAAAATAGTTTTGTTGTGAGAGGAACCAAAACTGTATAATCAGCTGCCCAAAGACCTAAGGAACACGAGTGGTGTTGCAGTGGACATCTTCAAAAGAAGATTAGACGCCTGGCTCAGAACAATCCCCGATGAGCCGGGCGTACCTGATTATGTGAGATGGAGAGTGCAAGAAACTAACTCACTACTTCACCAGGCCAACTCGAGAGGAGGGGCGACAAGCTTGACCTTCGTGGAATGAGGAATCATCGCACGGAACCTTTGAAAAGTTGAAAGGAAAGGTATAATCAGTTTGCTTGTTATGTAAACAAAAAACATTCATAATAAAATACTGAGTAAACAGGGGGGCCCATATACCAATCCTTCCCCGGGGCCCGTGGCAGCTCTCGCCGGCCCTGAAGAGAAGATAGGGAGTGCTAGAACTCCCGTTTCTCCTGTCACTGTCCTCCTTACCTGATCTTTTTCTGTGTCTCATCTACCCTGTGAGCACTCCAGCATGCTCTCAAACACACACTTCTCTCCCTATTCCTCACTACATACAATATACCTTACACACTACTATTAAAAAATATCTTAAAATATCAAACCACACCCAATCCAAACCTAATTTGGTTGGTATGTGAAATCTACATAAGTGGTTTCGTCACACAGTGGCGTGACGTCACTGTCTTTCGGACTTCAGGTCGCCGCCTTCAGCGGCAACGCACTTGCTCATTGGATCGCAAAGCGTCCAGTTCAAATTTTCAACTATTTGCTTACGAGGGCTTCTAGCCACGTAAGGTGTCAAACTGTGTTCAATTGTATTCAAATTATTTTTCATTTGTAGGCTTTATATAATTTGTATAAAGTTAGGTAGGTTAGTCTAATTTAAGATTTCTTTTCAGATTAATTTAAGGTAATTAGTATTGTAAGTTTCATTTTCGAAGGTTCATTGGTGAGTAGGATTGTACTGTAATTTTGTTCGCCGTTGAACGGATTAAATTCTTTTCAACCTCTTCATCTTTTTATGAGTACTAGGTTAGAGCCTCAAATCGTCTGGCGTCAGCCAGGACAGTGACTCTAGCTTCAGTCTTTATGTTGGTTTAATTCAATTTAGTTTTTAATCATTCATTCAAAACGTAAAAACCAATACTACATAATCTTTTCAAAATTTAAAAAAAATGGCATAAACTTCAGGAGCCTCGGAGTCCCATGGGGAGGGGACCATAAATGTCCCACTTCTGGCTTCCCCCTTGCCGATACCGGGAACGCAGACCCGTACAGAGAGGCTGGATCTGCTAACGCCCATTCGAGATGTTCTGGACCTCTGCCTGATTCACTTTTCATAAACTTCTGCAACATTCGTGGCCTTTTCTCAAATTTTCAATCTGTTGAACACTACCTCTCCTCTTCTAAACCTCATCTTCTTTTCCTCACTGAAACTCAGGTGTCTGAGATGACTGACAGCAACCCCTTTTCTCTACCCTCTTACTTTCTCTATACTCAATTTCACTCCAAAGGTGGATGTTGCGTACATGTACACAATGACCTAACTTGTTCTTGTATTCCCGAACTCGAATCTTCCGAATTCTATACCCTTTGGCTAAGGCTTACATGCCAATCTCAAACTAAATACATCTGCGCTGTTTACCTTTCTCCTAATTCTACTGACTATCCAAAATTCTTTGACTGTTTCACTTCCAAAGTGGAATACATTCTTTAACGCTCTCCCTTTGCTGAAATCTCCATTTTAGGAAATTTCAATGTTCACTACCACCTTTGGCTTTCCTCCCATTTTACTGACATCCCTGGTGAACTAGCTTACAACTTTTCTATCCTAAACGACCCAGAGCAGATTGTACAGCATCCTACTCGTATCCCCAATCGCCTTGGAGATAGGCCCAACATTCTGGATTTATTTCTTACTTCTCATCCTTCTTCTTACTCTGTGAAACTTTTCTCTCCATTGGGCTCCTCTGATCACATTCTTATCTCTGTTTCCTGTCCTATCGCTCTAATTCGGCGGCGCCGCCGATTGGGAGGCCCTTAGGTAGTACTTCTGTGATTTCCCATGGAATGATTACTGCTTCCGTGGCCGGAGCCCGGATCTTTTCGGTTTGACGGCCTGTAATATTTTTTAACATTCCGTTTTTTATTGTCCAGGTTTAATCGAGGATTTCAAAAATAACATTCATGTTTTAGAGAAACAAATAGTGAGGCAGTTATACATTTTAGTTTAGAGAATGTCATATACTCTTTAACCCTTTCATACCTGATTTTCGTTTACTTTTCATGCCACAAAAAAACACTTGTGTTGTATCTCCAGAATGACTAAAATCTCATAAAATTTGATGGTCTCATTTGCGCCCATGCGGCATGAAAGGGTTAAGATTCCAAAATCCCTGAAAGTTTTAGGTCAACTGTACGCTCATGACGATTGGTTAGGTTAAGTCATGATATTTTCGTTTGTTTTGACAGTAAACTAACGAAAATATCATGACTTAACCTAACCAATCGTCAAGGGCGTAGAGTTGACCTAACCGGGCATTCTGTTAACCTAACTGGGCATTCAGTTAACCTAACCAGTTGGTAGAGTCTAGAATTTGACGGTCCCGTAGCCATGACTCGTTTTTTTTCGCCAACCGTCAAACCAAAATGATCCCAATACGGTTTAAAAAATATATATTTTAAATTTGTTAAATTGCATATAACTGCCTCACTATTTGTTTCTCTAAAACATGAATGTTATTTTTGAAATAATCGATTAAAACTGGACAATAAAAAACAAGTAATGTTAAAAAATATTACAGGCCGTCATACCGAAAAGATCCCGGGGCCCTTCTGAGTGTGCGGAGCGCATTACAGAGGTGATTCTCTCGAGCATGGAGGCGTACATTCCATATTCTATTCCTACTACTAAAGCAAAAAAAACCTTGGTTTAACTTTACTTGTTCTAACCAACTCCTGACTCTCACTCAGCTCATATTTCTGCTCGGAATCGTGCAAAATCTGTTCTTCGACTCGCCAAAAATTCCTTCATCCGACAAAAATGTGAAAATCTATCCAATTCTAATTCTTCTCACTCTTTCTGGTATCTAACTAAGAACCTCTTCAACAACTTTACTTACTCTTCTTTCCCTCCTCTTTTCTATCCGACAGCACAGTTGCCATGTCTTCTCCTGACAAAGATGAACTCTTCGCTCAAACTTCCGCTTACAATTCGACCCTGGACGATTCCGGTGCTGTTCCTCCATCTCCCCCCCCCCCTCTCACTTTATTATGTCTGAAATTAGAATCTCTTCTAAAGATGTTTTTTCTGCCCTGTCTGGGCTCAACTCTAGGAAGGCGTATAGTCCTGATGGTGTTCCTCGTGTTGTTCTTAAGAACTATGCTTCTGTGCTGACACCTTGATTAAGCAAACTCTTTCGTCTTTGTTTCTCATCTGGTACTTTTCCTTCCTGCTGGAAGTTCGCTTTCATTCAGCCTGTCCCAAAGAAGGGTGACCGCTCTCAACCCTTCCACTATCGTCCAATTGCTTTGATTGCTTGCCTTTCCAAAGTTTTTTAATCTAGCCTAATACGAAGATTCTTAAAAACCTTTCTTCTCACAATCTTCTTTCAGATTATCAGTATGCATTCCAAAAGACGCTCTACTGGCGACCTTCTTGCATATCTCTCTGACTCTTGGTCATCCTCCTTTCGGGATTTGAAACTTTTGCTATTACGCTGGACATATCGAAAGCTTTTGATAGAGTCTGGCACAAATCTTTAATTTCCAAACTGCCCTCCTTCGGTTTCTATCCTTCTATCTATTCCTTCATCTCTAATTTCCTTTCTGACCGATCTGTAGCTGCAGTTGTAGATGGCCACTGTTTTTCTTCTAAAGCTATTAACAGTGGTGTCACCCACTCTTTTCCTTTTATTTATTAATGATCTTTTAATTCGCACTTCCTGTCGTATTCACTCCTATGCTGATGATTCCACTCTTCACTTCTCCACCCGCTTCCCAAAGCGTCCCTCACAGCAGTCGCTTCATTATTCGCGTAGGACGACTGTGGGACACCTGACCTCTGATCTTTCTGCGATATCTGATTGAGGCAGAGAAAACCTTGTGCTTTCAATGCCTCAAAAACTCAGTTCATCCATCTGGATACTCGTCACAATCTTCCACACGACTATCCCCTTACTTTCAACAACACACAACTCAATCCTTCCTCTTCTCTTAACATTCTTGGCGTTTCCTTTTTTCGTGATCTTTTCTGGAAAGATCACATATACTCTCTTTCTAAAACAGCTTCTAAGAGGTTAGGTGTGCTGTACCGCCTCCGCGGTTTCTTCACCCCCAACCAGTTGCTGTCTCTGTACATGGGTCTTGTCCGCCCCTGTATGGAGTATGCTTCTCATGTGTGGGGTGGCTCAACCCACACAGCCGTACTTAACCAGGTGGAATTAAAGGCTTTTCATCTCATCAATTCCCCGCCTCTTACTGATTGTCTTCAATCTCTCTTTCTTCACCACAATGTTGCCTCACTCTCTCTTTACTATCGCTATCATAACGGACATTGCTCCTCTGAACTCTCTAACTGCATGTCTCCTCCTTTAAGGAGAGCACGCAGTACCAGACTTTCTACACTTTCTCATTCCTTTTCTGTCCAACTATCTAATGCAAGGGTTAATTGGTATTTTCAGTCTTTCATCTACTCAACCGGTCAACTTTGGAACAATCTTCTTCAATCCATCTTTCCTCCTGTCTCTGACCTCCCATCTTTCAAACGCAGTGTCTAGGCATCTCGAAAACCCCGGACCTTGATTTTGGCTCTCTTCTTCTTCTGTGGGAGGGGCGCTTTTGCGGGCATTTTCCCTTGGCCCCTCCTTCCTGCATAAAACACACACACACACACAATATGAATTTTCATTTTATATAAAATATATTTATTAGAGTTGATGGTATTTAAGACTGAGAAAAACCCTCAGAACCTTAAAATAAGACGCATTCCGAACATTTATTTTTTTTAATAGTCATGCCATAATTGCGCATGTGCAAGTTTTCTTTGCGCTTGCGCCTCATCAGAGAATATTGACATAAATTTTCAGTATCTGATGAAAAATATTCAGCATAATAAAAATGAAGAAAACGTTAGAGCAAAATTATGTCAACATAAAATAGATGGGGCGGAATGTTACATTATGTTTAAAAATTTTAGAAAATTTTCACTTATTTATTAGGAATTGCTTCATCAGTGAATGAAATAAAACGCTAATTCCATCAAAACTGACGTAATTTTGTTCCCCGTGGACAGATGGTGAAGTCTGGAGGTTTCGAAACTTTTAGGTACTGAAAATAAATCTTCTTAGTCTCTTTGTTTCATATATATAATTTTGTAGTTACAGGTTTTACCATCGCATCCCTCCATAATGAAGGACGAAATATCTGCTGCAGAAGTCCAAACAACAACAACAACAACAACATCAACAACAACAACAATAGAGGATGATGACCATACCTATCAGGGGATCAGGGGAGAGGAAGTTAAGCCCCATGACGTCACTCCCCTTCATCCAGAACCTCCATCCGTATCCACTCCATCGTCTTCCGTGCGAGGATTTTCCATCGCGGAACTACTAAGATCGAGTCCGAGACCTCC